>VDFB02256132.1:225476107-225747558 GCA_007258455.2 Sequoia sempervirens | reverse complement strand
CTCTCCCTCCCTCTCTACCACTCCCTCTCTCTCTCGTACTCTCTCCTTCTCCCTCCCTCTCTCCCACACTCTCTTTCTCCCACTCTCTCCCTCTCTCCCACTCTCTCCCTCTCCCTCCCTCTCTCCCACTCTATAAACCCTATCCCACTCTATAAACCCTATACCCACTCTCCCCATCTCCCTAAACCCTAAACCCTATACCCAATCTCTCCCACTCTCTCCCTCTCCCGCACTCTCTCTCTCTCTCCCTAAACCCTAAACAATATATATGAAAGGGAGATGGAGACTTCAAAGGGATACTATGTATTGACTATATTATATAATATATTTAATAAATTTATAATAGAAAAAATGGATATCTATTCGAAATGGATATTCATTATTAACTCCATTGGATATTGATGCCCCGTGAAAAAGCAATATGGTGTTGCATAACATATATCCGATTTAAATGGATATCCATTTTGAGCGGATATCTGTTTTTTTGTCTCGTTTTCAAATGGAGACAATGTATTGAATATAATATATAATATATTTAATATATATTATATATTACATATTATATAATATATATTATATGATATATAATATATAATATATAATATATATTATATAATTTGTATAATAAAATATATAATATATTATATAATATATATAATATATAATATATAATATATATATATATATATAATATATATAGCATTATATAATATATATAATATATATAATGTTATATAATATATATAATATAAAATTATATGTGAAATATATTATTGTATATTTATATACAATAAATTTATGATATAAAAAATGGATATCCATTAATAACAGATATTTGTTTTTTACTCCATTTAATTTAAGCCACATGGGAATATAATATAGTTTTACAAAACGAATATTCATTTCTTTGAGGACTTTATAATGCGAATTCTTCCTCATTTTCATGAACCAGTCCTCATTTTGGCGATGCAATAGTTGAGTAGTGACCTCCAACGACCTCCAGGTATGTTGTTTTTGCATTTTTTCAATGTTATTTGCTAATTAGTGATAAATATAAGATTTTTTTTGCATTCTTTGTAGATTTTTTGAATTTTTTCATTTCTATCTAAAGTTACAATTTTTTTTGAAACCCTAGTTAGTGGAAAACAAAAAAAAACATCAAACAAAAAAATGGAACCTTCATTACTAGAAAAAAACATAAAATTGAACCTAGCATACTAAAAAAACATAAAATAGAACTTTCATTACCCCCTTTCTCCCTTTTTTTAAACTGTTTTACATTCTTGTCTATTTTTCATTATTCTTTATCACTTATTTTCATGTTTCTTAAATTCTTGCTTTGTTTCTTATTTTTAAGTACTATTTCTTTGCTAAACAATTTGTTTTTTAATTTTTTAATTGTTTTGACTCTCCCCAACTCTCAAAATATAAAGGATCCTTGTTGGAAGTGCTCTAAATTTCCAATTCTTGGTGAATCTAGATCCATTGTTAGTTTTGACCAGACAAAACTTGTCCCTCCAACCATAGGGAAATGGGTGAAGTGAATGGGTAATAATCAATGTGCTATGCAGGAGGCTATTATATTGAATCATATACAAATGATAGCCTCCCACACAACCCATCAATTATTACTCATTAACTTTTCCCATTTCCCTATGGCTGGAGGGACAAGTTTTGTTTAACCATTATTAACTATGTATACAGATTCACTTAGTATTGGAAATTTCAAGCGTAACAGTTCCACCTTTGTTGAATTAATTTGGAGCTTAACACTTCCACATTGTAGTGAGGTAGAAATTTAATGTATTTTTAAATGAGATTTCACATCACTTTAACAATTATTTATTTTCCATTTACATGCCTAGACATAAATGAGTTTTACACATTTTTTCATTTGTAATCAATTAAGTCATTTATATTGAATGGTTTAAGGGGATTTTAAACATGTATCTTACATTTTTAAATTACAAATTTAATATAGGTTCACTTATATCTAAATCATGGATCCACACCCTCTAGCTCCAACCACTCCACCTCCACCCACTCCACCTTGAAACCCCCCACCTCCATCACCTGGACCTGATGGTGCTCGTTTTCGAGAAAAAAGTTGATGTGAATGTTAGAACCATTCAGGATCAAGTTAATGCTATTCAAAATGAAGAATGTGTTCACCCATTATTGAGGTGTTTTGCATAAAACATGAAAATAATTGTTGATGTGTGTAGGTCCATGGAAGTGGATGATAAGCCTAGTTTTTGGTCAAATTTTGGGTAGAATTTATAGTCCATTTGTTGGTTGTAGCATGAAATTTAGTAGCTAAGTGTTAATATTTGCATAATGTCTCCCTTAAAACATTGACTTTGGGTTTAACTCCCTCTCTATGAATTTTTAATGACATCAGCATATTATGTGGATTATCTATATCAATTTTGTGCATGGTTGATGAAAGTTCTTTATGGTGATTATAGATGTGCAATTATTATGTGTACTAAAATTGTTCTACAGGCATCAATTGTGGATGCTAAGTTAAGAAAGGAAACTGTCAGATGATTGAATGTAGGGGAATCTTTCACAGGAGTCAACTGAGCATGGTGGCAGCAAATTCCCCACGGTAGTCAAATGTAACCACCTTGTATTTATGGCATTGAGCAATCACAGACGTTACTGCAATGCTGAGTCCACAGTTGAACATGCATGTCTTCCTGGATTCCTTGCAGACATAACTGCTCTGTCACTCTTTCCTTGCTTTCCCTAAGTGGCATCCTCTCAGTTCATGGGAGTCAACCGCTGGTGCAGGAGCACCTAAGGAACAACAGGCAGTTTCATTTAGGTAAATAGGAAATCTAGAAGGGTAATTTTGATTTGTTTTCATATAGGTCATGTTGACCATTGTGTTGTTAACTTAGAGGTGTTTTTGATCTCTAGGAAAGAAGTGGTGAAGAAATGAATCAGTTTTGAAGCTCATTTTTGTTTTAGTTACTAACCTTGTCAAAAGTTAGAAAACACAGTGGATTTTGGTATTGTTGGCTATTAGGTCATGAAGAAGGCCGACCAAAGTAGATAACTAATTGAGGAGCCTTATTTAAGGTGAGCCTCGACCTGTAAACAAGGTTAGAGGGTTTGGTATTAAGGAAACATTGTGAGAGTTGAATAAAAATAGTGTTCTTGAAGGATATTTCTGATTTTTGCTGCATAATAGAGCTTTAAATGGTTTGAAATGATTATTGTTCTGTAAGTAGAGTGTAGTGTGGATAGAATACCAGTTTTTTGTGCCATCTAATTTCCTTTGTGATTCATTTTCATCACTTGTCTATATATAGTTTGATTTCTTCCATTTTCTGCTTTGAACCAGGTAGTTTGAGCAAATGGAGTGCTAGACCACTTTCCCATCGTACAAATTGTACGGCCTTTTGGGAACAGTTCCTAGACTCCATTTTTGTACATATTTTAGGTTGTAGGCTTTGTGTGTGTGCAGGAGTTGCTTGCAATGTCTTGCCCTAGGCGAGCCAGGCAGAGTCCGGCTAGGGAAGACAAGGAGTGAAAGGCACAAAATTTGCAAGGGTGCTAAGATTTTGGGAAAATTCCTTTTTGGAGAATTTAGTTGAGGGTCTTGGTAGGGCCTGGTGGTCAGGAGGCTCCATCAACCCATTTGGTGTGAGAAGACTCTGACAATTTGAAATCAGCCTGGAGAAGGCTAGTAAACCCTAGGTTTTGGCCATTTTTGTGTAAGGGTAGTGTACGGGCAGTACAAATTCAAAGCCCTAAAAATATTCAAGGTGTGGACATGGGAAACACAAACCCCAAGCAAAGAACCTAGGTCATTTGGAGGGTTTTGGAGTAAATTGCATTTTTCTCAGGTTAAGAGGCCTAATTGGGGCTCTAGGCTTGTAGCCTTTTCTAACCCTAGGAGAGGGTTTGGTGGCAGCGATGGAGAATTGGAGTTTTGGAGTTGAACAAGAACCCTAATAGGCTGCTATGAGACTTATACTTCATCTTTACACCCCTGTAAAATCCTAATTGAATGTTGAGGGTAATTGGCCTTTAGGAAAGAATAAGGGTCAAGGGTGAGATAGTGGCAAGGCATCAAGATTGGATTGGTGGATTGAAAGAAGGTTGATAGTAGGGTTGGAAGTAGGACTAGGGGTACCTATACCTAAAATAAGACCTAAAGGTTAAGGTGGGAGAGTCACCTAGGAGTTCTTGAGAACAAGGACCTAGAGCATGGGATAGTGAGTGTCTCATCCAACACTACCCTATCAACCACTCTATTTAGCTGGTAGAATAAATACGGATTTGAATCTTAAGGATTCATAGTTCTTGGTTGTTATTGGCAATTGACATTGATAATGTATTAAACATTCTCTACTTTTCAATATAATCATGCTACTACTCTGTTTATACATTTCCCAATGAATGAGATGATAGTTTGAGTTTAAGCATTTGAGTTTGCATTAGTCTTAGTGGATACTCATCCAAGGGGGCCCACTTGGTGAGTAATCCTTTCCTTAGAGTAATTAGTTTAATTATCATTTTTTGTTCTGTACTTAGTTGAAATTTGGCATCGACTGTTCCTGCAGTCAAAGCAAATAGAGTAGTTCCTGTTTGTTGCTCAGATCTTTTATTCCTATTATGAATTTTAGTTTGGCATAGTTGTTGATTAAAATGTTCAACATTTTCTTTATTTCCTTTCTTCCATTTACCTCTAGTATTGTGATTCTTAGCTATAGTTTATAAATGGATACTTAAGAGTTCCTAGTGCACATACAATGCTGGTCCATTTCAAGTTCATGTCTCTAGGTTGACAATTTAAATGCACCTTCATGATGATTGAAGTAGCTATTCAGGTTAGATGCCCAATCTCTAAATCATGGCTATAAAGGCTTAGTTATGGAATCATTGTAGGAGGCTGACATTTTTGGCACCATTGCCAGGGATGGTGTCAATCTAGGAAATCCTTCAGAGTCATTGATAGTTTCTCTACTTTAGAACTTTTTCTTGAGTTGTTCTTAGAATATCCCTTGCTTAGATGAGTAATGATCCTCTATTCTTTTTCCCATTCTTTGTGAGTTAGCTGATTATGAGTTGATACTGCATGCTAGTTGAGCTTCCAAATCTACCTAGAAACAAAGAAGGAGAGGAACCATTTCCATTTTTTTTTATACATATCTTGATCTGATTAGTTCTACTAAAGTTCAAAACTAGATTGATAGCCTTTGCTCTAGAATCCATCAAGAAGACATGGGGGATTCCTTCTTGTTTGAATATGACTTACTCTACCAAGATTATGACTATACTATTGATGCTCTTGGGCTTGAACTATTTCCTACCACTTTAAAAGAAGTTGCACTAGGATGGTTTATGAGTCTAGGAAGAGACACCATGAAAACTTGGGAGGACATAAAGACAAAGTTCCTTGGAACATGCAAGGAATATTGTGAGGGCAGTAATACAAAAGGAGGTGATGTCTTCAGGATGCAATAGAAAGAAGAGAGAACTTACCAATCTTCTGTGGGTAAGTCATCTACCAGTGGAATTTCAAGGATGGAAAGCACTAATTCGTTGGCATATTTCAAGCATGATGTTACAAACAATCCCACCACCTAGCTAGATACACTTCAGGCCAAGAACAAGCATGAGAAGAAGATAACTAACAGCCAGATCCCACTTGAGTTCAAACCACTGCGGACTAAGGAGGATCAAGTCTACCTTGTTGCACAAAGGAAATCTTGGGTTCCAAGCCTAGGTATGTTACTAGACCCACTATCCTTTTTTGGGCCTAACCAGATAATTAGTTGCATGCAACCATCTTCTCAATCCTAGCAGCCCGCCATAACACCTCCACTTGCTAATTCAAGCTCCAATACACTTCAGCCACTAGCTCAACCCTCACCTTACCTAAATAAAACACCACAACCACAACCAATATACCTTGCTAAGTTAAACCCGTGTGTTGTGAGTATAAGTGATATTCACTTGCATTCAAGTGCTACTGTATTAACTCCTTCCAAATTTCCCACCACTGAGCTACCTATGGAAGAGGAAGAGGCGCCTCTGAATAGTCTCATTCAGTCTACCATACCTAGAAATCTTGAACCAGTTCCAGCCAGGAAGACTGCATAAGAGCCACCATTTCCTCAGAGATTGGGAGTTGTCAAGCATAAGGAAGATAGGGAAGATACAAATTTTGACATCATGGATCAGCTAGGGCATGCATGTGTTCAATACCCCTATTGCAGGATGTTCTAATCTATGGCACAACTATCAAAGAAGCTTGTTTTCAAAAGACAAATAGGAGAAAGAAAGACCCAACTAGAGTTCATATGGTGGGCCAACTCACTAATATCATATTTGGAAAAGTGACTATTCCCAAGTATAATGACCCAGGAAGTCCTGAGATGGCAGTTGTTATCAACAAAATCCAACTAAAGAGTGCCCTGATTGACTTAGGGGCAGCAATCAAAATGATGACTAAGGACATCCTATAGCAACTAAAAATTGCAAACATGAGACCTACTCCTGCTATCCTACAACTTGCTGGGAAGCTTGATGATCCTATCATTCTTGAAATTTCATGGTTTGCAACAATAGATGCTCATATTGGGTGTTGGTAAGGGAAAGTGACTATTTCTAGTGGCAAAAATACCAAAAAATGTGTTCTTTATCTTCCTACTCAGCTGACCCATAATGAAGAAGGTCATGTATGGCTACAAGTTGGTGAAGAGGCCGAGGAAATTGATCCGGTAATGCAGCTCATAATTTTAGCTAGAAATCCTCTCTTGCAGTTTCAAGACAAAGATGAAATGTTATCCAGTGTAATTCAAAACCATTATGAGGTAGAGAAAGCATCATCTTCTACTTCGGTCAGAACACTTCTACCTGTTCTTCTTGCAGCCATTGTTCCTACAGATGTTCTTCATGTAGACGCTATTCCCGTAGTAATAGACTCAATGAAGTCGCATCAACATGCATTTGCATGGGGCTATTATGATATGAAGGCACTAGATACTAAGTCTTGCATCCATAGGATCTACATCAGAGACGATTGCCAACCAGTAGGGAAGCCTCAAAAAAGAATATACCCTGCATTGAGAAAAATGGTTAAATCAGAATTGTAGAAATTGACAGATGATGAATCTATCTATCCTATTTTAGATAGCTAGTGGATGTTAGCACTAGTAATCATGCCGAAGAAGAAAGGAAGATGGCGAGTTTGTATTGATTACAAATTTTTTAATGATGCTACCAAAGCAGGAGCACTTTTCTTCACCCTTCAGTGACCAAGTTTCAGACTCACTTCAGACAAGGTTTGAGTTACTTGAGCCAGCCTCCAAGGTAGACCTCCTACAAAAATTCACCCAGTTTCCAATACACAAGCTTCCTGCAGCCAAAAGAGGTGGACCTAGCATCCCACCTTTTGGCTAAATTAAGGTATGTACTTTCATAATAAAGATTTCCACTTTAGTGGAAATCCATTTCTTCACCCATCAGCCCATCTGTCCATCTGTTTCACCTTTCTCTCTCTTCCATCATTTCATTCTGCTTCACTTCACTTTGTGTCACTTTCATTAATTTCTCAATTATTTCTAAAAAAGGTGCAATGGTACTTTCTCTTCATGATCTTTGTACCGCATCTTTTGCACGCTCAGGTATGTATGCGGTAATTCTCATCTCTTAATTACCTTTTAAGCAAATTTATTTAATCATGGCACTTTACTATAGGTGATTACATAATATGTCATTATTTCTTGTCAAATCATCACTCCCTTCTCACATGTGCGGACACATGTCCAAATTTAGGTTGGGGGGAATAAAAAATGAAAATATATTGCCTATATGTCAAATCATAATGTGCCCGCGTCAGAAAATTTAAATAGGCCAATTTGAAAATCTGGCTCACATGTGTGAAGTGATGTTAACTGAGCTGCCCATTCTTTCTATTATCACTGTCATTTATCACCTCTTTTTCCACCATAATCCCTTAATTTCCTTGTCATAACCTTTAGTTATAAGCTATAAATGGTAAAAGCAGAGGCAAGGAAAGAAATTTAGTTGGCATTAGCAGTAAAAATTTAGCAGAAAGGTGGTGGTTTTCGGAACATAAATTGTAGAAGAATAAAATTTCAGGCAATGGGTGGTGGCTTAATTCGGAATGAGCCCTCGGTTCATGACGTTTTGCTGCAAGATGTACAATGCCTGCCATAATTCCAATGCTGTGGATGGTTTGATTATTTCATGAGGCTAGATGGCTTTGACGAAGGAACTGCCCTTGAATTTTCCCAAAAATTTGCAGAAGGAAAAGCCACCATAAAAGGATTAGAAGTTGTGGCAACAGAGGAGAGAGTTGCAGAAATTTTAGGGTTACCTGCTGATGGAGAAAATTACCCTGCCTCTAGGGATGCTATGTTTGCCAGAGAAAAATTTACAGTACATGGAAAGCCACCGATTAGCATTGAAAAGAAAGGTGCAAAAAGAATGTCTCTTCCTGAACCATGGAAGTAGGAAACTATCCATATTATAAGGTATATCTCCTGTGAGGGACGTTTGTCAAAATTGCATTCGGTACATTTCAACCTCTTGAGCCACATGAGGCATGAAAGGAGGATGAACGTGCCCAATTTCCTATAAAATATTCTCTCCATCATGGTAGCTGAAACATAGAAAGGTAGGGATAACTTTGTCTCCCACCATTGCTTAATAAAATTGCTAGTTAAGAAATATTTGCATGATGCTTTTGGAATGACTTGGGAAGAATTTGTTCAAGTTAATCAAGTTTGCCTTTAGGAAGAGTTTGTCAATGCTGAGCATTTTCCACCTAGGGCCATACCCCAATCTTGTAGGTCTAATAGAAGATTAAGCATAGATGAAGCCACCCCTGGTGCTTCAACTTCTAGTGCTAGTTCTAGTATCAATCCTCCCGCAACAGTAGAAGAAGCCATAAACATTAGTTCCTTAGAAACAAAACAATAAAAAAAAGAAAGCTCTTCATTTGATTTTGATGATAATGTTCCCCTACAAACCCTAATGAGAACTAGGGAACAAAGAAAAGAGGCTGAAACAAGAAAAGAAAAGGAAAAATCCCAAGCCCGGCTTGTAGAAAAAAAGGTGCCGACCCTATTCATCTTGCAGCCAAGGGAAAATGTATGAGCACCTCTAGGAATCCAAAACCAGCTGGGCCAGCCTTTTGTGTACCTTCATAAGAAAGCCCTGGGTATGATGAGATACCACATGGGGACACTAAAGCTCCAATAGGAAAAGAAGAGGATATATTTGGGGAAGAAACAAAAGTAACATTGGCAGACCTTGCCAATATTGCAGAAGAATTTGAGGATGAACAGGGGTTCCTGGAGCAAAACTAGGAATAGGAGCTAGAGGTCCTGCAACAAGGAGGGGGTGAAGAAATAGTATTCCTGTAGCCATAGACAACTAGACAACCAGAGGATATGCAGATAGTGATGTATCGGGAGCAACCATCAACAAGAACATTGGTAGGAATTCATAATCCTCCTAATTTTACAATGCATGCAACAATTTTAAACTTGTAGAAAGAAATAGAAAGGAGGGAAGGATAATGGAGACAAGAGAAGAGGAAACTGAAGAAGGAAATCCAAGAGAGGGATGAGATTATTGGAGAAAAATGAGGAAATTGCTAATTTAAAGAAGAAAGTAGATGACATTGTGACCTTGGTGCCACAAATTCTTGAATGTAGAGCTCCTCCAAGGGTTTATGCTCTGCACTTGAAAGAAAAAATATCTCTCCTTCACAATATTAATTTTTTTTTCAGATTTAAACCCCTCCATTGAAACCCTTACCAAATTTTTTAATGCTTTCAGGATTGCTTCCCCTGAAATGAAAAATCTATTATGTGAATTTTATTTACACAATTATGCTGTTACACAGGATCATGATTGGAACCCACTACTATATGTTGGGGATATTTAGCTGAGAGAATTTATGTCCTGGGCACAAAATGAAATTAATTTGGGTAAGCAGAACAATGCTTACAAGAAGATGGAATCCAATATCCCCTTACCCATTAGGGTTGAGTCGAGCAATCCAAAGGACATTCGCAGAGAATGGCTTAGGATGCTTCTCAGAATGAGCTATGGTAACATAATTATGCCCTGGATTGAAGTCGTCTATACTAAGTATGAAGTTAAAACAACAACAAAAGAGGAGCTTGTAAGAGGATATCTAGCTCAGCGATAGAATAGTTTAATAAATGAGTTAAAGCAAGCCAAACCCCACTCTATTCGCAACTATGTTGCAATGTTGAAGAGGATTGAAAGGTACATCCATATTGGTAGAATAGAGGGAAGATTCTGGCTTCCCCTTACTTTCCAGCCACCCATTCTCATGTGGCCAGTACCAAGTTATAGATTCTACCAATACGACATTGATGGAGAAAGGAAAAGATGGAACAAATTTGATAGATTGGGAGGATTTTACTGGGATCCAGACTCACGTACTACAACAATAGATGTTGGAAAACTTGTAGTTGCAAAATTTAGAGCCTTGACCAAGAAAAAGAACAACCCTTCCTTTGTTGGAGGACCAGCAAGACGTTAGGTTGGGGGGGATGATGAGCCTAGTTTTTGGTCAAATTTTGGGTATAATTTATAGTCCATTTGTTGGCAGTAGCATGAACTTTAGTAGCTAAGTGTTAATATTTGCATAATGTCTCCCTTAAAACATTGACTTTGGGTTTAACTCCCTCTCTGTGAAGTTTTAATGACATCAGCATATTATGTGGATTATCTATATCGATTTTGTGCATGGTTGATGAATGTTCTTTAAGGTGATTATAGATGTGCAATTATTATGTGTACTGATATTGTTCTGCAGGACATCCATTATGGATGCTAAGTTAAGAAAGGAAACCATCAAATGATCATGTAGGGGAATCTTTCACAGGAGTCAACTAAGCAAGGTGGCAGTAGATTCCCCATGACATTCAAATGTAACCGCCTTGTATTTATGGCATTGAGCAATCATAGGTGTTATTGTAGCACTGAGTCCACGGTTGAACATGCATGTCTGACTGGAATTCCCTGTAGATGTAACCGCTTTTCTGCTCTTTCCTTGCTTTCCCTAAGTGGAATCCTCTCAGTTAGTGGGAGTCAACCGCCCTATTTAGTTGGTAGAATAAATAAGGATTTAAATCTTAAGGATTCATAGTTCTTGGTTGTTGTTGGCAATTGACATTGATAATATATTAAGCATTCTCTACTTTTCAATATAACCATGTTGTTACTCTGTTTATACATTTCCCAATGAATGAGATGATAGTTTGAGTTTAAGCATTTGAGTTCACATTACTCTTAGTGGATACTCATCCAAGGGGGCCCACTTGGTGAGTAATCCTTTCCTTAGAGTAATTAGTTTAATTATCATTTTCTATCATGTACTTAGTTGAAATCTGGCATTGATTGTTCCTGCAGCCACTAGATGTCCATTATGTGTTTGTTCCCGCAACCAAAGAAAATAGAGTAGTTCCTATTTGTTGCTCAGATCTTTTATTCCTATTATGCATTTCAGTTTGGCATAGTTGTTGATTAATGTTCAACATTTGCTTTATTTCCTTTCTTCCATTTACCTCCAGTATTGTGATTCTTAGCTATAGATTAGAAATGGATACTTAAGAGTTCCTAGTGCACATACAGTGCTGGCCCATTTCAAGTTCACGTCCCTGGGTTGACAATTTAAATGCACCTTTGTGATGATTGAAGTAGCTATTCAGGTTAGATGCCCAATCTCTGAATCATGGTTGTAAAGGCTTAGTTATGGAATCATTGTAGGAGGCCGACATTGGACTTATACAAGCATCAATGATGGCTAGAGGAAAGGAGATAGTCCCAATCTAAAGAGGAAAACACAAAGAAGTGAATAGATGCAACTGAGAGCCGCAAAACTTTATTAAGACAATGATCTTATATTTATTAAAAAATTGATCTTGGATGGATATTTTATAAAGAATTTTGTTGGATGGATATTTTATAAAGAATTTGGTTGGATGGATATTTTTAATGTTGAATTTATGAATATTTAATAGTATAATGATTAGACAAAAAATTAGTAATAAATATTAAATAATCTATTAATTTAGTGTTTGTTAATGTATATAGTGTGCATATATAGTGTTTATTCATGCATCATGGTTGACTGATGACTTATTTGTTGATCATAATCATTGTATAGACTTCACATGAACAATCTAATTAACATGTATCTTAATGTCTTCTAAGGATTTTGTTTGAAAGTTGCATAATGTTCTTGTTTATGTACCATGATTGGAAGATAGTGATTCTTATTCATGATGATTTTATGGTCTTTTAGATGAATGATCTAATGACATGAATGTTGAATTGAGTTGTAATGGTTTTTTTTTATGGTTGTATGACTTCTTATTCTAGAGCCCATCCCAACACGAGAAAACACTCTTCCTCTCAACTCTCTCTCTCCCTCTCTCTTTGTCTCTTCATCCCTCTCTCCATCTCAACTCTCTGTCTATCTCTCCCTCTCACTCTCAGGTCGCTCCCACCCCCTCTCTCTCTCAAGTCTCTCAGAGCTTCCTCTCTCCCTCCCTCTCTCCCTCTCAAGTCTCTATCTCTCCCTATATCAAGTCTCTCTCTCTCCCTCCCTCTTTGGTCTCTCTCTCTCTATGTATCTCTCCTTCTCAAGTCTCTCTCTCCCTCTTTGCCTCCCGCTTAGGAATCTCTCTCTCTCTCTCACTCCCTCTCACTCTCATGCCCCCCTCTATCTCTCTCAAGTCTCTCTCTTGGAATCTCTCTCTCTCTCTCTCTCTCTCTCCCTCTCACTCTCATGTCCCCCTTTGTCTCTCTCAAGTCTCTCTCTTGGACTCTCTCCCTCCCTCTCTCCCTCTCAAGTCTCTCTCTTGCTCTCTCTCTCTCTCTCCCTCGCTCCCTCTCTCCCTCCAAACTATATATATATATCTCTTTCCTTCCCTCTATACTTCCCTCTCCCCCCCTCTCTCTCTCTCCCTCTCAACTCTCTCTCCCCATCCCTCTCAGGTCTTTCACTCCCACTGCTAAGGTCTTTCTCTCTCCCTCTCTCTCAAGTCCCTCCCACTCCCTCTCTCTCTCTTTCTTGTGAATTGGTTGCACATCAATAAATATATAATATATACTATGTATTAAATATATTATATAATATATATAATATATATTACATAATATTAATATAATATATAATATTTCATATATATACTATATGCTATATATAATAATTAATATGTATACTATATAGAAAATATGTACTACATAGTATAATAAAATAATATATATTATATTATATATATTAATAATATATATATTAATTTTGTGATGATCTTTTTAGACTAGCAGATTTTGTTCAATTTTTTGAGTTGTTCGGATCTATTACCGATATCATTTCTCTTTGTGTCGTGGACTTCTTGCACGAGGGAACTGCTAATCCTGCAATGGCTACAAGAAGTGGAATTTATTGTCATCTTTTATTGCTTTACAAGTTACCTATTGCCATCCATTTCTCTACGGTTTTTTCTAGACTTGGCTTTCTTTGTATCCGCCCTGCTATTTTTATGCCTTTCACTGTTCTAGTTTTACATGACAATTGTGTTGGAGCTATGGGTGGGGATTGGGTGTGTGTGGAGCCAGATAAGTGCAATAAATGGAAGGCGGATGGCACTGTCTAACATATATGCAAGGAAGGTGGAATCTCCCAATATATGGAATACATGATTGGTCATGACGAGGGTCTATCCAAAAAATTTGTCACCTCTTGGAATGCTAGAAGGGTCACCATTGGTAGAATTTCCTTTGAAATCAATGAGGAGGTCATTGCTAGGGCCACGAGTCTCGCTCTGGATGGGCGTACTTGGAAGAAAACCACCAAAGTTGTTGATCAGACCAGCCTCAACATGTTCTTTCGAGGCGATGAAAAACCTATCAAATTACATGGAGGCTATGACTGCGAGGCACTTCCTAAGCCATGGGACAAAATTTGCATGGTGGTGATGAAATACTTCACTCTCGAAGGAAGATATAGTGTGTATTACTACTACCATTTCAATTTCCTCAATCACCTTAGGAATCACCATAATATTTCCTTCCCATTTTTTCTCATTCATTCTCTTGAGAGTACTGTGCTTGATGCGATTGAAGCCATGAATTTGAATAAAAATTTCACCATCCTTCACCAAGGGCTTATGTCCAGACTTTACCATTTTCACCTGGCCCTCTACCCTCCTCGACCCATTATTGTTGAAGAAGTTCCTTGACCCACCTTTGTTGAAGAGGCTTCGATTTCTTCTGCTCCCCCGTCTACTAGCATTATGGACACCCCTGGTCCTAGCAAGAAAAAAATGCATAAAAAAAGCAGCCATGAAAGTCTCTCCACAGGACACATCCCCCTCTCAGGGGCTTGTGGTGAAGAAAAAAGATAAAAAAATGCATAGCCCCCACCCCGAGAACTAAGGCCAAAGCCTCCAAGAAGACAAAATTTTGACTCCAAAATATTGACTCTGACATTAAGATCACCGAGGAGACTAATACCCCTCGCAGGTCAAATAGAGTGGTTATCAAGCAAGAAAAAGGGAAGATTTTTAAGGAGGCCTCAGATTCTGAAAATGGAGACAGGAGTGAGAGTAGGAGTAAGGAGGAAAAGGATGTAGGGGAGGAGGCTCTCTCAGTTTCTGCTAGTAGCTCCTCCCATGTTTTTGAAAGCCTTAAAAGAGGTCCTGCCAGCAATAAAATCAAGGAGGTCAAGTCTCACGCCTCCAAAATTGTGGAAGGTAAGGCTCCCATGGAGGAAGCCTACAGTAAACTGGATGCTATCTGGGAGGAGGTTGATAATCTAAAAAATAGAGTCGAGAGTTTGGAGAAAAGACTGTAGGATGTTACACATTTTAAATTGAAGATTATGCATAGGTTCACCACTACGTTATGTCTGCTGCAGAAGGACAAGTCTGCGGACAATGTGGAGGAAGAAGCAAACAACAAGGAACTGCTTAAGTTCCTCACAAAGATTGGGCTACCATAACTTTAGTTAAGCCATGCAGCGGGAAAAAAGGATTAGTCTTTTGTGGGTTTAGGTTTTTTGAATTAGCCTTCGTTTATGTTTTGTTTTGCTAAAGAAATTGTTAATATGTTTATATTTCTCTATGACTGGTATGACCGTTGGTGGTCTATAGCTAAGATTGTTTTAAATCATGCTATATTGATGGACATTACTAGTAGCTTTAGTTTTATTGTTAGTTTTTTTGGGATATTTTTGATATGATCTACTTAGGGTGATGGTTTGGTTTTTAGACTTGTTGTTACTGTGTTGTTAGTGTTAGTCTACTGTGGATGGTCGTTGGTGCCTTGTATTAAAGGGACAAAACCTTTTTTTGCTTCTTTTTTATATCAAAAATATAATATTATATATTATAATAATATAATATAATATAATAATATATAGTATAATAATATAATAATATATTTAATAATAATATATGTACTATATAGTATATAATATAATATATAATATAATAATACATAATATTATGTATTTATGTATTATAAATACATAATATGTATATATAATACATATGCATTATAAATAATAAAAATAAATATAATTAACAGATATCCGTCTAATAATGGATATCCGTTCAATAACGAATATCCTTTTTGAAAAAGGAAACAGATATTCGTTTGGGATTTGGTTTGGGATTTCCTGACCTAGAAAGTCAACCCAAAAAATGTTTTTTTGAAAATTTGTTTAGTTTTCCGAAGTTCGCCCTTGTGGCTGATGACTTTTTTTTTACCCGAATTTCATCAAACGAAAAGGGTTTATAGAAAAAATTGTCAACTTTCCACCAATATAAATTTTTCCTTATTTTGAATTAAATAAATAATTATTATTGATTTTCTACCTACATTATGTCTAAAGTCTTGATTGATAGGCTGATTGAAAAACTTCTATAACTTTCAAACTACTTAACATTTTTTGAATCTACAAATGCACCACATTTTATGCTTCACATACTATAGGAAAAAAAAAATTGAATTTCATAATTTTTTGACCAAGTTATGGTGGTTAGACACATACATTTTAATAATTAAATCATAACTAATTATTTACGTGGAAAAAAATTACAAAAAACATCTGGCACATCCGAACATGCGTCCTCTACTTATATTTAAAAATTTAGAAAAAAATATTATGTTTTTCTTGTGCTTAGGGTGGTTAGACACACACCCGCTTCTTATCTTTTTCCTAAAAATTTAGTACCACTGCATTGAAATTTTAAATTTTCTCAAAACAAATTTACTTTTTTCCAAAAAAGGACTAGTAGCCTAGAAACTACATTCAATTTTCTACAACTTTTTTTCTTACATATTTTTCAAATTATGTTAATAGCCTATTCAAATTTTTATGTCAAGTTGCCTAACTCTGTTTTTCTAAATTTTCATTGCCACTTAGAGGCCTAGTTTGGACCCCCATGATCCTACACATACCCATTTCATTCTATTGAACCATTTTAGGTATAGGAAAAGGGTTTCCTTCCCTTTTTATCTGCTTGCTTCTTTGGAAAATGATATTCATGATAAAAAAAGAAACCCCAAGAATCTTGTGTTGCATGAGGGTTTAATTCTTCTTATAATTGACTATGATAAGTCTTATACTCTCCCTGACAAACCCAAGGCGATCTCTAAAGTCCACAAGAAGAAAGTTGACCTAGAGTATGAAACTGGGTCTGGGTCTAAGGAGCATGCCCTTGGTCTAGAATCCTCCTTAGAGGTTTATTTAGAGCCTCCTAATTTTGAGGAGGGTAAGCAAAAAAATAAGCTAAAATATTCTAAGTCCCCGAACCCTGAAGATTATGATATGGGTAGTGATGAGGTGGAGGGATCTGAACACTCCATCGATTCTTAGAAGGTAAAATTTGGCATGTCTTCGATGGGTAAGAATTTGAATTCCAAGAGTGGTGTTCTTTCCTTGGGCATGAAGAAAGTGGTGGAGTCAAATGTGGGGAATAAGGTTGTGGACTCCCCTATGTAGGAGAGAAAGAGGAAGTTGTGCTTGAAGGCGGGTAATTATCTGAAGAAGAATAAGGGGAAAATGAACTTGAACCAGGAGGACATAATTAATTTTTACTATGCTCCCAATGTTGAGACTCTGCGAGGTGAGGCTAGTTTGGAGAATGAGAAAGTGCAGAAGTAGGGTGTGAATGTGGTGGTTGAAATTGATAGGTTGATGTGCAAAATTAAGGTTCTTGAGGTCCAGTTGAATGAGGATACTAGGAATTCTCAGGAGGAGGTGGTTGTCGACAAGGGTTATTTTAATTGTAATAGGGAGGATCTATCTAATGTGCTTGGCTTGGTGAAAGACGGTTCCTTGATTTTTTCAAGTTGTTTAAATGGGCTTTCAATGAGTTGAACCTGACTAACGTAAAGGTTCGATCTCTGATAAATAATGTCAGGGGAACCTCTTCCTCTAAGGAGCCTTCTATCAAGGATCAAGTTAATCAATTGGTGGATGCCCTAAAAATTATTAGTGATGAAATGCTAAAGATGAAGAAAGACTTTGAATTTAGAATTGTGGTCCTTCAAGACAAAATGGAAAGAGCCTACCAAAATTTGGAGAAGATTGTTAATGTGTGTAAGACCATATTGTGTAATGAAGCTGAGGGTTTACAATTTCTCAATAAGAAAGCTAAGTAGTGGATGGGGGTTCATTTGGTTTGAAAGAAGTTTTTGGTGGTACAGTGGACCTCCCAAGTGCTCAAAATGATGGGAATAGTGAGAAGGGTCCTTGCACTCAAACTTGAAACAAGACCAAAATTAAGACTAGAATCCCTGCCAAGGAGGTTTCTGAAGTTATGGATCTACATCAGAAGATCATTGCTAGTGATTTCAAAGTCGCTGATATATTGAAGAACCTGTAGGTGTTTGTTGTTTCTATCCCTCTTTTTGGCTTGTTAGTGGCTTGTTTTTTGCTTATGGTTAGCTTCTTTTTTATTATTATCTTTTAAGTAGTGGTTCTTTTTGTAAAGGGTTTTAGGGCCCCTTCAAAACCTATTTTACATATAAAAAACACCCCAAAATAATACAATAAACCACCCAAATTTAGGGCTAGAATAAGTGGAACATTGACAAGACTTCATTTAATATCTAAAAACACAAGTAAATATGCACTTTTACACATGGATACAAATTACATGTGACATGAATGGTGAGCTAGCTAGGATTACGATCACCTTATGAAATATTATTTTTGTCCATACAAGATACATTTCAATTACATCAATTACTCAAAGCTACAATATATCCTCGCTATTTTACATGATAGTTCTACAAGAATAAGAAACTATATTTTCTAATCATGTTTCCACCACATAGCAAAATATGAGAAAAATGATACAAAATGTTATGTAAATTTGGCAACATCAACATACAAAAAATAAAGATAGAGCCTTCACAACTTATGTGGGAAAATTATAATCCAAATCAAACAAGTTCAAAATGATAATTATAATTATTAAAATGAGGAATTCCAATTTCCCAAATTATACATTTTCATTTAAATTGCATAAAATTGATATGTTACAATACTAACAGATGTACTCCTTTTTTCATACAAAAGTACATGCATGATGGTTCTTCACACTATCAATGCACATATGAGGTGTCTTGATTGGATACAAAACTCGATAGATAATAGTGAGAGGTCCTAAACATAAACAAGGAGTGTCATTACAATAGCACAACTACCATGTAAAATGTTCAATAGTATTCATATCTACAATAGGGATACCCAATGACATTCATCAATCTAAATGAATTTTGGCATGTATTTTACATCCAAGTCCATAATCCTCATACAACATTTAGATTGTGGTGTAGTTAATCTTGTTTATATGTATGATTTATTAATCCATTTTTTATTTTTTATTTTAACTTTCTTAAAATCTCACTTGGCTCTTTAAACCTGAGCACATGGTTGGGTGTCACTCATTTTTTACTCTATACTACAATCCTAAGTGCCCAACATACCAAAATTATAATTCTCTCATGACAAAAAATCAATACAAATATTCATGACACTTGGTCCAATGATACATAATCACAAACTAAAAGAGAGACTACACATCCCATAAAATAAAACAAGCTAACATAGATTTAATTCAAAAAATCATTTAAAAAAATGAATTCATGAAAATACTAAAATCCAAGTCATTAATAGATTTGACAAAACCTTCAAATTTTAACTTTAAATTATACAAATCTGAAAAAAATATTATTCCCTTGTAAGCACAAAATGCACAACTACAAACTCTTCCAGCTACATAGTGATTTTAGATTACTCCATAAATTTGGCTCATTTTTTATTTTTCCAATGCAAGCTATAATTATCATGTTCACTCAACAATTAATTTTTATGAATTCAACTTCACACAAACCTAAGAAAAGAGAGCCATATGCATCCACTTATTATGGTCATGGCTAATGAAAACATTAATTTCAAATGCATAATTAAAGAAACAAATTACCTTTCCAAAGTAAGCTTACATTTCTAGAACAATGGTCATTATAACTCATAATACTCATAAGGTATGAATATTTAGTTAATTGAATATTGTTGTGTTTCTATCATTTTCTAGATTGATAAAATATGAAATGTATGCGGCTATTTTCAATATTTCAGTGATATTTTGGTATTATTATTTATAAATCAATGTGTTGAGATGTGTTTTCAAATTATTTAAGTTGTATACATTTACATATTTAAACCCTTGAATTTTTATAAGATTTATAGATCGATTGTATTTGGTGATATGTCCATAATTATAAATTATATTGTACATAAGGTACACTTGTCATCTTATTATTACAATATCAAATTATAATTTTTCTTATTACCATGTGAGAACCTTGTCATTGATAATTTTCTAGGGGTGTCATTTTTAATTAGAGAAAAAAACATAGCGAATTGAGCTTGTTTATAAGTAATATTTTGAATCTCACAACCATAAGAAGTTAGTGTGACAAAATTTACATGTGATAGAAATAATAATAAAAATATTTAAGTGTGACTTAAGATTATGTTTTATGCAATTTATCACTCATGAACAAATACTTCTCAATATAAAATGTGTAAATATATGAAATAAATTACAAAAAAGGGTAATCCTTTTTTATTGATGTTTTTGAAACAAAAATAACAAGGAGACTTAGGATCACATAAAGAGAGAGATCACCCACAAAAATGATATGCAAATGACACAAGAAAAGGGCCAAAAGCATAAACCAAACAGTAAGGGAATTTATATTTTTTATTCAATATGATGATAGTGTTAATGAAGTGCCGCATAAATTTTTATCATCCCAAATTCATTGAAAAAATACAAAAGGATAAACAATAAAAAGATGAAAATAAACCAAACAACAAGACAAACTGTGTTTTTTATCAACATGATAAGAGTGCTTTTGAGGCACTCCATAATTTTGCATACCCTCAAACCCATTAGGAAAAATATAAAAGGAGAAAGAAACATTATAAATAAGTACATAAAATAAATAAGAAAGGAAATTATATTTTTGGTCAACATAATGAGATTGTTTTAAAGGCACTCCATAACTTTGCATCATCCCATAACATAGGAAAACATAAAATCAAAGAAGTATAACATAGGATAGAGGAGATGAAAAAACATGCATTGCTAATAAACCTTATGTGTAAACTGTTGCAAGAATGGAAAGGTTGAAGGTGTTGTCATTGATGTCAGTTGGTCAATTGGTTATCAACTGATTGCTATTGTCATTAGTGTCATGGTTACAAGTTGTTGGTTGTATATGTCGAGGACATTGAGAAAATTGTAATGGAGATATGTTGCAGATGTTCTGTAGTTGCTTTGGGTTTTGCTTTGTATTTGCTTCTATATTTATATGGTTTAGATGTGTTGATCTTGGTTGTTAGGCGATGCTATATCCATATTTTTAGCTGTTGATTCATTGTACAGAGCGAGTTATGTTCACCAGTTGTGAACTATGGTTTTCTACGTTTTTGGTTGAGGTTCAGGAGAAATTTTGTTGGTTCAGATTTCTCTTTGATGAAGTATTATGACTCGCGGTTCTAGAGTTGAGTTTTCTTGATTGTATTGAAGATAATTTTGACATTTGGAAAGTTCATGCTTAATGGTTCTATGTTTTTTACACTAGTTTGGTCGGCCTTGTGTGAAATACTACTTTTGAAGTTAATGGAGCATGTTGGATCTATTTGGGTCCCTATGGAGTGTGTGTTTGGGTCGCCCTCATTCTAATTGCACCCTAGGATGTTTTGGTGCCGACCTAATTTGAATTTGGATTTGGATGGCCAAATTTGGATATGTTTCAAAGTTGAAGATGGTATAAATACATGATGAGTTAATGATGGAAAACATACAAGAGAAAAGAAGAGAGATAAGTGGAAGAGAAAAAGAGCATATAGATGCGACATTGATGTGAATCCAGTGAATGTGTGTAATGTGAGTGTGGAAAATTAGTGTGAATCCTTAATGTTGAGTTTCCAGAAGTAGTGAGTTTAAGGCGAACTTTATCATTCATGCATGTCTGCAAGTGACTATGGTGGAATCATTCTTTGTATTGATAATTTCCTGTCTCTGTAACAAGTCTTCTTTGTCTTCTTTGTATCTCTGTGGCAGTGAGCCCTCCAGGTTGTTATCCCTATTGGATAGTTAGTCCTTGTTTTGAACAATGAGTACTTATATTGGAAGTGAGCCTTGTTTCACAGGTAGTAAGCCTTTTGTAATTGGTTTTTATATTCCCTATACTATGAGTTAATCATCACTATGGTTTTTCCCTTATTGAGTTTTCCACATAAATCTGGTGTTGTATTTATGTGTTGGATTTAAGTTTCTGCATTGGAATTTGATAATTAATCATTTAAGCAATGTTAAGAATTAGTTTTGATGTTTGAAGTAAAAAATTAAATCCGTGACAACTAATTCACCCCCCTCTCAATTGTTATATTCAACAATTGGTGTCAGAGCGTGGTTCCTTGGTGAAAATATTAACTTCTTAAGGAAGGTCCGGGATGGCTGGAAAAATGATTTATGAGTTATGAGGTTTGATGGAACTAATTATGCTATCTAAAAAATATTGATGAAAGAATATTTGTAGTATCGTGGATATGATGTGGAGAAAGCTTACAAGAACCCTTACACTCCTCATTCTAATGCCTCAAGTATGTCGAAGGAGATCAAAGTACATGAAGCAAACAATAAGGCAAAGCACATCTTGAAGAACAGTTTGGTACATTCTGAGTTGATTAAAGTTCAGAATTTGAAGAATGCTAAGGAAGTATGGGATGCTTTGGAAAGAGCACATGAAGGTGATGAAAGAGTTAAAGAGGTGAAATTGTAGAATTTGGAGACATAGTTTGAGCTTCTACATATGTCTGAAGATGAGAATGTTAAAGCTTATGTACAGAGATTGGATGAGATAGTGGCTAGAATGTGAGGACTTGGTGATACTATAGATGAAACCAAAATTGTAAAGAATATTCTTAGGACTCTCCCTGATGCTTATAGTGAGAAAGTGTGTGCTATTGAATAGAGTATATATTATAATATTTGCACTAAAGATCTATTGTTGGGATTTTTGACATCTTATGAGATGAGGAAGCCTAGTCTAAGGAATGGATGCAAATCAGAGACTACTTTTAAGATGACAAAAGTTGAGGATCCAAATGAAGAAGAATTTGATGAAATTGAAGCTAACTTTGTAAGAAGGATGAAGAAAGGCTCTAGGATGTATGAAGGTAAGTTTCCCTTTAAACACTTTAGTTGTGGAGAAATAGGTCATTATGCTGTAAAGTGTTTGGAAAGAGCTAAGAGGAATAAACAAAAATATGAGAAGGAAAAGAAAGGAAAGAAGATTAATAGAACATATTATGTGAATGAGAATGATAGTATTTCTGATGAAGATTATGAGTATGAAGATCCTGATGACAAATGAATGCTTATTCTTGGAAATTGAGGATGAACCTACTATTAATTCTAAAAAACAAGTAAAGGAAAGCCCTTTGGAGAAGGAGAAAAATGAAGGTATGATTATCTATGCCCTACATGCTAAACAATAAAATAATTACTGGGTAGTTGATAGTGGTTGTTCACATCACATGACTGGTGATAGAAAGTTTGTTAAGCTTGAAAAATATGGAGGCTTGGTTATGTTTGGAGATGATACTGGTGCTAAAATATATGGAATAGGTTCAATAAGTTTTGATGGCAAGCATAATACTGATGATGTCTACTATGTTAAGGGTTAAGGAATAATATTTTGTGTGTTGGTCAGATGTGCAGTAAAGGATATGATCTTGTGTTTAAGGATGAAAGATGTGAGATATAGAAAGGACCTGAAACATTGATTGTTGCAAGAAAGAAATCTGAAGGAATTATCTATCAACTAAAAGGTGTTGATGGATGATGCTTTATGACTCAGATTAATGAAAGTTGGTTATGGTATAGAAGAATGTGTCACATGAATTTTGATAACTTGGTAAGGACTAGTGTTGTTCAGGCTATGAGAGATTTACCAATAATTACAAAGCTTGTTAATGTTATGTGCAAATATTGTCAATTTGGAAAGCAAGCAAGAAATAATTACAGATCAAAGGAATAGTCTACTACTAGACTACTAGATTTAGTTCATATAGATCTATGTGGTCCTACAAGAGAGAATTTTTCTTGGTGAAAGGTAATTTATGCTTTTAATTGATGATTATTGTAGATATACATGGGTTACATTTCTTAGAGAGAAATTAGATGCATTAGATAGATTCAAGAAATTCAAAGCTATGGTTGAAAATAAAGTAAATTTGAAGATAAAATTCTTAAGGTAAAAAAAAAGTGGAGAATTCACCTCCCATGAGTTTAATATGTTTTGTGAAGTACATGGAATAAAGATATTTTTTTTCTTTGAGAACTCCTCAACAAAATGGAGTTGTAGAAAGGAAGAAAAAAATAGTTCAAGAGGCTGCTAGATCAATGATTACTGAGGCTGGGTTACTGGAATTTTACTAGAAAAAAGGCTATTCATAGTGATGTTTATGTATTCAATCAAGTTCAAGCTAGAGAAAATAGTACAAAGACTCCCTATGAGTTGTGGCATGGAAGAATTCCTACTGTTAAGTATTTCAAGGTATTCAAAAACAAGTGCTATATCAGAAGAGATGAAGAAACTTTGGGTAAGTTTGATGCAAGAAGTGATGAAGGAATTTTTCTTGGATATTCTACTAATAGCAAAGAATACAAATGTTTCAACAAAATACTGAGAAATATTGTAAGATTTTCAAATGTCAAGGTTGATGAGACCGTGAAGACTTCTATTAACATTGATGAATATGAATCTAATGAATCTGATAGCATAAGAAGTGGAGAGATTGTGGAAGAATAGGAAAAGGATGAGAAAGAAAAGAAGAATGAACATAATGAAAGAGAATAAGGTGCTTTGGTGATGTCCCCTAAGACACTTTGATATGTACAGAGGAATCATTCAGAAAATTAGATTATTGGAGATAAGAAAAAATGAGTATTAACTAGAAGCAAAACTTTTGTTGAAGTGAATTTGTGTTTACTTTATGAGATTGAACTGAAGACTGTAAGTGAAGCTTGTAAAGATGAACATTGGATGGAAGCTATGAAAGAAGAACTTATGTAGATTGAGAAGAATCAAACTTGGGGATTGGTCCCAAGACGGAAAAATAAAAACATCATTGGATCAAAATGGGTATTCAAAAATAAGTTGAATGAGAATGGAGAAGTTAGAAATAAAACAAGGCTTGTGTGTAAAGGTTACTCACAAATAGAAGGCATATATTTTTAGGAAACTTTTACTCCGGTAGCAATAATGGAAGCTATAAGGATGTTCTTGGAATTTGATGCTAATAAAGACTTTAAGGTCTATCAGATGGATGGCATGTCAACATTTTTGAATGGTGAGCTAGAAGAAGAGGTTTACATGGAACAACCAAAAGGATTTTAGTTGTTACATCAACCAGATATAGTGTAAAAATTGAAGAAAGCTTTATATGGATTGAAGCAAGCTCCTAGAGCTTGGTATGCAAGGTTGGATAGGTACTTGATTCAACAAGTTTTCAACAAAGGTACGATGAATAGTAATCTACATTTTAAGATCAAAAATGATAAAATATTGATTGTAGTTGTGTATGTTGATGACATTATCTTTGGAGGAAATGAAAATATGTGACAGATGTTTGCAAAAGAAATGCAAAAATAATTTGAAATGTCTATGTTTGGAGAGATGAATTTATTTTTTGGGCTATAGATCAATCAAATAGAGAAAGGAATCTTTACTTCACAATCTAAGTATGTGAGAGAGATGTTGAAGAAGTTTGGGATGGATGGTTCCAAACCGGTATGCACTCCTATGGTGACTGGTTGCAAATTGGGTAAAGATGACGATTCACCTAAGGCTAATCGGAGCAAGTATAGATCTATGGTTGGTGGACTATTATATTTGACTGCTACTACACTGGATATTATGCATGCAATTTTTCTTATGGCTAGATTTCAAGAAGATCCTAAGGAAACACGTGTTGTTGCTGTTAAATAATTTTTAGATACTTGAATGGCACTCTGGATTATGGATTATGCTATCCTAGAGATACTGACTATACTTTAAGTGCTTATACAAATGCAGATTTGGCTAGATATGTAGATGACAAAAAGAGTACAAGTAGTGGTGCATTCTTTCTTGGATGCAGATTGGTGGCATGGTTGAGTAAAAAGAAAGATTTAGTCTCCTTATCTACTACTGAAGATGAGTATATTACTGTTGCATCTTGTTGTACACAAGTTCTATGGATGAAACAAACATTGAAAGATATCACAATGGTGTATGATGATCCTAAATCTATTTTTTGTGGTAATACAAGTGCAATTAACATTTCAAAAAACCTTGTGATGTACTTGAGGATGAAGCACATATCTATCAGATATCATTTCTTGAGAGAGAAGGTCATGGAGAATGAAGTAAATCTTGAGTATGTTCTAATGAAGGATCACGTGGCTAATATTTTCACAAAGGATCTTCCTAAAGATACTTTTGAGTATCTCCAGAAGAAGTTAGGGGTCATTTCCTCTCCTTTCTTGAACTAGATGCATATGGAGATGCATTAGTCTGATGGATCTATGGATCTATCTTTCTTCAGGAATGATGTTTTGGTGGCTACCTCTTAGGAGGAGCAAGTAGTATCGGGTGTTGTCATTGTGTGTATTTTTTTTTCTATGTCAAAGGAGAGATCATTGTAAAATATTTTTTTCCTTTTCCATTGTTGTCATAGGGGAAGAGGAATCATGTGAAATAGATAAAAAGGAAGAAAGAAAAGGAGAGAAAGCATGTGAAAAAAAAGGAAGAATACAAAAGATTATCTACTAAGGGGGAGAAACAAAAAGAAAAATATTGAGAAGTGTAATCAGAGTTGTATGTTGTCTTTGATGGTTTTTCACATCATGTGTTTCCATCAATGAAAAAGGGGGAGATTGTTGCAAGAATGGAAAGCTTGAAGGTGTTTTCATTGATTTCAAATGGTCAATTGGTTATCAACTAATTGTTGTTGTCATTAGTGTCATGGTTATAGGTTGTTGGCTGTATATGTCAAGGATATTGAGAAAATTGTAATGGAGATATGTTGTAGATGTTTTGTAGTTGCTCCGGGTTTTAATCTGTATTTTCCCTTATATTTTTATGGTTTAGATGTGTTTATCTTGGTTGTTAGAAGATGCTATATCCATATTTTTAGCTATTGATTCATTGTATAGTGCGAGTTATGCTCACCAATTTTGAACTATGGTTTTCTATGTTTTTGGTTGAGATTTGGGAGACATGTTGTTAGTCCAGATTTCTCTTTGATGAAGTATTAAGACTTGTGGTTCTAGAGTTGAGTTGCCTTGATTATATTGAAGATAATTTTGTCATTTGGAAAGTTTGTGCTTAATGGTTTTGTAAATACAAAATTCACCATGCTCGCTTTGGGTTTTTTTTTTCTAAGTACCGACCCATGCCTTCAAATGAATATCATCAGCCCCTTTTGATATCACTGCGGTCTCTGCCACATGTCTGCTCAGCGCTCTCCAAGGGAATTCTCTCCTTTGTTCTTCTATCGGCCCACGCTATGCTCCCGCATGTCTTCACCGTGGGTTATTTTAATTTCTTCCCTTCACTTCCTCGTCGGTCCCTGCCCGCGTGTCAATATCCCATTTACGTAAATATTTGGTAGACCCCACAAGTGGTGTCTATAGTAAACATTGTTACTATGTGTCATCTCAGTGAAAGCTTTCAATGAAGGAAGGGAAAAATTGACCGCGGGCAGCGAAATGCTGCCACATGTCTCTTTAGCGCATGCTTCTTCAACGCAAGGGATGAAGTGAACTATGGGCTGTGATATGCTGCCACACATTCTAATTTCTTATACGAGGAGGTGACACTTGTTTGCATGGGACTTTGTTGGGACCACTGCCATCATTCACAGGGGATGCACCTGGATGGGAGGTGGCCAAATGTTATGGCCCAAACCTTTTCTGTTACAATGACTGAGGGTAATCATTGCTCAGGATTCTAAATATTTTCAGTTGTTGCTCACCAAGCATTGGGAATGATGACTATATATACTGCTCTTTATTTCTGAAGAGGGGTTCAAAGATTACATGCTACATGTTTTTCAAGTTCCGCTAGTTTAATAATTATAGGATTTTTAGAGAGACACCAGGCCTTTTATTGTTTAGATTATTGCAAGAACTCATAGACTGTGCCATTGTTTGGCCTCTCTATTTTCTTATGCTTTTGATAAAATTTACACTGTGTCATTATTGTTTGAATGGTTTATTTTTTGTACTTCTATAATTTGAATGCAAGTTTGCTAGTTTAGATCATGTCTTTTGACTCTTCTTTTCAGTAAATGGGTGTGAAAATTATTTTATGTCATTGAGTGAGTTGTTCATGCTGGAATATTTAATTTTGGTTATTGTAGGACATGGTAAATTGCTAAGTGGGCCCTTAGATCATATCCAAAAGATAGGTTTATCGTGCCTTTTATCTATATTTTGGTGCATCGCCTTAGTTAGATTCTTTATTTTTATATCTGGTTCCTTTTCCCATTCCAAAACCCTGATTACAAAAGAAGCCGACTTCTTTAAAAATTTGGAGGCCACTCAGTTTAGCATGATAAGTCCCTCATAAATTGAATTTCCCACAAAGGGCTGTTACCTTGCCAATTTTTGGCATGAACAGTTTTTCTTTTTCTTGGCACACTCAGTGGGACTGCTTTTAAATGAATCTAATTTTAAGAAGGGTGTATGAGCCATCAACCTATTACTAGGTCCCAAACAACAAATAATCCTAGTTTATTAGTACCATCATTAGGGTTAGTATAGCCCGAGACCCAATTAGTGAATGTTCTGCTTCCTTCACCCTTTCCGCTAGCCATGTTGCTTGCCGCTAATAGAAATTATGTGGCATGGGATGTTAGAAGCCCTCTTATTGCACCAATAGCGCCTGTCATTTGATTCGTTATCTCGGTTTCCACCCTAAAGGATATACCTAAATTCACCAGAGATGGATCAAGGACACCATTTGAACATCTGCAAGATGTTGCAGATGTATGTCTGGTACATGGCGTTACAGACCAAAATATAGCACTAAGGTTGATCGTCGCCTCTTTCAGAGGCAAGGCACTAGATTGGTACTGGATGCTAAAAGAAAACACTATCAGTACCTGAGATGAGCTTGGAGATCCTTTTTACCAGAAATTCTCAAATGAAGGGGACAAATCCTCGCTATATTATCAACTATCGGTCATAAAGCGGGCCTCGAATGAAGCTGTGGCTGACTTCAATGCCCAATTCCATACTAGTTGGCAAAGGATTCAACTTGATATCTGCTCGCTGACTGATCTGGCATTTATGTTCTATTTGAAATCTATCAACCCTGACATTTCCATTATGATCCAGTATCTTAATGGAACCACACTATTAGGCACATATAGCGTCACTGTCAAGGCAGAGAACAATTTGATAGATGCCAAGAAATTGCCACCTCGGCCCATCATTCCTATATTCCCAAAAATATCAGTTCATACTCATGAGATGCCTTATACTAGCACATTGACTCCTCCTCAATCCATGTACGCGTATCTGAGCGTGCTGCAAAATTTTACTTCTACATCTGGTTCTTCCAAGGAGGATATGAGTGACATCAAGGAAATGTTGTGACATATGGCCAATGAGATAACTATTATCAAGTGCAACCAGGCTATACCTCGAAAGGTGACCTACCAGAATTATCAAGGTGGAAGATCCTCTTACCAACAAAACTAGTTCCAAGGAGGTACCCGCACAAATTCACAGGCGCAAGCAACAAATCAGATAGTGCCAGTACCCACTCCTCTACAAAGCGCCAACCTAAGCTCAAGCATAGAGTTGATCATTGGGTAGAACAATTTAGTGGATGAAACCAACCCTTGGTGCTTCCCTTTCCGCGATTCACACATGCCCCAAAATTGTCCACATGACAACCTACAACAAAAAGTGACGGAGTAGCGCAACCAAGCCGCAACGTTAGACCTCGGAAGCTATGTGTATACCTCTTCGCAAATGGACAACCCAGTGCTCACCACAAAAATGCAAGGGATGTCACTAGAGCAAGAAGCAAACATCACTCCTGATCACACACTCTTCTCATGGATGGAAGAAGAAGAAGCGATGTTTGCTAATGATGCATTCACATCTAAAACATTGCAAGTATAGTCTAATTACAACACCTGCTCGAAGAGGAGATCCATGGGCGAACTAGTTGTCTTGTAACTAATTATTCCACAACCTAAAATTTCTTTAGCACCTCCGCAGTGGTGCCACAATGTCAGCCATGAAGGGAAGTTGTCATAACAAGAGAAAAGGAGTAGAAATCTTTGATTCCGCCACCCTTCAACAAGGTGGAATAGTTAAAGAAATCATCCGCTAATGTGTCTCTTTGGGATATATTGGCTATCCCAGAACAAAAGACATTACTATAGAAGGAACTCTGAGAGGATCTAATCATTGAACCAAAGGAGAAATTGCTCAAAGGAAAGGTTGTTGATCAATCACCTCCGGTCAAAGTTCTTACAAATAGTGCAGTGGAAGCTCCTTCTGAGGTAAGAGATAACCTAAAACCCAAGCCCTTCTTCCTAATGCTTATTGTGGGAGAGAAGTTATTACACAATGCCATGATTGACTCTGGTGCTAGCACCACAGTTATGCCAAAATAAATAGTTGAAGCTTTAGGACTCAATTATGAACATTTAAAAAAGGGAGTGATGCAGCTTGACAGAAATAGAGTTGAAACTCTTGGTATCATCAAGGATCTTCCCTTGACTCTATTCTCCTGTCCTAGCATCATGGTGTCACAAGATACTATGATCATTGATGTTCCCCCCATTTTTTTCCTCTTTTTATCCCAAGAATTTACTTCAAAGGTGGTTGGATACCTGTCCTTGGATTGGTCACACATGATTCTCAAGACCAAGTGTAGTGCAAAAATGAAGATAGAATCTAAAGCTCGACACTCAGAACATGTAGCCAATGAGGCCATAATCAACTTTGATGCTACTCATACTTCTATCACCAAGCAAGAAATGTATTGCACTAAGCTACTGGAAGATGAAAAGGTGACCAGAGATCAGACCGATCAAGAAGATTTTTTTTTGAGTGAACATATGGATATTGATCAGTTTGCCACCTACCATGCTATCGAGTTGGGCACCTATGTCATCTATGACGAATATCTAGTGCTCTCAAGGGTTGTTGGAAAACCAGAGAATGGTCAAGCCTCAGAGTTATGGACACTGCATTTCAACGAAGCAAGATGCAAGAATGGCGCAGGAGTCGAGATATGTTTAATGTCCCCACAGAATGAAAAGACACTGAGGTATTTCTGCTTCTAGTTCGCTTGCTCAAACAATGAAGCTAAATATGAAGGACTAGTGCAAGGTATCAACATTATGGAATAGATGGGAATAAAGAAATTAATGGTGTTCAGAGATTTTGAACTAGTAGTCAATCAAGTTTGAGGAAATTCTACGGCCAAGAATGTTCGCATGCGATCTTATAGACACCGAGTTTGGGACCTGATTGAGGGTTTTGAAGCCTTCAACATTCAGAAGGTGCCCCAAGAATAGAATAAAGATGTGGATCGCATGGCATCAATTAGATCTTAGTTTGATCCTACCTCCGATCTCATTCACAACAAACACTCTTTAGGAGTGATAGTCCAACCAAAAATTCTAGAAAATGACCAAAGCTGGAAAGTTTTTTATAGTCATGAGCACATTGCCTCGTTCATCCAACAATTGGGAGAATTTGTTGACTAGCTCCAACAGAATATTGCGGAAGCTTATGAAGGACAAATTATTCAGCTGAAATCCAACAAGCTTCTAAAGGGATTGGTCACTCTCAAGAATATTTTCAACTGTGATGATGCAATAAATGACAAATGGAAGTTTGTAGTAGAAAAAGGTGACTATGTGAACCTTCAAGTCAGAGATGGAAGAAAGCTGAAAGTCGAGAAGGATGTACCGCATCATGATAAAGAAAGGCTTATCAAATTTTGCAAAAAATATGGAGTGGTGGTCTGGTCATACAATGACCTTAGGGGATATGATCTTGATATCATTCAACATACAATAGAGTTTGTGGAAGGTGCAAAAATGGTCCACCAAAAATAGAGGCTAGTGAGTCCCAAGATTGAAGCACTAATGGTGCAAGAATTAACAAAGTTAACCCAGTTGTAGATTGTATTCTCAATCAAGCATAGCACGCGGGTATCTAATTTGGTCCCAGTTTGAAAGAAGAATGGAGATATTCGTCTATGTGTAGACTTTCGGGACCTAAACAGAGCATCCCTGAAGGATCATTACCTGCAAACATTGGCAGGATTGAAGATGTTTTCCCTATTAAATGTCTTCTCCGGTTACAATCAAATCTGGGTCAAAGAAGAGGATCAACATAAGACAATGTTCACTACCAAGTGGGGAATGTTTGCATATGCTAAGATCCCATTCAGCCTCTCAAACACAGGAGCCACCTTCCAACAGGAAATGGATATCACTTTTATTGAACTAATCAACAAGATTATCCTAATCTATTTGGATGATTTGACAGTGTTATCAAAATCCAAAGATGATAATTTTGATCACCTTGAGATGGTGTTCAAGAAATTCCAGGAGTTTGGGATATCCTTGAACCAAAAAAAATGTGTCTTTGGAGTACTAAAAGGCAAGCTATTGGGGCACGTGGTGTCCAAAGAAGGAATTTCAATTGATTCTAAGTGGGTGAAAGCAATCAAAGAGCTTCCCCTTTTGGTCAACAAGAAAGGCATCCGACCCTTCTTGGGAAAGGTGAATTTTGTTAGAAAATTTATTTTTGATTTTGTAGGAATAATTAGGCCAATTACCTTGATGTTGAAAAAATGATCAAATGTTTAAATGGAGAAAGGAAGCCAAAGAATTCTTCGAGAGATTTAAGGATTCTATTTCCTTCACTCCTGTTCTGGTCAATCCAGACTTATCAAAGGACTTCATAATGTATGTATTCAGTAGCAAGTCAAGAATTGCTATTGTCTTAACTCAGAAAGATGATGAGGGCAAGGGAGAACATCCAATAGCATTTCACTCCCAAATCTTGAAGGAATATGAGACAAATTACAACTTTGTAGAGAAGTAAGCATTTGCAATAGTTAAGGGGCTCAAGAAGTTTCGACACTTAATATCTTGCAATAATATGATTGTCTATGTTGTGCATTCTAGCGTGCGTGAATACATCATGGAAGGGGAAATCACAAAGAATAGAGCCAATTGGATCACCAAGATCCTTGAATATCACATTGAGGTTAAGCCTACAAATACCGTTCAGGGAAGAGGGTTGTGTGAATACCTTGTGCACAATGAAGGAATAGCCACTAAAGAAGAGTAGTCAAAGTTAGTCATAATGAATGAGTCAAATTCTGAAGGTTGTTGGATGGTGGATAGAGTAAGATTTATGCATATAGGAAAGTATCCATCAGGCCTTCCTTCTCAGAAGAGGAGATTCTATTGATTACAAAACAATGAATACACGCTCATTGAAGGGATCATGTTCAAGATAAATTTTAATGGAATTCTATTGTGGTGTGTTACCATAGAGCAAGCAAAAAGGATCCTCGACACTTACCACAACAGTTCTATGGGCGAGCATTTATCCGTAAAGAAAACTTCCATAAAAATCATGTGTGTGGGATACTACTGGTTGACGCTATTCGATGATTCCTACTCCTTGGTGAAAACTTGCAAGGAATGCCAGTTCTTCGTAGGAAGAAGAAAGAATTCCGCAATTCCTTTCAATCCAATAGTGGTTGATGAGCCATTCGTGCAATGGGGTTTGGTCTTTATCAGAATGATCAACCCAGCCTCTAGCGTAGGACATAAATGGATCTTGATGGCCACAAACTACTTCACAAGATGGACTGAAGCCATGCCACTAAAGAATGCAACATAGACAAAGATAGTGGATTTCCTAGAGGAACTGATGATGAGATTTGGCCCACCCAAAACTATCATCTCCGACAATGCTAAAGCTTTCCTGGGCTCTAAGGCAAGTCAATTCGCACTTACACATGTCATATTCCTTAAAACATCATCAAACTACTACCCATAGGGGAACAACTTAGCCGAATCGACAAACAAGAATTTGGTCCAACTCCTCAAAAGAATCAGGCCAAAATACCAAAGGGAATGGCATAAAAACCTCTGAACAATGCTCTAGGTGGACCACATCACTCTTAAGCAAGTCCTCAAGACTTCACCATATGAGATAGTATATGGAAAAGAGGCATTATTTCCTATCTCTATGTAGATTCTGGTGTTGCAATTGCTAAAATCTCTCGAGGTGGAACAAAACAACGCAATGGAGGTGTAGTTAGCCAAGTTTCTAGAAGTACAAGAGAAAAAGGAAAATTCCCTAACATCCATGACTAACCACCAACAAGTGGTTAAAAGGTGGTTTGACAAGAAAGCGTCTGACCAAGGTCTAAAGTGCAGAGACTTAGTGCTAAAATTTAATGAAAGGGATGTGAAGCCAAGTCAGCACAGGAAGTTTGACAGTCTTTGGGAAGGCCCATTCAAAATAATTCAATGAAAAGAGCATAATTCATATGAGTTACAAACTATGGACAAATAAGTGCTGGTAATTCCAGTCAATGGAATTCTCGTAAAACTATTTAATTAAGCTTGCTACCCTACTGATGTAAATATGTCTATAATGCTTTTCCCTCCTTCCCTTTTGTTTTGTTGGCTGGTCTTTTTGTTTATTCTATGGTTTAAGGTGGAAAAGAGCAAGTCACCCATTAATTATAGAGAGTAAGAAAATAAACTCATAGCTAAAAAGAACATAAATATCAAACACCCACATGCAAAATTGAATTCATACATATATGCTGAAAAGGAAAAAGTAACTCATGTTGCGGAATCCAAAAGCAAACAACCAAATGATTATATAAAGATATATTTTCATTATATATGTGCTTTGATATTTACATTGTCAAAATTTCTCAAAGGCCACGCTTCTAAAAGCATATAGTTTTATTTTGCTTCTTTCATATATTTTACAAAAAGCCTTTTTCAGGCATGTATACAAAAAATGGACTAATTGCTATGAGTTTTTAAAAGGAAAAAAGAAAAACATGGAAGTCTTCAGTCCATAGCATGGGAAGCAGAAATTGACACATCAACAACAATTTCCACAATATCTTCATCCATAGGGGTATCATCATCAGCAACAACATCATTAACATAAGCAACGACTAGAGGTAGAGGGAACATGAGGTTCTTGAAGTCCGTGTACCAGTCAATGTCGTAAAACGTTGGTGTAGGAGCAACAACCTTTCTATGTTTTTTTCCATTAAGTAAAGTGTGCTAGGATGTTTTAGTTGAGTCCTTGAGTCTTAATAAGGTCCAAAGTGACCATTCTAATGTAATTGATCAACCTTGAGGGGCTTATGTATTCATTTTTGTAAGGTTGCAAGTCATGTGCAGGGAATTGTCAAAGTTGACAAGGGGTGTCAAGGGTGGTAGTATGTTTTCTTGATTAAGTCATGTCTCTTAGGTAAATAAGGTCTCATTAGACCATTTGGAATAGGTTAGGAGGCTCTAAACATGCAAACATTGCAAAGGTTGTAAGGATATTGTTGCTAAATTGTGTAAAAGATGTAATTATGACCTCCAACAGTCATGAGAGGTTTAAAAAGTAGTTGTATGGAAGTTGGGAACTGGTTTGATGAGGAGAATCCTTTAAAAAGGCATGAAAACTTGTTTTGTAATGTTGGCTTGAAGTTTGAGGAATTAGCAATAATAAAATTATGAGTTTTAATTTATTTTTCTGAGTTTCTTTCACATTTTTGTAGACCTGTACAAGTCATACAGCCCAAAATTTCTATGTAATCTTTCATATCTTGTGGGGACATGTGTTAGCATTGTTTTGCATCAAATTTTAAGGTATTTCATAGTGATTTGTGTTATAAATCTCTGTGTTTCTTGTAACATGCCGAAAGCACCCTGTTTTGAGGGTTTTGTAACAAAACATATTCTAAAGGGCCCTTACATTGACTGTACCTACTGTAACTAGTGTAAGGGTCCCTAGGAAGTCTATGTAGGTTGTAGGTTGCATGACTAGAGTTGTGGAGGAGGAATATGGGAGGTAAAATTGTTGTTTTGTTACTTTTTGCGAAGAAAAACACATGAAAATGGAGCTCTTAGCCTAGGGTTTGTGAAAATCAATGAGTGTGGAGTTTTTTTTCAAACTTTGAGCATATTGGGGTCAAAACACACATGTTTGAGATGGTGGAAAGGTCAGGAAGGTTGTGCAAATGGGACTTTGAATAAACCCTCTTGGTTTGGCATGAAATTGAGGGTTTTAGAGTTTGTTATGTTGGAAGGGTTAACCCTGGGTGTTGGTTGTGTATTTGGAGGTTTGAGGGCATGGGAAATTCTTCCCCAAGGTTTTAGGGGTCTTTGTTAAGTTTAAGGGTATGTTTATTTGTAATTTAGGCCTAATCAACCTAATTAGGTCAGCGTAGAAGGGGTGATTTTGGGAGATTGGTCCAAAATATTTATATTTGACTTTGAGATATGTGTTACAACTCTGAAATGGGTGTCTGAATCCATCATATTTTTGTCACATTCCTTGGAGAATATTTGAGTTAATGGTCAAAAACTGAGTTTGCACTACTACTAGGGTTCAAGGGTGAAAGTGAGAAATCTTGCTTCTAATTTTTGTCACACTTTGAGAATTGTTTGAATTGCTCAAATAGGTCATTTTAATCTTGTTAGATTCCTCTTGAAGGAAGGTTGTCACTTTGAATGTGGTTGATCCCCCTGGGTCTACATCAGAGAATAGTAGTAGATCTTGTGTTGGTGTTTTGAATTGGTTTTGCAGGTAGGTGAAGAGAGGATTGTGAAAATGCCTCCTAAAGGAAGTGTAGTTGCAAATAAGATTGACACCCATGACAAGGAAATAGAAGCCTTGAAAAGAGAGATGGCTGCTTGGAAGGAAAAGAAAAGAGTGGAATAGGATGAAAATGAAACTTAAGAAGAGGAGACTACTGGTGATGAGGAAGAGTTGGATCCAGATGATGTGAGAATGGTGAAGCTTTTGAAAACTATGAAGAAGGATGGGCATGGAAAAATGGATGTGCCTATGTATGGAGGAAAACTTGATAGTGAAGAGCTCTTGTATTGGACAGGGGCTTTGGAGAACTACTTTGAGAGTGAAGAAATTGATGAAGAGCACAAGGTGAAGAAGGAAAAAACAAAACTGAAAGGACATGCTCTGCTATGGTGGAATTTTGTGCAAGAGGAAAGGGAAAGAAAGGAAAGAACAAGATCACTTCTTGGGATAGGATGAAGACCAAATTGAAAGGTAAATTCCTTCCTTATGATTTTAATGTTTAGTTGCTTAAGAAGTTACAAAATCTTAGACAAAAGGATTTAGATGTGCAAGCATATACTGAAGAATTTTATAGGCTAAGAAAAAGAACTAAACATGAAGAAGATGAGGAAGAAATGGTTTCTAGGTACTTTAATGGATTGAGGTATACCATTCAGGATGGGATTAGATTGTTGTCACCTAAATCAGTTGAACAATGCTTTCAAATGTCCATGAGAGCAGAAGATAAACTAAAGAGGAGACAAGAGAAGGAAACAAGAGGAAGAGGCAACACTTCTAGGGGTAGAGACACCACTTCAACATCAAGGTAGCCTAAGGAAGACCATGAAGATGCTGAGAAGAACAAAGAACAAGTTCTTGAAGAAAGAGGAGGATGGAGAAGTGGAAGGAAAAACTTTAGGCAAAGGAGAGATTACAATGAATTATCAGGAAGGTGTTATAGGTGTAATGAATTTGGACACCCAACTTTCAAGTGTCCTCAAAATCAAAGTTCAACTTCAAGTGGTGATAGAAGGAGTGAGAAGAACATAATTGATCCAAGAGGAAGAGTGTGAAAGTTCAAGTAGACCTATAGATCCAGAGGTAGGAGAAGCACTCATGATGAGAAGAACATTGTTGCAAGCACCTAAGGAGGAAGACATGAGCCAAAGAAGGAACCTATTTAGAACCTCATGCAAATGCAAAGGTAAAGTGTGCCAAGTTGTTATTGATTCAGGTTCTCAAGATAATATGGTTTCTAGGGAAATGGTAGAAAATTTGAATTTAGATAAGATACCTCATGTAGCACCTTACAAAGTTTCTTGTGTGAATGATAGTCAAACCTTAGAGGTGAATGAGCAAGCATATGTGGATTTTTAGATTGGGGAGTACAAGGATAGAGTCTTATGTGATATATTTCCAATGGATTGTTGTCATCTACTCTTGGGAAGGCCATGGAAATTTGATAGAAGGTCCATGTATGATGGTTGGGAAAACACCTATACCATTTGGAAGGATGATGAAAGTTTTAAACTAACTCCTTTGCAGGGAAAAGAGAAGGATAAAAGAAAAACTAAGGTTGTGATTTTTGGAAAAAAGGAGCCTATACGGCTTGAGGATAGTAAGAAAAACTTTTTTTCTGATTTAGAATAGGGTTATGGTGTTGAGAAAACAAGGAAGACACCTAAAAATGGTGCTAAGGTAGTGGTATTGAAGGATGATGAATCTACTAAGAAGATGGAAAAAGGATCTAAGAAGGTTGAAGCACAATTGTAGAAGCAAATTGATGTGAAGCCCATGGAGAAGGCTGATTTAAGCAAGGCCAATGGTAAGTTGTTGATAACACAACAAGTAGAGGTTAAGAAAATGGAAGAAATTCTGATTGGGATAGTAGTATGTCCTATAATAGTCTATGGAGTGGAAGAACAACCAAGTCTAGATAGAGAAAGGACTCTAAAATTTGATAACATAGAGATCTATGGGACTACACAAGCAAGGGCAGTAGGTTTGATGCCTAATTTCAAGGGCCAGAGTGGAGTAGAGCAAGTGCATAAGCAAGGACAAATCCATGAGAGAAGACATGTTGTTTGGATAGGGAAGAAGATACTTGAGGTAGGTGGAACATCAAACTTGAGAGGAAAAGAGATCAGAGAAAAGTATCCATCAGATATGGTAGCAAAAGACAAGGTAGGCATGGGTAAAGGATGGTTTAGAGGAATGAAGGTGAGGAAGTTCACTTGTTTTGGTCTAAGGGTAGAGGACAGACCACCTACTAATCTTATTTCAGAGAAGGAGAAAAGAATTCATGCATACATAGACAAGAAGGTAGAGAGGACTATAATTTCTCATTGTCCAAGTTAGACAAGAGGAGGTACAGGTCAGCACTGGTTTTGTGGAGTACAAATTAGAGCAAGACAAACCTTTACTCATGACACATGAGTCTTTTTTATGGTGATGTGTATGGTGCAGGAGCACCAATCTTTCTATGTTTTTTTCCATTAAGTAAAGTGTGGTAGGATGTTTGAGTTGAGTCCTTGAGTTTTAATAAGGTCCAAAGTGACCATTCTAATGTAATTGATCAACCTTGAGGGGATTATGTATTCATTTTTGTAAGGTTGCAAGTCATGTGCAGGGAATTGTCAAAGTTGAAAAGGGGTGTCAAGGGTGGTAATATGTTTTTTTATTGAATAAGTCATGTCTCTTAGGTAAATAAGGTCTCATTAGACCATTTGGAATAGGTTAGGAGGCTCTAAACATGCAAACATTGCAAAGGTTGTAATGATATTGTTGCTAAATTGTGTAAAAGATGTAATTATGACCTCCAACAGTCATGAGAGGTTTAAAAAGTAGTTGTAAGGTAGTTGGGAATTGGTTTGATGAGGATAATCCTTTAAAAAGGTATGACAACTCATTTTGTAATGTTGGCTTGAAGTTTGAGAAATTGGCAATAATAAAATTTTGAGTTTTCATTCATTTTTCTGAGTTTCTTTCATATTTTTTTAGACCTATACAGCTATACAGCCTGAAATTGCTATGTAATATTTCATATCTCATGGGGGCCTGTGTTAGCATTTTTTTGCATCAGGTTTGAAGGTATTTCATAGTGATTTGTGTTAGAAATATCTGTGTTTCTTGTAGGAGGCCAAAATCACCCTATTTTGAGGGTTTTGTAACAAAACATGTTCTAAAGGGCCCTTACACTGATTGTACCTATTGTAACTAGTGTAAGGGGCCCTAGAAAGTATGTGTAGGTTGTAGGTTCCATGACTAGAGTTGTGGAGGAGGAATATGGGAGGTAAAGTTGTTGTTTTGTTGCTTTTTGTGATGAAAAACACATGGAAATGGAGCCCTCAGCCTAGGGTTTGTGAAAATCAATGAGAGTGTGAAGTTTTTTTTCAACTTTTCAGTATATTGGGGTCAAAAGACACATGTATGAGTTGGTGGAAAGGTCAAGAAGGTTGTGAAAATGGGACTTTGAATAAACCCTCTTGGTTTGGCATGAAATTGAGGGTTTTAGAGTTTGTTATGTTGGAAGGGTTAACCCTAGGTGTTGGTTGTGGATTTGGAGGTTTGAGGGCATGGGAAATTCTACCCCAAGGTTTCAGGGGTCTGTGTTAAGTTTAAGGGTATGTTGCTTTGTAATTTAGGCCTAATCAGCCTAATTAGGTTAGTGTAGAAGGGGTGATATTGGGAGATTGGTCCAAAAGACTTATATCTAAATTTGAGATATGTGTTACAACTCTAAAATGGATGTCTGAATCCATCATATGTTTGTCACATGCCTTGGATAATATTTGAGTTAATGTCCAAAAAATGAGTTTGCACTACTACTAGGGTTAAAGGGTGAAAGTGAGAAATATTGCTTTTGATTGTTGTCACACTTTGAGAATTGTTTGAATTTCTCAAATAGGTCATTTTAATCTTCTTAGATGCCTCTTGAAGGAAGGTTGTCACTTTGAATGTGGTTGAGCCCCCTGGGTCTGCATCAAACGACACAACGTTATAGATGCGAAACAAGAAATGGTAGGCTCGAGTGACCCTCTGGCAGTGCTCATCTTGTGACTAGAGGCATAAGCCACTTACAAATGGCAGCCACGGTACAACCGCATCCTCTTCTATGAACCTCTGTAGGTCACTCATGGTTGGTATGCCTCCACCAAATGCAACATTTTCCACTACCTCCCTGAGGTCATTCAGGTACTTCTTGGAAAATATTTCTTTGACAAGACAAAGAATTAGGGGCTTAGGAATTTGAATATGCAGCATGGAGGTGAAAAAGTGCAAGCACACATTAGTGTTAACTCTATACTTGTCCTCGTATTCAAGGCAATCCCATCCCAAAACCCATTTCATGGCTATAATAGCTAATGAGTGCTTATTTTTCCTCATCCTCTTCAAACGCTTAGTAGAAATCTCACCTAGGAAGGAAGTTTGAGTCTTGTGACACACTAGCCTAATTGGGGTATTCATGCTGGAAATCGCTTTGCAACTAGCCTGAAACTATCTCTACAAATTGCCTAAGTCTAGCCTATGAGAATGCTATGAACTGCCAATGCTAAACTACTAAACCAAGCCTAAGTCTAGCTTATGAGAATGCTATGCACTACTAATGCTAAACTACTAAACCAATTACCTACTACCAATTTTTCTCTAATCACTAAGTGTGATTTTTCTACTGCTTAGATGCCTATTTATAGAAAAAGTGAGAAAATGCACGGTAATCTGCTTACCATAAACGTGATGCTAATCAAGTACCAACTTGAAAGTTGTTCCTGAGCTTGCTCGAATTTCCCACCCAGTTGCTTCTGCTGAGTATGGTTTTCTACGTGCAAAACTAATAAGGGCTAATTAATTAGCCTAAGCTGGTGGCAGAAACCAACGGTATTATACACGACCAAGGATTGAGGTGTCATTCTCTAGGTTTTTTGCTTATTCTGAGGTAGAGCTCATATCTTTTCAAACATTGATCACATATTTGGATTAATCATTCCTTTTGGGATATTAATTTCCAATGCATACAAATTCTTAAGCTTCTAGCAAAGCATTGGCTCAAGTTCCAAGAAAATCGCACTGTACAATACAGTTGCTAATTGCAATTATGAATTCTTGTCACATCAAAATGGCAAGTGATTCATCTCGCACAAGCCAAGGGTTGGTAGTACATGTTGAATTAAATGTAGAAAGGTAACTTCCATCTACCACCTTAAGGAAAAATAGCTAAGTATTACATGCATAATCTTTAAGTACTTAAAAGGTCTTTTCGAATACACTGCCCCAGAGAAAAAGCAAATTCTAGTGCATTATTAGAGCTGAGGTAAAGTTACAAAAAAATTAAAACTAAGAAAAAGCTTCCCACAAATAAAAAATGGCAAAAGGTTTAAGCCAAGGATTATAGGGAGGGGCAATGTGATGCAGAGTGGCAGGGGAAGCAACACTTTCCTCAAAAACTTCTCTCAAATGCTCTTGAACACACAACAAATCCACTATCCCTTTTTAACAAAACAACTTGATCAACCAACCTAACTCACACATCCAGACATGTTTTAAGGACTTGGAATGATGTAAACATTCTCACTATGGCAAATCAAAATCAATTAATCAGACCTTGTACTTACCCATTGCTTCATATCAGCCAAGCAACCTTGTAACATCACCAACTAGGACAGTCAAAATAAAAACTTGTTAAATACCTTAACCAAACAATGGGACCTAGTTTTAGGCACCTTACATAGACCCAAATAGATCCCCAAATGCACAATACCAAATACTTAAAGCAAATGCTTCAAAGAGACTGGTTTCCAAACCACCCAAAAGGCTAAAGTGGGCCTTTATAAATAAAATTTGAATTGTTAACGCACACCCCTAAGAATTTAATAGGTTACAAAATTTTTCCCAAGACCTTGTAATTTATTTTCATCCATCATTGTTACTCAAAAAATAAAAAAAACTAAAATAAATGCATTGAAATGATCATTTTCTGGGCTGTTTCAAAGAAAACTAGACCTAGGGCATCAGATAATTCTCACAAACCTCCATGTTTCCTCCTGAAACCAATTGAATCATGTAGAGGACCCCTAAATCCACCATTCCATGAAGTTTTAGAATTTTCCCATGGTGGAATGGTGAATTATAAGCATATTTGCAACCAAACCTTTGTTTTGTAGGGTTTCCGAACCACTTACAGAAAAATGGATGTTTCTCCCTTAATACTTGATGAAATTGAGTTAGATCACCACCAAAGAAAAGAAGACTCTTCCCTATTTCAATTAATGTACATTAGGAGTCCGTACAGTGAAGTGACAGGCCGCACCAAGCACGGGAACAGTAAAAAATGTAGGAAAAATTAGAAAACAGAGCTTTCTGTTCATTCAAACCTTCAAAATTGCCAACAACCCTGCTACCTCAACCCAAAGGAGGCTTTTTAAACTTTATTCCACCTTCCCTAATTACCTTCAACTATTTTTTGAAGGAAGGAGCCATTGTTTTATTGTACTTACATCATTAATGGTGCAATTACATCAAATTAACAACATGACCACATTGCATTTTCAAAGAAACTTTCAATCCTATCACCCTAGACCTCTAAAATCATTGAAGTAGCTTTGAAACAACCTTATTACAACATCATGACCTCAATATTTTTTTTTCATATACAAATTTGAGATTTTTCCTTCATAGGCTACAAAGCAACATTTGAAACAAGATTGTAATTTTCACACTTTTGACTCCTAATCTTAAAGACTCACCCTAATTCATGACTAATGGTCTTGATGGACCTTATTTAAGAGAAAAAGACTAAAAATACCAACACTTAAACTACTAACCATCTAGTCATCTTCAAATGATAAAAAATAGAGGATGAGGTGTAAGTGCTCCTGCACCATACACCCCCCCTAGAAAATACTCATGCCTCATGAGTTGTTGTTGATACCACTGTCTCCAAGCTTCATGAAGGCTCCATTGGTTCACTAAAAAAATACTCCATTGGTTCATGTAAACTGGTTGTACAATCTTCTTTGTACATTTAGAATTTTAAAATGTGTTTACATGTGCATTTGACTTGTACTCTATCCTCATACCAGTCAACTGTCCTTCACCCTTTTTATGACCAAGATGTGATTGTTACCATGCCCTGCACCTGCAAAAAAATTTGTGTTATCATTCCTTTGATTTTACTTCACTTGCTTCTCATGCACATGTCTACAACTATCTTCTTTTCCCTATTTTTCTTGTCTTTCACTCACCGCCCCTTTACCTTGCTTTATCTTTGTCAAATTAGACTTTTCACTCACTGTACCTAAAAAATTTGTTTGTTTCTCAACCCTTCTCTTAACTATAGGAAATTCAATGGTTCCCACAATAACATTGTCATGAAAAATCAATGTCAAATTACCTTTCAACCCTGTGTTGATAGTCACACCTATTGCCCCTGCATTTTCAATCTTAGAACAGATAACAACATCAAAAAAATTGTTCTCCTTTATCACATTTATAGGTTCCTTCATGCCACACATTATGACCTTTTCTTTACCTTTAGCATCTTCTACAAGAGGAGTCAACACAAAAGAGCAACCATCTTTAACTATAGTGTAAGTATTTTCCCCACCATCATACAATGCCCTCTTGTCATATTGCCAAGGTCTTCCTAATAAGAGATGACAAAAATCCATTGGAAGAACATCACACACAACACTATCATGATAACCACCAATTTGAAAATCCAAAATAGCCTTTTCATTCACCAATAAAGATTGGTCATCATTCAACCATGAGATTTTATAAGGACATTGATGAGGAATCTTTTTCAATCCTAACTTTTTTACCATTTCACATGACACCATATTTTCAGTTGAGCCAGAATCAATGACCACTCTACAAACCTTGTCCTTGCACTTACAATTTATCTTGAAGAGACTTTTCCTTTGCAAGGGTGCTTCCTCTTTTTCTTCCTTCAAGATTGTTTTTCTCACCATCAACATCTCCCCTACTTTAGGATCTGCATTCTTACTTGTAGAACAATGACTTTCACACTCCTCTTCCTAAACCAATTGTGCTCTCCTATCATTCTTCTTATCTCCACTGGATGAACTACCAACCCTCTTAGGAAATTTCCATGAAGGATGGCCAAACTCATTGCATGTGTAGCACCTTCTTGCAAAATCATTAGAACATCTAACGACACTAAACCTTCCTCTACCTCTAAAACCAAAACCACCTCTAGAATCAAAAATTTTCTCTTTACCTTTGTTTGATCCTTCTTGGTCTTCATTTGGCTGCCTTGGTGTAGAAAGCATTCCTCTTCCTCTTTCACTAGGACCACCTCTTCCTCTCATTGATTTCTCTTGTCTCCTCTTAAGCTTCTCCTCCACCCTGATTGCCATTTGATAACACACCTCTACACTCCTAGGGTTAGCCAAAACCAATTCATCTTGTATATTAAGCCTCAAACCACCAATATATCTAGCAACTTTTTCATCTTCATTCTCATGATGACCAGACCTTAAATTCAATTTATGAAATTCCTTAGTATAAGACTTAACATCCATTTCCTTTTTCCTTAAACCTTACAATTTCTTTAACATTTGAATTTGATGATCCTTGGGTAAGAATTTACCTTTGAGTTTTGATACCATCTTGTCCCATGAAGTGATTTTAGACTTACCTTGCTTTCTCCTCTCAGATTGAAAGTAGTCCCACCATACCAAATCATGGCCCTGCAACTTAGTCTTTGCAATCTTTACACTTTTCTCCTCAAGAACCTCATCACATTCAAAATGGTTATCTAATGCAACAATCCATTCAAGTAACTCTTCATCATTTAGACTACCACCATACTTTGGAACATCAATCTTTACCTTAGGCTTGTCATTCTTCACTGCCTTCAAAAAATTTGCAATTCTTTGATCCTCTGGGGTAAGATCTTCTTCCACATCTTCAAACTCATCATCTTCCTCTTCATCTGACTCACTCTCTTCAACATCCCTTCTTTTGTTTGTCTCCAAGGCTATGATTCTTTCCTCCAACTCTCTGAGTTCTTTAGCATGTCTTTCTTTCATCTCCTTCATCTCTTTAGCCATATCATTCTTCTTTGGAGGAATCTTGTCAACCTTGCCTCTTCACCTTCTTCTTCAACCTGAAAAATGCCAACAAACCTATTCCCCAAAGCTTTGATACCACCATGATGCAGAGTGGCAGGGGAATCAACACTTTCCTCAAAAACTTCTCTCAAATGCTCTTGAACACACAACAAATCCAATATCCCTTTTTAATAAAAAAACTTGATCAACCAACCTAACTCACACATCCAAACATGTTTGAATGACTTGGAATGATGTAAAAATTATCACTATGGAAAATCAAAATCAATTAATCAAACCTTGTACTCACCCATTGCTTCATATTAGCCAAGCAACCTTGTAACATCACCAACTAGGATAATCAAAATCAAAACCTATTAAATATATTAACCAAACAATGGAACCTAGTTTTAAGCACCTTACATAGACCCCAATAGATCCCCAAATGCACAAGACCAAATACTTAAAGTAGATGCTTCAAAGAGAATGATTTCCAAACCACCCAAAAGGTTGAATTGGGCCCATATAAAGAAAAATTGAATTGTCAAAGCACATACCAACACCCCTAAGCCTTTAAAAAGTTACACAATGTTCCCCAAGATCCTGTACATACTTTTCATCCATCATTGTTACTCAAAAACTCAAAAAAACTAAAAGAAATGCATTGAAATGATCATTTTCTGGGTTGTTTCAAAGAAAACTAGACCTAGGGCATCAAATAATTCTCACAAACCTTCATGTTTCCTCTTGAAATAAATTGAATCATGTAGAGGACCCCTAAATCCACCATTCCACCAAGTTTCAGAACTTTCCCATAGTGGAATGGTGAATTATAAGCATATTTGCGACCAAACAATTGTTTTGTAGGGTTTCTGAACCACTTACAGAAAAATGGATGTTTATCCCTTAATACTTGAATCAATTGAGTTAGATCACCACCAAAAAAAATAAGACTCTTCCCTCTTTCAATACATGCATGTTAGGAGTCTATACAGTGAAGTGACAGGCCGTACCAAGCATGGGAACAGTAAAAAATGTAGGAAAAATAAGAAAACAGAGCTATCTTTTCATTCAAACCTTCAAAATTGCCAACAACCTTGCTGCCTCGATCCAAAGGAGGATTTTTAAACTTGATTCCACCTTCCCCAATGGCCTTCAACTATTTTTTGAAGGAGGGAGCCGTTGGTTTATTGTGTTTACATCATTAATGGTGCAATTACATCAAATTAACAACATGACCACATTGTATTTTCAAAGAAACTTTCAATCCTATCACCCTAGACCTATAAAATCATTGAAGTGGATTTGAAATGATCTTATTACAACATCATGACCTCAATCTTGTTTTCTCATATACAAGTTTGAGATTTTTCCTTCATAGGCTACAAAGCAACATTTGAAACAAGATTGTAATTTTCACACTTTTGACTCCTAATCTTAAAGACTCACCCTAATTCATGACTAATGGTCTGATGGACCTTATTCAAGAAAAAAAGACTCAAAATACCAACACTTAAACTACTAACCACCTAGTCACCTTCAAATGATCAAAATAGAGGATGAGGTGTAGGTGCTCCTACACCACAATGAAAATCTTCTTTAAAGCTATACGAGGAGCACCTGTGAACGAAGATTCCAAACCTGCACAAACATGAGAGTGAAACACTATATTAGATCAAATGAAAGGTTAGTATCATGATTCCTCAAGAAATCCATTTGAATTGCAAAGGAAAAGGAATGAAATGAAGAACACAACAAACATAAACCAAAGATATCAAATCCTATTATAATGAAAAACAAACTCTTGATCTCTTGAGGGAATTGGTGCCAATTTGATGTGAAAATTGGCCCTTTCCCAATTCCAATGATGTAATTTAGATGCTTGATGAAGAGTGATACACTTGATGAATGCTTCCAATGTGCTCCAAAATGAAAATCTGCATAACCTAGCTAAGATTGGATAAAGATGGATGAGAATTGCTATGGATTTGAGTATAATAACTTTGGTCAAATTGTGGATACAAAATGAAAAGAGAAGCCTTCTATAAATAGAAGAACAAGATGAAGGAATGAGAAAAATGGATGAATGTGGGATCATTCAACATCCAATGCACAAGTGCCACTTGTCAACATGTGAATGGAGGAATCTTGAGCACATTTTGGAGAATGTGCAAAGAGGGGGGAGATTCAAATTCAAAAAATGGCTTGAAGGATGAGGTGAAAGGTGAAGTTAATGTCACATGGCTCAAGAAAAGGACTTTTAAGAGATGTTAAATGCCATGTTTGGAGGACAAGACCTTTTGTGGGGAGATCTCAAATTTTAGGAATAATCCATCTTTGATGCCTTTTTTGAATGAAAATAGATGATTTATAAATCAATTAAATTGATTTTCATGTGCAAGTTGCAAAATCTAGAGGATTTGATGGATTAAGACTAAGATTAATTTAAAGGAGATTAGCTGATTTGACCGTTTGATTTACATTTTTGGATTTAAATAAATCAAATTGAGAGGAATAATGATTTTAGACTTAATTAAATAAGATTTGATTTAATTAATTAAAGAGGATGGTTTTAGGTTTAAATCAAATAAAGATTAATTTATTTAATTTAAATGAGATGAATTTAGAGATTAATTAAATAAAATGAATTATTTAATTAAAAGAGGGACTATAGGATTAATTAAACAAAGTGATTTATTTAATTAAGAGATGAAATATGATGAATTTAATTAAATAAAGATTTAATTAAATGATTAGCAGAGAGATGATTCAAGATGAACTGGTGTTAGTAAAATCAGGATCAGGTGCATGTACATTTTATGTGTCTACAACACCAGTCCTCAATATCTTTGAAGACATTTCCTATGCCACACCAAGTATTCCTGACAAGCCAAAGTGGGAAAACACAAAAGAGTTGGACAAGCCCAAAAACTACAGAGACCATAACTTAATTTAGGAGGATTGGGATAATATTCATGATCCCTTTCTTGCAAAAAACCCTAAAGGATTTAGGGAAGCAGCCTACGAAAGAATGAAGGTGTCCAAAAAGACAATATCGATGATAGATAAAGTATGGTTTAGTGGGATTCCTCAATATATGGTCCCATTTATGCATTACTGCATAGAATTGGTTGATGTGACCATTAAGCATTTCAAATCAAGCACCAACACTATCGAGGGCAAGACTATCAGTTAATATCACCCTAGGAGCCATCCAGAATATGCGATGCATTCTTGATCATAAGCAAAGAGGGATGAAAATGGAGGCATTCACTCCTAAATAGGGGGATCATATATGGAACACCAAGAATAAGGCTCTGGAGTTTTATAATGAAGAAACCCAAAGGATTGAAGTAGAGCAAGAGAAGCCACCAAGAATTCTAGCACAACACAGTGCTTTCACAGAAGACCTACAAGATGCCTTTTCAATGATGGAATTTGTTTTCAGTCTAGACACTAACAAGGAGGTGCACGTGTTTCAATTGGGCCCAGGTTTCCAATTTTGTAGGAAACAATCTTATTTTTGGTATGATTTTGTAGAGTACTTATCAAAGAAAATGATAGAGAAAATTAACAAATACCAAGCTGAATGGAAGTTTAGATTTCCTTTCTATCTCACCCATATGTTTTTGCATTAGAACCCTGATTTCTTTGATAAGCGGGTGAAGTTTTCTATTTTTGACGAAAAGAACAGAAGAAAGCCAATTTATGTCTAGACTCCTCTCCTCTCTTCCACTTTTGATTACTATGCATTTTCAAATTATTTCTTGACTCCGATTTTACAAGATTTTCAAGGAGAAGATAGTATTAATCAACTCACTTTGACACAGACAGAGTATATGCAAAACTTCATTCCCAGATGTGACTAGTTCTTCGAAGCAAATTTTACATTCATCTGAATGAAAGGCTTCACCAACAAACCATTTAGCCTTCCAACATGTGTGACTAATTGAGTGTTGGCCCTTGAATTGTTTTGACAGGCGTGCATTATTGATATTACCTTTTGTAGCGGAAAAAAGGCCAAGAGGAAGGGATTCTTCGTCTATCTGCAAAGCTTCAAAATAGTGGCCATGAAAAAGAAGCAGACACACTCGCTATTGCAGGATAAGTTGGATCATTCAGGGCTGGTAATGATCTACGACAAGTGGGATTACAACCATTTCAATGATTGACCATATGAGCATATCAAGGTAACTCACAACCCTCAGTCTTATTGGGAAAAGAGGCGCAAACCACTAGAGGATGAAGATGAATTATTGGTTGACCTAATTCATATTCCCATAGAAGATAGTAGGCCGCCATGGAATAGGTTCTATTTCATTGAGGCAGATTATGATGAGAACTACAAAATGGGAAAAAATATAGTCAATAGGTTGAGAAAGGAAGAAGAATGGACTATAGAAAGGATTAGATCCTTCTGGGTGTATGGCCAAGAGAAAAAACAACCTGATTCACCTTATGAAAGTGTGCTAGATGATGAAGAGTGTGACAAGCTATGGGATGAGGAGCATCATGCTTCCAACTCAAGCACTAGTAGAGGCAATGGCCCAAATGAAGGAGAAGAGAAAGTAGAGGAGGAAGCCGACACATCGACATCCTCCACTCAAAAAAAGAAGAAATCCATAGGGCAGCCTGCCTATGTCACTTTAAATATGTGACTAAATCTATCAAGAGCCTCACAGACACTCACCTGGGCCTCGAAAACAACAAGAGCATCCCAACAGCAACAACTAGAGACTGTAGAAGTGGGGGACACCCCACCCTCTAATTAGCAGTGCACAGAAGCTATACTGGGAGAAGGTTCACAAGAGCCTACCGCAAGCCAAGTGCTCGTAGTGAACCAAGAGTCTGAAGTAAGTGAGGAGCCAACAACAAGAGGAGAACTGCCAACATCCAGTCAGTAGGTAACGTTCACTCCTTCTCTCACTTTTCAATCTTTAGTATCATTTGCAATTCCTGCAGTGCCCCTTACTGCAAGTGTCGGCCCTACCTTCTCTACCCCTACCACAACGTTTGTGGGAGGTTTCTCTCAATTCGCCCCGACAAGGCCATCTATCTTAAAGCCTCCGCGAACCTTAATACCAACCACCGCTGCTCAATATCTCCTCACCTCTCTTTCTAAAGGCTTAGGTACCATTGGTACCCCCATTGCTATGGCTACCTTGGGTCCGACCCAATTTTCCTAGCAAACAGACTTGATTATGACTACCCCATCACTGCAGCAACTAATGAGCCCTTCCGCTAGTTCACAAACTTAACTATGGTAGGTTCCATTTTTTCTCCCCAAAAATTGTCAATCTCCAAAAAAAGAAAACATAAGGTCCTACCACACTTATATTCCCTTTTTCCTTGCCTCCTAGTGTACCTATTGTAGGTGGGCTAGTTCAATCTCCAGGCCAATTCATAGTGCAGGATGATGCTACGAAGGAAGCGCGGACCCTAAGGATTTGAAAGTGAAAAGCGAAGGATGAAAAAAATGAGGTAGAGTCTAAGGTGTACATGGTTTACAATGAAGAGCAACAAATGTTGAATTTCACCACCATGTACCTGAATGTTGTTAAACCACAAGGGGAGATGCTACTAGATGATTACAACATGTATGCTATGGGGCTTGATCTAGTCGTAGCTCGACCGAAGGAAAAGGTAGAACTCATGGAGGAAACATAGTGGGCGGTAACGATTGATTTCCTTTGCTCTAGTAGTCACTTGAAGAAAAAGGAGGAACGGTTGAAGCTTGTCAAGGAAAGGGTTAGTTTCCTGGAGACAAAGGAGAAATCACTGGGAGCATAAGTTGTGTGCTTATCAGAGAAAGTGCAGGAAAAAGAGTTGGAGTGAAGCAAACTCCAAGAGGAATTCTAAGTCCTAGAAAGGGTCAGTTACTTGGACCCCACACTGATTAACGAGCTACGAGTAAAGAACTAGGAATATCAGAGCCAATTGGCCCTGAAGGAGCAGAATATACAACAAAAGGATAAAGAGTTAGCAACTCAACATGCTCTACATGAGCAGGAATTAGAAAAGAATCATATGGACTTTGAAGGCTGAAAGGCCCAGTTAGAAAAAGAGCTCTAGCAGAAAAAGTCCTCTCTTGACACAGAATTGGTGAATCGCACTTGAGCCGAGGAGAACTAGTATAAAGAGCTAAGTAGCCTCAGGGAGCAACTTGAATCCGCAAAAAGAGAACTAAATAATTAAAAAAGGATGTAAATTCAAAGGATATAGAGATTTCCCTTCTAAAGAACACTCTCCAAGCCTCCGTTGTGTAGTCGGACCTCATCCCATTAGCTGAGCAACTATATATTTCTTATTGGGAAAAGGTTAAAGCCTTATGCCTAACACTACAACCAACGCTCCGATTCATCTTGAAGGAAACAAAATTGAGCTAGGAGGTTCATGAAACAATCGAGTAATTCCCATGGTTCATCACAGAGAAGGTTCCTAAAGCAAAGAGTTTTCTAAGCAAGCTATACATGGTCTCTGATGAAGACCTAGCCAAGGCAAGAATCAAAGATTGGGATATTGCTTCCCAGACAAAAAACAAGTTCATCTATTTCCACTCGGCCTTCTAGTGAACTAAAGCCACCACAAATACTTTGAACTAGACTATGGATTTCATGCGGGAAAATTTCTCCTAGCTAAGCGAGATGGGCCTACCATCCCCGTTTCTTGAAGGTGGGTCGATCGCCACAACTGAGTAGATTGTAAAAAAATTGAAGAAAAGGAGCAAGACCCAATCACTTTCTAGAGTTTAAGGCAGCCTCCTACCACAACATACATTGAAGGTGTTATTCATCCTCTTGTACAACTACTTTTCCATTGCGAGGCAAGGGTCAGTTTACTTGAGGTTCTACCTTATAAATAAACGATCGACCTAGGAAAAAAGCAGGAAAATTTGCACAATATAACGAGACCATCTGAAGATGATTGGACACCCCTGTAGGTATCCCTTTCCAAGATCTAATTCCATTGCCAATGGATGGCACTCTGGTTTGTGAACCAGAGAAAATTTTGGGTTCCACGTTCCTCAAGCGAAATGCCCTTGATAGTCACTGGAAGTTGTGAATACAAAATTCACCATGCTCCCTTCAGGTTTTGTTTTTGCTAAGTACCGGCCCATGCCTTCAAATGAATATCATCGACCCCTTTTGATATCATTGCGGCCTCTGCCACGTTTCTACTAAGTTCTCTCCGAGGGAATTCTCTCCTTTGTTCTTCTATCAAGCCCCGCTATGCTCCCATGTGTCTTCACCGCGGGTTATTTTAATTGCTTCCCTTCACTTCCTCGTTGGTCCCCGTCCACGTGCCACGTAGCTCCCATTTGTGTAAAGATTTGGAAAACCCCACAATAGCGTCTATAGTAAACATTGTTGCTACATGTCATCTCAGCACAAGCTTTCAATTAAGGAAGGGAAGAATTGACTGCAGGCAGTGAAATGATGCCACGTGTCTCTTCAGTGCATGCTTCTTCAACACAAGGGATGAATCAAACTATGGGTTGCGATATGATGCCACGTGTTCTAATTTCCTATAGGAGGAGGTGACACTTGTTTGCACAGGAATTTTTTGGGACCACTTCCATCATTCACAGGGGATGCACCTAGATGGGAGGTGACCAAATGCTATGGCTTGAACCTTTTTTGTTACAACGATCGAGGGTAATCATTGCTGCGACATCCTTGCTTAGGATTCTGAATCTTTTTAGTTGTTGCTTGCTAGGTGGTGGGAATGCTGACTATATATATTGCTCTTTATTTCTGAAGAGGGGTTCAAAGATTACATGCTACATGTTTTTCAAGTTCCACTAGTTTAAGAATTACAGGATTTTTGGAGAGACACCATGCCTTTTTATTGTTTAGATTATTGCAAGAACTCATAGATCGTGTCATTGTTCAACCTCTCTATATTTTCTTATGCTATTGATAAACTTTACACTGTGCTATTATTGTTTGAATGGTTTGTTTTCCGTACTTCTATAATTTGAATGCAAGTTTGCTGTTTCAGATCATGTATTTTGATTCTTCTTTTTAGTAAATGGGTATGAAAATTATTTAATGTCATTGAATGAGTTGTTCATGCTAAAATATTTAATTTATTTTATTCTAGGACATGGTAAATTTTTTAGCAGGCCCTTAAATCATATCCAAAAGATAGGTTTATTGTGCCTTTTATCTAAATTCTGGTGCATCACCTTAGTTAGATTATTTATTTTTTATATTTTCTTCCTTTTCCCATTCCAAAACCCTAATTACAGAAGAAGTTGACTTCTTTAAAAATCTAGAGGTCACTTAGTTTAGCATGATAAGTCCCCCATAAATTGAGTTTCCCACAAAGGGCTGTTACCTTGCCAATTTTTGACATCAATAGGTTCTATGTGTTTTACTTTGGTTTGGCTGACCTTGTGTGAAATACTACTTTTGAAGTTGATGAAGCATGTTGGATCTATTTGGGTCCATGTGAATTATGTGTTTGGGTCACCCTCATTCTAATTCCACCCTAGTATGTTTTGGCGCCAACCTAATTTGAATTTGGATTTGGATGGGTGACTTTGGATATGTTTCAAAGTTGAAGATGGTATAAATACATGATGAGTTAATGATGGAAATCATACAAGAGCAAAGAAGAGAGATTAGTGGAAAATAAAAAGAGCAGATAGATGCAACTCTAGTGATTGTGTCTATGCGAGTGTGGTAGATCAATGTGAAGCCTTAATGTTAAGTTTCTGGAAGTAGTGAGCTGAAGGAAAACTTTATCATTCATGCATGTCTGCAAGTGATTGTGGTGGAATCCTTTGTTGCATTGAGATTTTCTTCTCTCTGTAACAAGTCTTCTTTTTATTCTTTGTGTCTCTATGGTAGTGAGCCCTTTGGGTTGTTATCCCTATTGGATAGTGAGTCCTTGTTCTAGAAAGTAAGTCCTTATTTTGGCAGTGATCCTTGTTTCACAGGTAATGAGCCTTTTGTAATTGGTTTTGATATTTTCTATAGTGTGAGTTAATCCTCACCATGTTTTTTCCCTTATTGGGTTTTCCGTGTAAATCTGGTGTTGTGTTTATGTGTTGGATTTAAGTTTCTACATTAGCATTTGATGATTAATAATTTAAGTAGTGTGAAGAATTAGTTCCAGTGTTTGAAGTAAAATATTAAATCTATGACAACAGATTCACCCCCCTCTCAGTTGTCCTATTCAACATAAACATAACATGTGCTAACAAAGGAGACTTTGCATCATTTACTAAGGCTCAATAAAAAAAATAAAAATAAGAACAATAACAAAGAGGCACTAAAGAAAGAAGATGAGTATAGAAAAGGAATCCAACATATGTCTATTCTTCTAGGAAATCATCATCCTTGAGTGAAAAAATAAGTCTCTTTGAATGTGGCAGCCTTGTGAAGAATAAGAAGATGTAAAATAAAAGGTTTTTAAGATAAAAATGATTTTAATTTTGGGTTTGGGTACCCAAACTTGGTTAAACTTGGCCTCCTTCTCAATGTCAATTGTTATAGATGAGGGAAACATGGGAGGTTTAGAAGTAGTAAAAGGGGGTTAAGATTCAAGTGTAGGAGGGAGAGTAAGTCAAGTTTCAAGTAAGATTTAGAAATTTTTTAAGATTTAAGAGGAAGAGAAGGAAGTGTTGTAATTTTAAGATCAATTTTGAGTTGTAAGTGGGCAACAAGACTAGAGTTTTGAGTTGGATTGGGTCTACACCAGATAGAGAGATTAGGAGTGGTATACTTAGGTTTTGGTTTAAGGGTTTGAAAGGGAAAAAGAAAATGAAGAGATGAAAAAGGAGAAAAAATATCACAATTAAGGTAAGGATTGGTAGTTAAAGGTGCTAGAAGATGAGTATAAACAAAGGTACATGGTTTGAGAGTGAAATTATTTTTTAATACATTATTGGTCTTTCTATGCTTTATAAATAGTGCAAGATACATTTATATATTTAGATGGTGGTTCAATTGGAGTGGGAATAAATGTGGATGGTAAAATGGGAAAATTCAAAAGAGGTTAATAGGATTCCTGATAGATAGTGACCACCCTTTCTTGATGTATAAATTTCACACATTGATAAAGGAATGGATGGCCTCAAATTGGTAAATCTAGAGTTTTGAGAAGTGCAAAGTGATCATAAGTAGGAATGATGCTAAAGAGGATCCACTCTTCATGCTTATCAAGGAATCCAAGAAGGATAATGGATCCCTATGAAGCATTTCAAGGATACACCTTAGTGAACATATGCATATTTTTCCTAATTGTTGGTGTAAATTTATTCTTATATATGAATATAAAATTATAATTGAATTAAACTAGAATGACCTATGTGGGTTTATAATAAATATTGGTAGAGATTTAGAGAGACCCTAATATTCATTATTAGTTCTTTCATAAAATGAGCAAGTTATGGATGGTGTTTGGGTAGGGTAAGTTTAGGTCTTAAGAGCACAAACAAAATCAATGAAATAAGTAGAGAAGGTTGTAGATGGACCAATTTTAGGCTCCTGAATAGTAGAGTTGGCATGATTGGTTTGAGTATTTTGAGAGAATAGGTTGATGTAAATATTAAGGATTTGATTGAAAGGGGCGATAAATTTATTAATATTATCATTAATACCTTCAACATGGATCGGATTAAATTATGAAAAATTCATCGGATCTTGTGTTTTAGGACCATTTACCTTTCATTTTCATGGCTATTAAAAAAATATCATCCACAAAATTCATTAACATCATAACCACAATAAGTTGAAATAGATACATCAAGGAGTCAAATAGGGAAAATATTATAACTTGGTGTTGAGGAGATGTTTAAGAATGATATATAGGGGATTGTCCAAGTGAGAAAATTTTCATAAGGATTGAGGATTAGCCAAAATTATGTTAGAAAATACATGGGAGTGTTCTACATGATTGTCATTGGTTTTGGGGTCATATTTGAGAAAGAAGGGGAGATCTAGAAATATTTTTGAAAGGAGGATTTGACTCATTATTACAAGGGAATGTTGAATAATAAGAAGAGAATTGATATTGTAGAACCAAGATCCTAGCACCTACAAAACACAATAAAAAAACACATAGTTAGATCAAATGCAAGTGAGAATCAAGATTCCCCATGAAATCATTTAGCAATGCTAAAACTAGGAAATAAAATGAAGAAGAAAAATAAGAAAGCAATGAAATCCTAATTAAGCAAGCAAACTCTTAATCTCATGGGGGAATTGGTGCCAATTTGATGTGAAAATTGGCCCTTTCCCAACTCCAATGATGCAATGTTGATGAGTGATGAAGAATTATCCACTTTGTGGAAGATTCAAATATACTCCATGATGAAAAAATTGCATAACCTAGCTAAGACTTTGATAAAATTAATGAGAATAACTATGCTTGAAGATGAAATTGAGTATAGTAAGTTTACTCAATTTGTGGATGATCAAATGAGGAGAGAAACATCTTATTTATAGAAAGACAAGATGGAGAAATGCCCAAAATGAAGCAATGTGGGACTGACTTTCAACCAATGGCCAAATGCCACTTGTCAAGATGTGAATGGGCAAAGGATGTGCACATTTTGATGAATGTGCCCATAAATGCAATTAGGAAAAATTTGAAAATAGTGAAATGACATGTAAGAGGGAAAATGAATGTCTTAAATGCCACATGGCTCAATGCATAAGATGGAATAAATGTCTTGTTGGAAGGACAAATCCACTTGGATGGATTTCAAATTTGAAGGAATATTCTCTAAAAGATGCCAAGTTGAGAGAAAATAGAGATTTAATAAATGAATTGAATGCATTTTCATGTGCAAGTGGAAAAAGCTAGAGGATGGGACATGGATTCGAATTAAATTAATAAAGGGTTAATTAATTTAATGAGGGATTAGATGATGTGACCAATTGATTTAGATTCATGGGTTGATTTAAATCAAAGATGAGAAGAATGTGATTTAGATCTAATTAAATAAATGATTTTGATTTATTTGATTAAAGGGGATGATGTTAGATTAAATCAAACAAGGTTTAATTTATTTAATTTAATAGAGTGACTTTAGAGATTTAATCAAATAAAATGAATTATTTAATTAAATAGAGACAGGGTTAATTAGATTAGATTGATTGATTTAATTAACAAGAAAGAATGACTTAATCAGATAAATGATTATTTATTTAATTAAGGGACAAAGAGTGATGACAAGCTAAGAGGATGATTCAGGTTGAAATGATGTTAGTAATCATGATAAAATGTGTAATGCCAATCAATACATTTTACATGTCTACATTTTGCCCCTCTTTGAAGCAATGCACTTGCTGCGTTGATTCAAATAATAAATTGTCTTGATCAAAAGCCAATTTTCTTTCCAATTTTCAAAGTTGCCCCACTGCTGTCTTAGCGGGTGAAATATGCCGATATACTGCCCCCTCAAGAGATCAGACGAAAATTTCTACTTTTTGGGTGATCTCGCGGAAAAAGAGGACAAGGTGCCCAACGGGTCCAAAAAGGCTCCAAAAGGTAAAAAAAAAGGATAAAATGCAAAAAACAATGCAAAACTGGCCCTCAGATGGACAAAAACGGGATCGAGGGACCAAAACCTTGACAGGACAGCTAAACGGGGTAAAAAAACCCTAATTTTTAGGCTTAAATAGGCCTTGAGGGGCCACTTCCAATTCATTTTCACATTCAACCTTAAGATATTTTGCAACTTTGAGCTCTGACACCTTTGCGAGGTGGGGAAACAACAACTTCCCCTGCACATTTTTGAAAAAGTACGAACACACCAGAGGCTTCTTGGCAGTGGACCACTGGTGAGTCAACTTGACCCAACTTTATTTTTTGATTTACGTTCGCATTTATTAGGCTAGGAAACTTAGCTTTTAGGAGTGGTTCCATACTACACTGCTAAAAAATTTAAACAGTGTTGCTCGGCCTCAAACTACGGCATAGTCACGAGTAGCGATGTCGTGACACAGTTTGGAATTACGGTTTAAATTATAAACCTAGTCGCATATGCAAAGTGCACCACCATGGTTTTCTTTGAAATTAGGGTTTCCTCCCAAATTGAGCCTCCTTCGCAAACGCCAACGTTGTGGTGGAATTTGAGATTCAAACACTCCTAGTGGTGCAATTTGGAGTTTGCAAACTACACCACACCCATAGATAGTGACACTGAAGTTGCTTTAGGATGCTGAGACAAACTAGGATCATGATTTTTTTATGAGACTTTAACGTGGTGGCTTTCCTAATGCAGGAGGAGGTGAGAGAACTTTACTCAAGTGAGCATAGGTCCTGAGACCTTTTCAACATTTTGGATGATTTGTCTGAGAGACAGTAGGAGCACTTAGGGCAGATCAAACTTTGGTACATTGCCTATGCGCCGCCCATTTAGACACACTTGGGTATGCTTATGACACTCACTGAGAGATGGCATAGTGAGACATCCTTTTTCCACCTCCCGACAGGTGAGGCGATAGTCACATTGAAGGACATGTGGCAGATCCATAGATTTCCCATCCATGGAGAGTGGGTGATTTACAACACCAATGTCACGAGGGAGGCCTGCTACAACATTATGGGCCTTGATCAGATTGTTTTTTGCGAGGGCTAGATCAAGTTAGAGCATTATAGGCTCTCTATGTCGCCCTTCTTCCTTGTCATTGCAACCATTATATCGAGTCTCCTCGCACCAGATCGGTGGGGCCGATACTTTAGTCCTAGATGGGGGCTCTCTTGGGAGTGCATGGTTCGACGATGGACACTCTTTGCATGGTGTCCAATTCTTCTAGCCTCACTATACAAAGATTTTCACGAGTTTTCCTACCTTGATGGGAAAGCACTTGGTGTTGGCGTCACACTCCTGCACATTTTGGCTTGGGAGAACATTGTTGTGCTCCATCCGAGAGTTGTTCCAGTTGCCATGGAGCCAGATGATCTGGTTTTCTGGTGATACAGAGGAGGTGTTTCATTCACCCACACAGGATAGCACGGGATTCCTCATTAGAGGAGAGTTCTTGATGATATGTGTGCTTTTACTTGGTGGCCATATCTTGGATGGCCCGCATGGTTTGATGACATGCAGTAGATTTTCTTTGCCCACTAGGACAAATTGATGCAAGGTAGGGAACACACGTTGCTCAAGATGTACTTGCCAAGCAAGATTCAGAGGTAGTTTGGAAAGGCATAGGATAGGCCAGACGATCGGTATGTGGCCATTTTTGCACGGACTATGAGCCAAAGCTCCTGGGGTTGATATATTCCTATGCATGAGGAAGTTCAAAGCTTTATGCATATGGTGGCTAGGTCATGGCCATATGATAAGGGGTAGGTTGATGCAAGGACCACATAGGCATACAAGGATTGGTTCAGGCTGCCTCTTCGTATGACAGTGCTAGGGACAACATCCACTCGACGTAGAGCCAGAGGCAGAGGGGCAGGTCCAGGCCAAGGGGATGGAGACAGGGACTGAGGAGGCAGAGGACCACCACTCGATCAGGATAGGGGGCCATAGGATCAACCACTCCCAGATCCAGGATGGCAGGATCAGGATCAGGGACGACATGATAGGGTCCCGACACCACCCAGAAACAGGGGTTAGGACTAGCCACCTGTGCAACCACCTCCCCGGCCAGACCCTAGAGATGGCTAGATTTTGTAGTTACAGGCCCAGGTATAGGCACTGACAGCTAAGAGGGATCAATTATAGTTAGAGCAGGACCAGGCAGTCTAGCAGAGGCAGGATGTAGAGCTACAGGAAGTGACAGAGATGGGTAGATGACAACAACTAGAGAGCATGGTTGCATCTTCCTCTTGGAGCATAGTATCACTTTGATCATACAGGGAGGCCATCCAGGAGGCCGACTATTATAGGTTGCATTATTATCAGGCCATGCTACGAGCAGCCCGAGTGCCATATTTTTCACACAGGACTAGCCACAGACCTGCAAAGGATCAGAGAGAAAGAGCAGGTGGTGAGGGAAACATCAAGTAGGGTTAGGTCATTTTGATTAGAGACATGATTCTTTTTATGCCCCATGGGCTTGTTTTTGATAGCCTCATGTGCCATTGTACTCTATTGACATACACATGTACATTGATCTGATTTTTGTACCATGATAGTGTAGTTATTTTGATGATATATATATATATATATATATGATGGCATTGATTTGATGCTATATGATGTGTTCTATTCTAATTCTATGCATTATGGATGTCTTTAATTTCTATATGCTATGCAATGTGATGCAATGATCCTATGATGCTTATGCCATAATGTTATGTGATGTTATTATGTGCATGATGTTCTATGTGATGATGCAAATGCAATATTTTTCTCTTTTCACTATCTTTTCTTATGCACTATATGGTGATGTATATTATGATGATAATATGATATGATGAATGTAAATAATGTATGGATGCATTTCTTTTTCTATACCTTTTCTTATGTACTTTTCATGATGTATGCAAAATGTTATGGTATGCAAATGCTTAGACTAACGGATCTATATTTTTATGCTATGATGGATGATAAGATGTGTGTAATTTTCCCATGTATGATATGTACTGATGATGCTATGATGACGATGTGATGATATGATATGTTGAAATGATGTTTTATGAAATGATATATGCATGTGCTATGATATGATGGTTATGATATGTAAATGGATGCTTTTGATATATGATATATGTGATGGCGTAATGGATGCTTATATGTGATATGGGATGATTATGCAATGTTATGATATGATGAGTGCAAATGATGCTATGATGATGTAGATGTTTATAATGCTATGGGATGATTGCTTTTGTGTTTATATAATGGATGCATATGTATGGTTTATGAGATGCTTAGAATAACCAATCTATATTATATATGGAGGGAAATGCAATGCATGTGTAATGGTTAATGTTTTCTATGTGATATGATATGAAATATGTAATATGCTAATGGTTTTGTGGATGTAGGATGAATGCAATAATTATAATGATTTGTGATTAATTGTCATGGTACCATGTTAGTGCGAAAGAAGATAGAAGAAAGCAAGAGATTTCAACAAGACACAAGATGATGATGATGATTTTTTGAAGAGTTGGGATTTTCAAAGGGCCAATTACCTTATGTTTGATTACACACATAAGTACGATGCATCAAGGTATAAAGAACCAAGATGGCATGGAACCTAGTGTGATGGACTTTGACTCAACAATCAGATAGTAGTAATCTTGTTCACACCTAGCATATGAAACATTATTCAAAATGAAGTTCAGATATTCCAAACATCTCAGACCAAAACATAGCAAGGCAAGCCTTCCTATGTGGTCAACAAGAAACCTAAAACACCCTCCCTACAAACCAAACAAAGTATGCATGACCAAGGTTATATTACAATAATATCCAATGAGCAAAATAGATAAAAGATAATGATCGTTGCCCCACTCCTATCTCTCTAAATCCTTTGTTTGGACATCATCGAGAGGTCCTTGGAATGAGCACAATAAGATAAATCCAAAGATAAAGATAAAGTAAACAAACAAGTTGATTTTCTTCAATACTGCTAGCCAAGACTAAACTACGGTGATGCCTGATGTTGATGTCCATTGTAGGAAGGATGCATCCTAGGACATGATGATATAAAATGTTTTGATATGAGACTGATTGGATGATTTTCTATTGATACAAAAAAGTTGACCAACTTGTTTACCTACTGACCTAGACTTTAGACTTTGACGCTTTGTGTTTTCACGTTTGAACAGCTAGAATTGTTTCTGATTGTTTTACCAAAGGTTGAGGGTGACAGTTTTTAATTATGAGTGATGTTTATTGTGGGTGCAAGCGAGATGAGACAGGTGGATTTTTTCAAACATTTGGATGTTTTTGAAATGTTTTGAGGCTATTTTTTGGTATTTTTCAAGATTTTGCAAATGTTTTGATTTTCAAAATTTTAAATGTTTTGGGGTTTTCCAAGATTTTGACCAAGAGACGAACCTAAAGACCTATCCTAGGGGCCTTAGGGGCTGATCAAAAAATTAGCCTTGCCTACGTTATACACACAGAGACAACGTAGTTCGACTGACACAAACTTGATTATTGATGAGATATAAATAAATGGACTTCCAGTTTATTATGATAGACTCCTAAAGGACTGACCTAATTGTCTCGGGGGATGATCAAAGATCAACCTTGACTATGTTCAAGGCTTAGAGACCCGTAGTTCGACAAGACAAATCTATTTTTTACTTTTTGAAATTTTGACCTATTTTTGGATTTTGATATGTTTTGAATGTTTTTTTGATTTTTTGATGTTTTTTGATTTTTTGATTTTGGGGACCTCAAGAACATACAAGAATCTGATCCAATGAGAACATGCCCCCAACGTGATGTAATAGACTACTCTGATAAAGGCAGAACAAATTGACTTTGAAAATGTGTCAATAGTACTAAGAGGGATCATGACACGAACACGGGACCAAGCTATGGTGCAGACGCAGGTGGATGATGGATGGAGATAGATAGATGATGAAAGTGTAATGGATGGATGATGTAGAATGAGTCATGGAGATCTTGGTGGATGGAGAGTGCTTATTTATACAAGGAACTTGTTTGCTAGGTTTTCACCAAGGTGCTTGCCCAAAGCGCCACCGAAGTGGTTTTCACTAGAGGACAATTTTTCTCTTTACTGTTTTTGATCCTTTTTCTGAATTTTTTTGGATTTTTTTTGTTGTTGTCACCAAGACGCTTGTTTGCCAGGTTTTCATCAAGGTAACCATTTTTTCAGGACATTTTTTGATTTTTTTGATTTTTTGGTTCTATACTTTGAAAGATTTAGGCATAAAACTTTTTGAGATGGAAGTTGTTCATGGGCTCCTATAGAGGTTTTCCTTCGGGTGTTGATAACTGACACACCCCTAACTAGTAGCTTGTTGTGATGATGAACCTTGATATCTACTTTCTAGTGATGTATGTCATGGGGATGGCTTCCACCCACTCGGTAAAGTACTCAGTGGTAGTTATGATAAACTTGTGGCCACTAGATGAGGTGGGGGTGATTTTTCTAATGAGATCGAGCCCCCACTATGAAAAGGGCCATGGTGTGATGATGGGATGAAAATCTTGAGCTGGGGCATGGATGAGGTCTCCATGCTATTGAAATTGTAGGCACCTTTTGACGTAGTCATGTGCTTCTCTTTCCATAGTGGGCCAATAGTACCCCATCCTTAGCAATTTCTTGGCCAAGGTCATTCTGCTCGAGTGTGAACCACAAATACTGTTATGTACCTCAGTTAAGGTGGTCGATGCCTCCTTAACATTTAAGCAACATAATAGGGTTCCTTCTATGCTCCTACGGTAAAGGGTATTTCGTAGGATGACAAATCGAGATGCTTTCTTGACAAAGGCTATTTTTAGGCTTGAGGGTAAGTCGACGGGTAGGACCCCTATTCGCAAGTCGGTATAAATGTCATGGTACCAGGGATCATCAGGACCAATGATTTCGCACACAAATTCTGACTTTGGTACCTTGAATGCGAGCATGAGAAGCTACTCTACCAAGAATTCATGCTTTGGTACATTGCGAGGGATATCCAATAGGGATCCGATTGTTGCCATGGAATTTGCTACTCTATTGTTTGCTCTAGGCATCTGCTCAAATGTGATATCAATGAATGATTCTTTGAGGCTCTCTACCAACTTTTTGTATGGAGTCAGCTTATCATCCTTTGTTTGGTACTCATCATTCACTTGATTTATTATCACCTGGGAGTCTCCATATACCTTGAGGGCCATGATGTGCCACTGCACTACTATTATGAGACCTATGGTTAAAGCCTCGTATTCTACAATGTTGTTAGTGCAAGGAAATGCCAATTTGTAGGATCTAGGAATGTAGTCCCCCTGTAGGGTGATGAAGAAGACACCAACTCCTGATCCATGATGTGTGTAGGAACCATCAAAGTAGAATTTCCAGTGATTGACTATGTTGAGATTGAAGATGTATTCATCCATAAACTTTGATATGAGTGGATTCTCTGAATACATGGGTGCTTTTGCAAGCTGATATGTGATCACCTGGCCTTTGATTGATTTTTGTTCCACATACTCGATGTCGTATTCAGATAGAATCATGACCCACTTGGTCATCCTTCCTATGAGCATTTCCTTTAATAGTAGGTACTTTAGGGGGTCGATCTTGGTGATGAGTTTGATTTTGTGTGCTAACATGTAGTGTCTGAACTTTTGTGAAGCAAACACTATTGCTAAACAAATTTTTTTGATGAATGAATAGTTTAACTGATGCTCGACCATTGTGCGGATGATGTAATAAATGGCCCTATTTGTACCATTTTCATCATGTTGAGCTAGAAGAGCACTGAGGGCTACTATTGTTGCTGATACATAGAGGATGAGAGGCTTTCTTGGGATTAGTGGCATTAAGACTGGAAGTGTGAGCAAATATTCTTTGATTTTGTTGAAGGCTTCATCACACTTGTCATCCCACTTGTATGCTACCCCCTTGTGGATTAGTTGAGAATAAGGGATTTTCTTGTTTTCCAGTTGTGCTATGAATCTATGGATGGACTGAAGCCTTCCTTGGAGGCCTCTCAACTGTTTCAATTTTTTTGGAGTCTCCATCTCGAGGATTTCCTTTACCTTAGCTGGATCTATTTCAATCCCTCTCATGGAAACAATGTATCCCAACAACTTTCCTAACTGTACGTCGAAGACACAATTCTTTGGATTTAAATGGACCTTGTATTCTTCTAGCCTTTCGAAAATAGCACTCAAGGTTGCTATGTGATCTTTCCTCTTTCCGTATTTTGCTAATATTTCATCAATGTAATCTTCAACATTTTTATGGATCATGTCATGGAAGATTAACGTTATGGCCCTTTGATAGGTGGGCCCAACATTCTTTAAGCCGAATGGAATCATGTTCCAACAGTATGTCCCCCATGGACAAGTGAAGGCCATTTTGTGTTGGTCTTCTTTAGCAATCATTATTTGGTTGTATCCAAAGAAACCGTCCATTAGAGAAATAATTTCATGTCCCCTTTTCATGTCTACAATCATGTCAATTTTAGGCAATGGGAAATCATCCTCTGGACATGCTTTGTTTAGGTCTCTGAAATCCATGTAGATTCAGATACCCCCATTAGGTTTTGAAATAGGTACTAGATTTGACACCCACTCCAGGTAGTCGATTGGTCGTATAAATCCTACATCAAGTAGCTTCTTCAATTCCATCTTGACTAACAAAGCAATTTGAGGATGCATTTTCCTGAGTTTTTGTCTAATAGGCTTTGCTTCAGAGTAGATTGCTAGATGATGGACCACAATCTCTAGATCAAGCCTAGGCATGTCGGTATAGCTCCATGCAAAGTTGACCTTTACCTCCTTTAAGAAGGCTGCTAGGAGCTCATTTTCCTTTGATAGTAATGAATCAACATAGAATGTGATGTGCGGGGTTTCTTCTATTCCCAAGTTGACTGGGTTGCATTTTTTGGCTTTTCTCCTGATGTAGAGCTTTGAGAGGAAAATTGAATCCCCCATCCTCGGGTGCTTCAGAGAGGTTTTCACCATTGGATGTATCCTTTCTTTTTACTATTTTTGGGTCGGAGAGTGCCACAGTGTGGTTTTCACTCAAGGACCTAGACATTATTCTTAGTTTTTCACTTTTGCAATTAAGGGATTCAATCGTTTCCCCATAGTATGCATGTGTGTCCAGCTTGATGATGAATCTTGCTTTATGATCCCCACATGGAATATTATCCCACAGTCCCATGAATTTTGAGAGTGCCTCATCATTTTTGAAAGTGTCTAGAATTGGTAGTCCTCATTGATTGTAGTCGATGAGTTGGGGGTAAACTAGGTGAATTTCATGGTTTTGACTGGTTGACTCAAATGACATGGTACTAAGCATGAGGATCGAGGAATTCTTGAAGAGCCTAGGTAAATCAGTTATGACATCTTCCTCATCACTACTACTGTAGACATCGGTTATGTTGAATGTGAAATTATCTAAAGGCAGGCCAGTGGATACGAGCAATTGAAGGGTGGTTGCCATTTGCTGAGGATTTTTGACCTTCTTAACCGAGGGATTTCGGCCACGTATGGTTATAATCAGGAGGGGTACATTCGAGGCCAATAGTTTTCCTTTGCATCTCAGGAATGATGGGTATTAGAAGCCCATTGACATTTTGTCCAAGATTTTTATTTCTGTCATAGCCTATGGTGAGCATCATTTGTAAACCTTTATTGCTATCATCCATAGGTAGATTGGTTGTTGGTCTATTGTCTTGGTATAGGAGATGGGATGGATCTTCTTCTATTACTTCTCTACCTAGATCTTACCAACTTCAAAAGTTGGAAGAGCCTATTGTGAATGTTTGGGATGATGAAGCATCCTTTGATTGTGGTCATCCCCGTGACCTAGGAGATTGTGGTAACTCTCCTACCATGAAGGCATTCTTTGGGATTGTATAGTTTCCACACCCATTGTCCTAGATAATGAACTTGATATCAGAGATGGCAGGGATGGCGGGTGTCTCTATCGCATAAGTGGAGGTGAGAGTAGCTGGATCAATGTATGACGTTGATGGGACTTCATAATTTTTTGGCACTTGGGGGATTTTGTAATATTTGGATTCTAGGCTCTTACAGTAAGAAAAAGGTTCGGGATCCCCATGGATAGTGACCTCCTAGTCTTGGTATGTGAACTTGACACATTGATGGAAGGTTGATGCTACTGCTTGCATCCCATGGATCCACAGATGCCCCAAGAGAATATTATAAGGAAAATCTAGGTCGAGGACTTGACAAGTGGTTTCCATAATTGTTGGTCCTACTTGAATAGGGAGTTGGATAGTGCCCTGAGACACACTTTCTTGATCATCATATGCCCTGATTGTGATGCCTTTTCCTTTTTCAATGGAATCCTCTAAGATTCCCAGATTCTTTATGAGCTTAAGGGAACAAATGTTTAAACATGCACCTCCATCCACCAAGACTCTCTTGACTTTGTTCTTATGCACCAGGACTTCCAGATGGAGTGAACAATTATGAGATGGTTGGGTAGGAAAGTCTTGATCAGAGAATGTAAGAAGATTTGGGGTAATGATATTTTCAACCATAGCTTGGAATTGTTCAACATCAAGATCCGTAGAGACAGTGGATGAAGCCAATGATTCCTCAAGGATCTTTTGGTGGGCAAATGAAATATTCAACAACTCCATGATGGAGATCTGAGATGGGGTTCTTTTTAACTAACAAAGGACATTATAGCCACTAGGAACAGATCTTGGGTTGGAAGTGGGGTGCTCTAGGAGGCTAAGATGACCTTACGATGGTAATTTTTCTGCCTCTTGTGGTGACTCCACAATCACTGTGGGCTCCTTTGATGGTGATAATAGAGCAATACTCATCCAAGGATGCGACAACATGGTCGTATACATGATTGAAACTTTTAAATGTTCCCTTCCCCTTATCATTGTTATTGTTCCTTTTATTGTTATGATTGGGCATCGGATTCATGTAGATTTTGAGATTCTGATTTCCCGTTGGCTGCTCCACATTTATGATTTTTTGATCAATGAGGTCTTGGATTAGGTTTTTTAACCTCATGCAACTGTTCGTGGTGTGCTCTTTGATTTTGTGAAAGTCACAAAGCTAGTTTTCGTTGTACCAGGGTGGTTTCACTTCTGGTTCCTGGTAATTCTCATAGGTGGGAGCCTTGATGAGGTTTTCATTTATCAATTTCTTCATGAAAACCTTGAGTGGTTCCCCAAGGGTAGTGTACTTCTTCTTGGGGGAGTTTTTTTTTTTCGCTAGGGTGGCCCCCTTTGATCATTCACATTGTTGATAGTTTGATTATTTGGCTGCTATGTCACCATGTTAGCTTGGTGATTGTTTTGTTTGTTGTTTTGGGGTTGTTGCTGGGGTGTTGGTGTGTTTTTCCTCAGAGCACTGATCACGACCTTAGTATCAACCACACCATCATTTGTGACATTTTTTTTCCTTTCCCATTTGCAAGGTTTCTCATTATAGCTGGTGGATGGGCGATTGTTTTGCTATTCAGGATATGTGAGTGTCCCTCCTTGTGAAATAAGGGCTCATTCAATGTTAAGCACCTTGGAGATCAATTGATCATATGTGGTGATACCTTGCACCTTGAGATGGAATGCCAAGGCTCCTTTGAGATTGGAGATGATGGTGCAAACTTGTTTTTCTTCTGTCATGACCCATTTTATCCTATTGGCCTTGGATCACCATCATTGTAGGAATGAAGCAAATGATTCATTTTTTCCTTGTTTAAGAGCTGACAGTTCCTCTAGACTAACATCCATACCGATATTAAAGGCATAATTTTTTATGAATGCATCTACTATCTCTTGGAACTTTTTAATGCCTAGAGGAAGGCGAGAGAACCACTCCATGGTGTGGCTAGCCAAACTTCTAGGAAATAGTCGCATTAGATATGTATCGTCATATGTGACTTCCATGCAATGAACTTGGAATTCCCTGATGTGATCTTCAAGGTTTCCCGTCCCTCGGTATTTATCAAATTTGGGGATCTTGAATACCTTTGGGAATGGTTTCATTACAAGACTCCTTTCAAATGGATAGGGACACAAGTTTTTGGGTGCCTTTATGGTTTTCCTTGATTGAAGATCAAGTACTTGTGAGAGTAACTTGATTTGTGTTGCTAAGTCGTTTTGCGGATCAGGGGCTAGGATGAAGGTTTTTTGCGGTGGTTCACTTGTTGGAGGGATGGGTGGATTGGTTGGTGTGTTGGTGGATGGTTCTTGCAAATTTTGCTGTGCCAAGTATGCTTGTACTTACTGCTATATCAAAAATGCTTGTTGTTGGTCCTATTGTTGTTGCACTAATAGTGCTTGTTGCTGAGCTTGCTATTGTTGTTGCACCAACAATGCTTGTTGTTGGGCTGCTAATTGGGCTGCTTCTTGCTATTCTTGGTATTTATTTAGTGCTTGTTGGTATGCTTGTTGTTGGGCTACTTCTTGTGTGAGGTACTGTGCTTACACCTATGCTTGTGCTTGTTCCTGTGCTTGTTGAGCTTGATATTGGACTTGAGCTTGCACTTGTGCCTGAGCTTGGACTTGTGCTTGTTGGGAAGCTTGTGCAATTTGTGTGACTTGTGCAACTTGCACCGCTTGAGCAACTTTCTGTTTTGTAATAGGGCTTGGGCTTGAGCAACCTTCTGTGCTTGTTGTGCTTGTTGCACTTATTGTGCGGATTGAGTGACTTATACTACTTGATTGTCTTGTGTTTCTTGTGTTGCTTGAGTAGCTTGTTGTGAAACTAATTGTGTTTATGCTTGTTGAGTGGCTAGTTGTGCAGCTTGTAGGTTTTGGATTTGCTGAAGTACCTTTTGATAGGTAGCTTGTTGAGCAGCTTATAATGCAATGTTATATTAGCTTGATGTATTTGTGTTTGGTGGTGGAGGTGGTGGTGATGATGGCAAAGGATTTGGTATGGTGTTTTTTGTTGTGATGAGAGGTACCGTTGTATTGATTATTAGGATTTTGGTGGATGATGTAATTGATATGCTTGGTACTTGAGAAACCATGTTTTGGGGAATGGTTGATGATGTGGTGCTTTCTTGTGTTATTTGGATGGTTTCCATATGTTGTTGCGATACCAATGTCAAGATGTTTTGATTGATGATTGGGGGATTGTTTTGGATGAGTGGCGACAACGACGGTAACCCCAAACTAAGAGTTGATGTTGATGTTGGTGGTAAGGGTAGAAGTGGTCGAAAAGTGAGTGGCATAATTCCTTGGGGAAATGATGAGGATGAAGGGTCAAAGATGCCTCTTGGTCCAAATAAGTCTCCTTCTCCTTGTGAGGTAATAGGAAGAGAGGTTTGTGTGTTTAATGGGTATGTCGGTGTTGCGTGAAATGATGATGATGGGTCATTTGGATCATGAAAGGTGAGGGGGACATATGGATGTGATGGAATTTGGGGTATGGATTGCCCCAAGATCGTGTTTGTGTCCAAATCTTGGTTACTCACGAGGGGATGAGTTTCTAGTGCATTTAGAAATGCACTCCCTTTGTTAACAATAGGTTGAGTTGGAACAATGGATGATGAAATTTGGGGGATGGGTTGGGTGATGCTTTGGAATGGAGGTGTAGATGATATTTGGGGCATGGATGAAACTAGAGGCATGACCCCAAAAGGTTGTTCCACAATGGTGCTTACATCAAAATCGGAAGGGAGTTTAGCCCCTTGTTTTGCTAATTCAAGCATGTATTGTGAGGGATGGAGCCTCATCGTGATGTTGACAATCCTAGGATTCTAGGGATTTTGGACCATTTTAGTGATCTCGTCTTGTGTCATCCCAAAGGAATTATTGGTGATATCCTCCACTTGAGCTTCCTCTTGCAGATTTTGCGATGATGAAGGAAAATTAGTTAGAGGATTGTTTGATCCAACAAGATTCATTTCGATATTGGTTTGGCTTAGGTCACTTGAAGTTAATGTTTCTTTGTTGATCTCCATGTTCTTCTTGTGTTGTGATCTTGTTTGAACCATAAAATGAGGCTCAAAAAGAGAATACCTAGGATGATAAAGGATCAAAGGTGTGATGGTGAAATGCATGAAAGGTGGATGATATGGATGTTTAAAGTCTTAGAAGATCTTGAGAGGAATGCTAGACTTTTGGGACTTTTAGATTTTTGGTTTTTGGTTTTTGATTTTTGATTTTGGATTCTTGGATTTGATGTTAGCCTTGACTTGGTTTTGGATTGTCTTGATTTTGGATAATAAACAAATGGATCTCAAGATGTTGGATGTTATCTATAGGATATATTTTCTCACAAGATGATAATTTGACTAAGTGTAGGGAGAAGGATGCATCTACCCACACCTAACCAAACAAGATGATTTGATGATAGTTCAACTAAGCATATGGATAAGGATGCATCTCCATATACCTAGCTAAACAAGATGATTTGATGATAGTTCAACTAAGCATATGGAGAAGGATGCATCTACATATACCTAGCTAAACAAGATGATTTGATGTTTTGATTCAAGGATTTTGATTTGTTTCAAGGACTTTTGACTCATGGATTTGCCACAAAGTATAGCATGAAGGATGATTTAAAGATTTTCAAGAGTTTTTGGTGAGATGATTTTGGTTTGATGTTTTGAAAGATGGATGAAGATTTGATTTTGATCCTATGTGTATGTAAAAAGACTCTTGTTTACAAGACCTCAATTTTGAAGAACATGCTTTACTCTAAACAAGGTGTTCAAATTCAAGAAAAAGATTTGGATTTTGACAATAATATAATTTGTTAATATCATTTTTCCTTGACTTTGTTAATATCATTTTTCTAAACATTTGGGTTTACATCTCAATTTCTTACTAAAGTTAACAATAAGTAAATTTTTCCTTGATTTCATTGAAGTTCCACATAATATACTTTATTTATATAATTTTTCCTTGACTTTGGTTCCACATTCAACATGTTTTGAGTGCAATTTGAGGGATCCAATGGTGCTATATGGTGATGCTAATTCTACAAGCGTCGCTCTATAGCAAAACAAAGAGGGTGATTCTGCCAGATTTTTAGCCAACGGTGTAGTTTGGAGTTTAAAAAAGTCAGCGACCCTGAATTCACCTAGCGATGGAGTTAGAACTTTTGAATTCTGGGCGGGAGAGATCAAGTGTTGCAGTTTGAAGTTTGAAGTGGTGTTGTATGGCGACGCTGGAATACTAGTAGTTATGTATTGTGATGCTGGACTGATAGTGGTGCAGTTCCCTGTAGACACACAAAAATAGAAAAAGTATGAAATTTTTGATAAAAAATATGATTTAAACTTGAGATTCATCCTCCTTCTAGCGCCAAATGTAGAACCAAGATCCTAGCACTTGAAAAACACAATAAAAAAACACATAGTTAGATCAAATGCAAGTGATAATCAAGATTCCCCATGAAATACATTAGCAATGCTAAAACTAGGAAATAAAATGAAGAACAAAAATAAGAAAGCAATGAAATCCTAATTAAGCAAGAAAAATCTTAATCTCATGGGGGAATTGGTGCCAATTTGATGTGAAAATTGGCCCTTTCCCAACTCCAATGATGCAATGTTGATGAGTGATGAAGAATTATCCACTTTGTTGAAGATTCAAATATACTCCATGATGAAAAATATGCATAACCTAGCTAATACTTTGATAAAATTAATGAGAATACCTATGCTTGAAGATGAAATTGAGTATAGTAAGTTTACTCAATTTGTGGATGATCAAATGAGGAGAGAAATGTCTTATTTATAGAAAGACAAGATGGAGAAATGCCCAAAATGAAGCAATGTGGGACTAACTTTCAACCAATGGCCAAATGCCACTTGTCAAGATGTGAATGGCAAAGGATGTGCACATTTTGATGACTGTGCCCATAAATGAAATTAGGAGGAATTTGTAAATAGTGAAATGACATGTAAGAGGGAAAAGGAAAGTCTTAAATGCCACATGGCTCAATGCATAAGATGGAATAAATGTCTTGTTGGAAGGACAAATCCACTTGGATGGATTTCAAATTTGAAGGAATATTCTCTAAAAGATGCCAAGTTGAGAGAAAATAGAGATTTAATAAATGAATTGAATGTATTTTCATGTGCAAGTGGCAAAAACTAGAGGATGGGACATGGATTGGAATTAAATTAATAAAAGGTTAATTAATTTAATGAGGGATTATATGATGTGACCAATTGATTTAGATTTATGGGTTTATTTAAATCAAAGATGAGAAGAATGTGATTTAGATCTAATTAAATAAATGATTTTGATTTATTTGATTAAAGTGGATGATGTTAGATTAAATCAAACAAAGTTTAATTTATTTAATTTAATAGAGTGACTTTAGAGATTTAATCAAATAAAATGAATTATTTAATTAAATAGAGACATAGGCTTAATTAGATCAGATTGATTGATTTAATTAACAAGAGAGAATAACTTAATCAGATAAATGATTATTTATTTAATTAAGGGACAAAGAGTGATGACAAGCTAAGAGGATGATTTAGGTTGAAATGGTGTTAGTAATCAGGATCAAATGTGTAATGCCAATTAGTACATTTTACATGTCTACAAATATGATTTACTATAAATAAGATTTTTTTCTTAAATGAGTTTTATTTTATGATTACATAAGCTATCCCGAAAATGATAAAAACTAGTCTAAAAATTAAGCATGAATTTTTTTGCTATTTTTCATAGCAAGTTATAGATGAAGAGACATTGTATCTTATAATCATGGAGCTAGTACCACATCTTTAAATAATGGATTTTAAACAAATGACATAGTTATTAACTTGTTTTATGGAATATTGCTTGTATTGGATCAAATTAAATAAGATAGCCTTCATATCAATATTGACTTGAAATTATTAGATTAAAGAATTAGCCAATTTAGTATATAAATGGATGGAGCCATGAGGAAGTGAGCACAACCATTCAAGGGAATAATACCTTAAGGTAAAAGGGGGACATTATTTATAGTAGATGTTCATCATATAGGTAATATGCATTGAAGGAGCAAACATGGATCATGGGATCCCCCTTATCATTGTACATTTTGAAATGAGGAGCATAAAACCTTGTGGAAAAGAATACAAAGTAATTTTAAATGAGTTAAGGTTAAACACAATGTATTTGAAAAAGGGAAAGGGATGGAATTAATTTTATTTTATATTGAGCACAATTTCTATATAATATGTTAAAGAGTAGGTTCAAGGGGAGGGTTGCTAGAAGTTTGAATTGATGGGCTAGAAGAGGAGTGTAGATAAGGGGAATAAGGGTAGACATATTGAGTGGATTTAAAGGTGGTTGACTAGAGCCTAAATAAGTGTGTTGAAAGGATGTTGGTGTAATCAAAATATGAGGAAAGGTACAGGAATATGCATCATTAAGAACTTCCATTGCCAAAATTTTCAATCCTAGAAACTCTTCCATCCCTTCTATGCTCTATAATGGAAGACATCCTAAAATTGTGAATCACTCCAAATGAAAATTATGTAAGGGTTGACAATGATTTCAACCCTTCATAGTCCATTTATAAAAACTCTTGAAGCCTTGTTAGAATTTGGAACAATTGAGCACCCTAAGAACTTGAAGCCCTATTAGAGAAGATAAACGTAATATTATTTCCAGTATGAAACAATCATGCACTCAAAGAGATTGAAGCCTTGTTAGAGAAGATAACCTAATATTATTTCTAATTTGAGACAATCATATACACTTGAAGATACTTAAGACCTGTTAGAGAAGATAACCCTAATATTATTTCCAATTTGGGTAAATTATGCTCTTGAAGAGACTCAATCCCTATTAGAGAAGATAATCTTGATATTGTTTCCAATTTGGCACATCCACACACTATAAAAATAATCAATATCTATAGCTACTTTGAGTACATTTAAATTAGGTTCTCCATTCATAAAACTTTCAATAATTGAAGTCTGAGAAAAATCTCTCCACTAATTAACAACATTGATATATTATCTAATCTACCAAATATGATTCATTGCATCCATGGTTGCCAGCCAACTGGAAATATTTGATTTTGTTCATTTTTGTTGTGTAAATATTTTAATGGGAATTTTGGAGTTTTTAAAATGTCATAGTGTCCAAAAATTAGATTAAATAACTTGGACATATTTTGGATTGAAATTCACCTTGAGAAGTGTGCTAGATTTTATAATTTAAAATTTAAAATTGAAAAAAGGAAAGTTGGGTATGGGCTATTGGGAGTTGAAGATTATTTGACTTTATAATTAATTGAGATTATGCTATAGGAATGATTTGGATACCTAGGATGACTGGGATTGAAAATTTGAATTGACAATTCAAATTGAAGAGTGGATGAATGAAGACTAGGAGTGAAATCAACATGATTGGGAGTTGAACGAAAGTCATTTTCTGCCACTAATTGATTTTCCAGAAAGGGGAGGTGTGGATTTGGATTTGTGGAGTTGTTGGTGGTATTGGCATGGTGTTTTTGGGTTTATTTTTTGGTGATTGTTGGTTGTTGGTTCCTGATGTTTTTAGAGAGAGGACTTGGGAATAGGATTTTGTGAGAGGGAATTTGTAGGTAGGAAAGAAAAAATCAGTGGCAAATCATTTGTGGAAGACATTGGTGGTTGTGTGCTTTAATTCTTAGAATTTGTGTATAGGTGTAAGAAGGAGATTGCAAGAATTGGGAAGAAGACTGAATGCATACCTATAGTTGATATAATCTTTCCTGTAACAAGGAATTTGCACATGATTTTTATGTATTTTCAGTCTTGAAGGTTTCCTTTTTGTTTCCTTTCAAATGAATGTAATGCATAGGATTTGCATGTGCCATTAAACAAATAAGAATTGCATATGTTGTTGATTTTGTTGTCTTTATTTATTTTTTAATTCATCAAATTGTGTGTGAGTTTAGAAGTGTAGAGAGTTGTAGGCAAGCTCTCTTGCATCAATGGTATCTGAGCGGGTTATCTTGATTTTGTGGGAAAAGCATCGAAGAGAGGCAATTTGCAGTAGGACCTGTGAGTGTGGATTTTGATAAAAATGCCTCCAAGGGTGGCCCCAAGAGGAAGGGGTAGAGGTGGAGGTAGAAACCCTCTTGAGATAGAAGATTTCAGATCCCAGATAAGGAAAGTTGAAAGATTATAGGAAGAGCTACGCAGAAGAGTTGTGCACAAAGAAAGAGATGAGAGTGAAGATTAATTCGAGGATGAGGAACCATTTGTAGAATAAGTATATGATGAAATTGATCCTAAAGAAGTTATATTGTTGAAAGCCATCACCAATATTGGGAAGAGGCCAAAAATGAGGTTTCAACATTTAGTGGGAATTTGAATCTAGAAGAATTGATAGACTAGATAAATGACATGGAGGATTTCTTTGAATTTGAAGAGATTGAAGATATTGACAGGGTAAAGTTTGCTAAAACTAATTTGAAAGGACATGCTAGAATTTGGTGGAAAGAAATCCAACTTGAAAGAGGAAGAAGAGGAAAAGATAAAATTTGTAGATGGGATAGAATGGTAGAGAAGGTGAAGAGACAACTCATTATAGTAGACTATGAGTTGGAGCTGCTCAAAAAGATGAAAAATTTGAGACAAGGAATGAGAATTGTGAAGGAATACATAGAATAATTTCATAAGGTTTTGATAAGAATTGGACATGATGAAGAGAAAATGGAGAAGGTATCTTGTTACATCAATGGGTTAAAGCCAAGCATACAAGAAGAGTTGGAATTAGTGAGGATGTACACCATTGAGGATGCATATTAGTTTGCATTGAAGGTAGAGGAAAGATTGAACAAAAAAATTGAGAGAAAACAAAGAGGAAGAGGTCATGGTGGAATGGTTGGAGGAAGGAATTATGATGGAAAACAAAAAAATCAAAAGTTGAAGACCAAAGTAGCAACAAAAATTAGAAATTAGAAAATTCTTGTACCATTCAAGGGAGTGAAATTTAGAGGTAGAGGAAGATTAGGTAGAGGATTTGGAAGAGGAGGATTTCAAGGAGTGTGTTTTCAATGTGGAGAAGAGGGACACAGAGCATATGCACTCACAATCAAGAAAGGACCAATAGGAGGCATGAAAACCATGCTAGAGCAGCAAACATGAATGAAGAAGATGCAAAGTCATCAAACTCTAAAGAAGTTGAAAGAGGATAAAATTTAATGACTAGGTGATCCCTATTGAATGAAGACAATGAAGCAATACAAAGGAAGAGTTTGTTTAGGAAAAGATGTAAATGTGAAGGAAAGGTATGTAGTGTGATTATTGATAATGGAAGTACCAAAAATTTGGTTTCTGAAGAGATGGTGAGAAAATTGTAGCTTGAGAGAAGAAGGCACCCACATCCATATTAGATTGCTTGGATTCAAAATGATCAAATTTTTTTGATCAACGAACAAATTTTGTTAAAGTGTAAGATCTATGAGATTATTTTGATGAGATTTTATGTGATATTATTCCTATGGATGCTTGTAATGTGTTGTTAGGAAGACTGTGGAAATTTGATAGGAAATCCATGCATGATGGGTATGCTAACACATACTCATTGACGGAAGGATGGAGTGAGACATAAGTTGAAGCCATTGAAAGAGGACATGGTTAAGGTTTGAAACAATGCAAGGATTTTTGTAGTTGATGCTAAATTTATTTTAGATGACATGAAGCATGAGAATTTTTTTCTTTGATTCCAAAAGCTAACCAAGAAATAGTGGAAGATGTTCCTATGGAAGTTGCAGATTTTTTGCATGAATTTCATGAGATTATTTTAGATAATGAACCAGAGGGGCTTCCACATATGAGAAGGATGAGTAACAAAATTGATTTGATAATGGGAGAAAGTTTTCCTAACAAAGTAACCCATAGAATTCCTTCTACAGGGAGTGAAGAGTTGAATAAGAAAGAGCAAGAGTTGTAGAAGGGTTTGATTAGAGAGAGCCTAATTCCATGTGTAGTGCTTATTGTTTTGGCACCAAAGAAAGGTGGAGAATGGAGAATACACATAGATTCAAGGGCCATAAAAAAAATCACTATAAATACTAGTTTCCATTGCCAAGAATGGATGATATCATGGATTGTTTGGGTGGGGTTGAATACTTCAACAAGATTGACTTGAAGAGTGGCTATCATCAAATCCGCATTAGAGAAGGTGATGAGTGGAAGATAACATTCAAGAACAAAGACGGTTTGTATGAATGGTTGGTCATGCCTTTTGGACTAACCAATTCACCTAGTACATTTATGAGATTGATGAATGAGGAATTGGAAGAGTTTTTGGGCAGATTTGCTATTATTTATCTTGACGACATATTGATATTTAGTAATACATTAGAAGAACATTTGATGCATATCAAATTTGTTTTTGAAAAGTTGAGAGAAGAGAAGTTGCTCATTAACTTGAAGAAGTGAATATTTGTGAAGAGGGAGTTGGTATACTTGGGGTTCATTGATTTAGGAGAAGGAATCAAGATAGATCCGAAAAAGGTGAAAGCTATCTTAGAATGGCCTACACTTAGAAGTCCTATAGAGGTGAGATCATTTCATGGTTTGGAAAGTTTTTATAGGAAGTTTATTAAAGGTTTTAATAGTATTTGTGCACCACTAATTGAGACCATGAGAGGGGACAAAAGAGATTTCAGATGGACTACAAGAGCAACAAGAAGTTTTGATTTGTTGAATGCTAAAGTGACAGAGCAGCCTATTTTAACACTTCCCAATTTTAGAAAATTATTTCAAGTGGATTGTGATGCAAGTGGAAATTCTATTGGAGTTGTCCTAAGTCAATAACGTAAACCCATTGCTTACTTTAGTGAGAAGTTAAATGATGCAAAATGAAATATTTAATTTATGATCAGGTATTTTATGCTATTGTTCAAGCATTGAAAAATTGAAGACACTATCCTTTTCCTAAGGAGTTTATTTTGTTTATTGATTATCAAGCACTTAAATATTTGAGTTGTCAAGGGAAGTTTAATCAAAGGCATATTAAATGGGTCCAACTTTTGCAAAGTTACACATTTTTTTAAATAATAGAAGTGGGAAGTCTAATAGGGTTGTAGATGCATTGAGTAGAAGGAAAGGTTTGCTAATTGAAATGCAAGTTGAGGTTGTTGGATTCAATGAATTGAAGGAATTGTGTGAAGAGGATCTAGAATTTGGAGAATCTTGGAAGGATTTCAAAGAGCCTATTGCAGCTGATAGGACCAAGTGGTTGGATTATTTAATCAAATATGGTATCTTATTTAAGGGTAACAAATTGTGCATTCCTAGAAGTTCAATGAGAATCAATTTGGTTAAGTTAAAACATAGTGGAGGACTTGCAAGAAATGTTGGTATTGATAAAACTATAACACTTGTTGGAGAACAATATTATTGGTCTCAATTGCAGCAAAAAATTAGAGAATATGTGCAAAGTTGTAGAATTTTTCAAGTGGTAAAAGGGACTAGCAAAACATGGGTTTATATAAGACTTTACCGATACTCGAGATGCCATGGGAAAAGATTAGTATGGAATTTGTTCTTGGTTTACCAAGGACCCAAAGGGGATATGTTTCAATATTTGTGGTGGTAGATAGATTTTCCAAGATGTCTCATCTCATTTCATGTAAAAAGACTAATGATGTTGTGCAAGTTGCATAGTTTTTTTTTAGAGCAGTAGTGAGGCTACATGGTCTATCGAAGAGAATAGTTTCGAATAGAGACAAAGTTTGTGGGATACTTTTGGAGGACATTATGGAAGGAAATAAGGACTAATTTGAAGTTTTACTCAACCTACCATCCTCAAATAGATGGGAAAACATAGGTGGGAAATAGGAGCTTGGGTAATTTGTTTAAATGTCTTGTTGGAGATAAGTCAAAGGGGCGAGATATGATTCTACCTCAAGAAAAAATTGCATATAACAACTCTAGTGAATAAAAGTATAGGAAAATATCCATTCCAAATAGTTTATGGAAGCAACCCAAGAGTTGTTTTAGATTTAAAAAGGATTGATAATATTGAAAAGAAAAGTGTAGAAGTAGAGGACTTTGCTGATCACATAAAGAGCATACATGAAGAGGTAGGGAATCACATCAATAAAATGAATTTTTCAGTATAAGTCTAAGGCTGATTTGAAGAGGAGACATAAGGATTTTTAGGTTGGTGATGAGGTAATGGTACATCTAAGAAATAAATATTTCTAGTTGGTACCCACAACAAGTAAAAAATGAAGAAGTTTGGGCCTTACAAAATTGTGAGCAGGCATGATTCAGGCAATGCATATGTAGTAGAGTTGCTAAGTGAGCTTAATATTTCACTTATTTTTAATATTTTTGATCTAAAAAATTTTCATGAGGTTGAAAGTGATGAAGGTACAACAGGTGAAAAATTAAATATAATTACACCTACTTCAAAGAAGGAGCAGATAGAAGCAATATTGGACAATAGGGTGAGTAAGTGTACAAGGAAGAAGCAATATTTGGAGTATTTGGTAAAATGGATTGGGAGACTTGTAGAGGAATCATCTTGGTTTTCTAAAGATGAGGTTATTCTCCTTGGTTACCCTCTTGAGAGTGACAAGGTCACTTTTCTTCTACCATGGGTATCTAACACTATATTTTTTAATTTTAATTTAAAATTAAATAACTTGGACCTTTTTTGGCTTTAAATTCACTTTGGGAAGCATGCTAGATTTTATAATTTTAATTTAAAATTGCTAAAAAGAAATTTGGGCATGGGATTCTTGGGAGTTGAAGAATATTTGACTTTGCAATTAATGGACATCATGCTATAGGAATGATTTGGATGCCTAGGTTGAGTGGGATTTAAAATTTGAATTAGCAATTCAAATTGAAGAGTGGAGGAATGATGGTGTCGACTAGTGGTGGCCTGCTTGGTGTTGAAAAACAAAGTGAAGGAAAGCTACAATATGAACTTATGTAAGTGAATTCAGATCTAAAATTTAGATTACCAAATCAGATATAAACATGTGATAGCAGAAAACATCACAATATAAAAATCAACAACCAAAATGAGACACTAGATTTACATGGAGAAACCCTTTCAAGAAAAATCTCCACCTGAGAAAAGAGGACAAGTATATTATTAATCTTCCACTTAGAGTACACAATAATACACTTCACTAATGATCTCTAATTGTGTAAGGGGGAAATGGGGAAGTGCAATAAGATAATGAATGAATTGAAACTAATCTAATTCAAACAAAATCTATGATTCATACCCATTACTCATGAAATGAAACTACATAATTAGTGAGTTCAAGAACGTAATTTAAAGAAAACAATAAACATGCACTCAAAAACAAAGAAGTTTTACCATCCCATGTCAGAGTGTGTTTGCAAAGATGTTGGGTTGTTCATATCAATGTGAAGCTTGCATTATGCATGCAAAAGCTTGAAGAATGTGTGTGTATTGGTTGAAGATGTGTGTAAGAAGATGTCAAAAGTTTGATTAAGATCTCTGCATTACTTTGTTGTGTAAATGATGTTGTTTCTCCAATTATTTTTGAAAAGAAATGAGGTTGTTATATAGAATTTATGTTTCAAATGAGCGCTCAGGATTACATAGTAGAATATCTTGATAACCGGTCGAAAGATGTTGAGAGGAAATAGACAGGAATAATTAGTGCAATTTGACTACATAATCAGTGTGATTGAAGAAATAATTTTGAGTGTTCATTGGAATTGAGGAAATAGATTGAATAATCTATGGGATTGAAGACTAGATTGATCTGTTAGGAAATAGATGGATCAGTCAGAGAATAGAGTGAGCAATCACTAGTCCATAATTTTCTCAATCATGAAAGTGGGTGAGGATAATTAATTAATTGATTTAATTAATTAATCTTTTTGGAGTTGAATGTGCAAATCAAGTTTGAATTTTGCAAACAAAGTGGTATTTATTTGATTTGATTTTTGATGATTTTTTAAATAATTAAATTCAATTATTCAAATTTAGGGGAAAGTGACATAGTTAAATTATTATGTTTTAATAATTTAATTGAATTAGGGGAATAAAGTGATTTATCAACATAATTAAATAATTAACGTTATTTAATTAATCAGGAGGAATAAAGTTAGACTAGGACTTTATTAAATAAATGAAATTTATTTAATTAGTAAAAAATGGCGAAAAAAGTGAATTAATTAAATAATATACTATTATTCAATTAATAGAGGAAATTAGGGTTTTTTATGCTTTAAGTGCAAGTTTGATGTGAAATGCAATGATATTCAATAATAATGATGTTGATGATGAGAAAATGTTATTTAAGGATGTGTGATAAGTGTTAGGTCAATTTTACATGTCTACATTTTCCCCCTCTTTGAGACAAAGTACGAGTTGCTTTGCTTCAAATATTTTGATGTTAAGATCAATATTTGAAAAAAATTATATGCCCCACTATGCCTCAATGGTTAGCAGAATGATGATAGGACTCTGGGCTGCCCCCTCGAGAGGTTGGCTGAAAAATTCATTCTGAGGTTAGGCTCATGACACTATTTCGTTTTAGTTTAGATGCGTAGAGGACAAAAAATTAAGCCTATAGGTCTCTCACTTATAGTTTAGATGTTCTTGGGAGGTCCTAATTTTAACCTAGGAAGGTTTCCTAAGTAAAAAAAAAGGGTTTCGAAGGTTAAAATAGGTCATTAGGGTTCAAATTACCTCATTTTCACTTTGAGCCTATAGAAAATTCTTGCCTCTAGGATTTCATGTTTGTCAATTGTTGAGGAGCTATGGTGAGGATTCGAGGAGCCCCACATCATGCAGATGCAATTTATGAGTTTGAATAGTCTGTAGGCGTTGGTTCCCTAGTATGTACCCTTTCATTTCTCATTTTCATCTTTTCATGTTTGTGTAATTAATGCTTGAAGTCCAAGTAGTCGATAGCACTAGGTTTAGGAATTTTTTTCTTTTACATCATTTTTCTCACTTTTGATATTTATGATTGGTTTGCTTTTGACTTTTTCTGCCGCACCTATTCAAAATATGCACATTTGACATACATTTTTTCTTTTTCTTTTAGCCTTCACCTAAATTTTATGCTTTTAATTTTCTATCTTTGTTTTGTTCACTTTCGTGATAAAATTTCGCATTTGATATACGTATGCACTTTTGAAATTTTTGTTGTTGCCTTTATTTTATGCTTTTGACAAGAAATTGTTCACTTTCACTTGTTTTGTTTGCTTTTGCTAAAAAAATTCTCACTTTTGATAAAAAGGTTTCTCTTTTGACTTTTTTGAAGTTTTTAAGTCCATTTGTTTGCCATTTGAGATGCGTTTTACATTTTTGTAGTAAATCCCTAACACTGTGGTTTGAATGGTTGTAGGTGCTTCTTAATCTGCTCAAGTAGAGGGAGCGATGATCTAGTGATCTGTTTGATTTGATTGCTGGGTTTTAGGAGTTAGAGCGAGATGTGTTGGATGGTGTTGGATTGCGACACATCTTGTACATGCTTACCATCATATGCCATAGAGGGATGATGATTGCTCTTGTGGAGAGGTTGCACTCAGAGACCTTGTCCTTTCATTTACCTATCGATGAGGCCATTGTAACCCTTAAGGATGTGTGGATGATCCTCCATATACCCATTCATGGAGAGCTTGTTACTTATTTTGTTTGATAAGGTACCCGCGCTATGCGTCGAGTGCTTGGGGTGAGACATCTTGAGGTTTGTGAGGCAAAGATAAACTTAACTAATTTTGTTGGCAGTGTTGATCTTGTTTCACTTGTTCTTTATGGTTTGGTCATGAGACTCATTATTCTTGATAGGAGAGGTGGACAATTTCTCATTGGTTGGGGTGTGTGTATCAAGAAAATGTTCAAGCAAGACACTAGATATGCATGGGGCTCGCATCTCCTTGCACACTTATATCAAGATATGCACAAGGTTGCCTACTGTGGCAAGAGATCTATTTTTGCTAGTGTCTCTCTATTGCATGTATGGGCCTGGGAGCACATCCTAGTTGCTTGACCTAGTGATATATTGGATTTTACTATTAGGGATCCATATTCTTATTGTTATGGATATTTTCTACACTATACATGGCCTGAAAAGCTTCCCTACTAGTGCCGCATTTTTGATGATATTCAAGGTTTTGTATGGAGACAATATATGGATTATAAGGCATGGCCTGACGATTAGGAGAAATTGGTATTTTGTAGGTAGAATAGATGGCTCATTAGTCACGTTCACTCCTTACTAGAGAGATATCTACCCAAGAATTATGAGTATGGGGATTATAGGTTGATCGTGATGTAGTTGTTGTTGAGTTTAGAGCTCTTGCCCCATTTGGGTGGGGTTGTCTAGTGGGTGTAGTAGATCCTAGTACTACTTCTGATTTTGATCAGTGGTGGGCATGGCGTATTCCATTGAGTTTTACAAATCCAGTTGGTGTTTCTGCAATAGGTAGAGCTGACATTATTAGTCACTGAGGGGAGAGGCAACATGTCAAGATTATTGTAGAGAATATTGCTAGGGCCCGAAAAGATGGTGCTCAGGGTGATCTGATGCAACAAGATCAGGGATAGGATTCAGGTCCTCCTCCGCCACCTAGAGATGGAAGGGTACAATTAGCACAAATGACTACTATGAGAGATGTAGAGGTAGGGTGGTGATAGGTCGTAGAGGCTCAAGTTGATATGTTGACAATGGAGAGGGAAATTGCTAGATTGGAGAGAGATGGCTTCAAGGTGAGCAAGACATAGAGATTGGGCACCATCTTGATGTTGAGACATAGTTGTAGGCTATTAACACTGAGAGGGATAGCCCTAGGACAAAGTGTGATAGTATCCATGCCAAGAAAGACTAGTTGCTATAGAGGGAAACATATTATACGACCCTGTATGATGCCTTTGTTCCTAGGGCTCAGCAATGGTTGCATTTTGGGGAGCCTAGTACTGCTATGGAGGCTACATTCAGTGGACATTTCGTTAGGCAGTCTGATCCTGATCCTTAGAGTCCTCCCCCGTCTAAGAAACAATTTATTTATACTTGATCTTTATGATTACTCTTCAGAGACTTATATTGTAGACATGATTTGTATATATATTCATATGCCTATTTGTGGCCTCATATATATGTGTATTTTTTGTATTATCCTATCACACATGTTTCATTCATGATGTACCATGACATTCTCATTTTTAATGATGATATATATGAGATATACATACTTTGATTCAACTTCATTATGTGTTATTTGATGATTATGGATGATGATGTGTGATGATGTATGTTTATACATATTTTTATACTTTTCTGATGTATGCCTATGATGTGGATGGATGGATGAATCATATTTTATTTCATATGATGTTTTATTATGTATATGATGGATGCTGATATATGATGGATGTATGTCCTATACATGATACATGATATTTTTATTGGTTTATTATCGTCATGATATGTATTGATGACATTGTGGATGTAGGATGGATATGGAACTAATGATATTGTGATGTAGGATGGGTGTTGTTAGTTAGAAGAAATGTTGGATGATGAATAAAAAATGATTTTGTTAGTAATTTTATGAGTTGCTTTTGCTTTGCTTGGAGACTTCATATTTTTAACAATCCTTTTTGATATAGCAAAAAAATACAATGAACCAAGGTATTAATAACCAAGGTGACTTTGTATCCATTGTGTGGAATTTGACTCGACATACAAAGAATATTATTGCTCATACCAAACATACAAAAACTTTGTTTAAAATACATGTTTGGGATGTGTTAAATTTTTTTAGACTAGTTACATAGAGAGGTATGAAATACCTAACATGCAACTGCTAAACAAATTGTATTAAAAAAACTTTCATACACTCAATAATGCAAGTATTCTCCATGGTGGTATCACAAAATATCTTACAAACAACAAACCAAAATTATTCTCAATTTCCCCCATTCCTTCTTCTCTAAATCCTTATGGACATCCTCAAGAGATCCTGGGAATGAGTCAATAAAATAAATCATAAAGATAAGACTATAAAAAGATAAAATCAAAGTTATAGTATCACTTGCCATATTTGTTTTGGGTTCGGGATATTATCTGGTGTTGATCATGTCTATGGTAGGAATGGATCCATTAAGACATATCTCAGGATGTTTTTGGTGAATTTTCTCAAAAAATAGGTAGTTAACACTTTGTCATTGTTTTAGTCTTTTTGCAATCAAAGCTTTTTGATTGTTTTCTTAAAAATTCTAGCTTTTGATGTTTTCTTTGCTTTGTTTGTTTGTTTTGTAAAAGGGTGAAGATGATGATTTATTTATTATGGATGGAAATTTTATTGCGGATTGTGATGATGGAGTTAGGACCTTTTTTATTTTCTGAGTTTTATGATGTTTTTGTTGTTTTTAGGGGACTAACCTAGGGCCTCAGGGGATCATCAAAGATAAGAATTTCCTATATTGTACACACAGAGGCTCGTAGTTTTCTTGGTTTGATAAGAACATGTTTTTGATCCTTTTTGTTTTGTGGATGTTTTTGGATTTTGGATTTTTGTGATTTTTTTTAGATTTTGAATTTTTTGACTAAGTTGAAAGAAAGCATGATAGACACCTAAGGGGACTGACCTAAGGCATCGAGGGATGATAAGCCGTGCCTAAATTTTACATGTAGATACCACGTAGTTTGACTTGGTTTGAATCAAAGCATAACATGTTTTGGGGATTTAAACAATGAATAATTTGGATTGATATTCCACTTCTTTTTCTAGAGGATATGTTGCGGGAAATTTACTTGAACTAGTTGTGAGGTTCAAGAAAATGTTGATATCTTAGAATTTTGAGTGAAGGAATAATCCAAAGTTGTTTTGATTTTGTTACTTTTTAAATATTTTTTGATTTTTTTGTTTTCTAGATGTTTTTGATTTTTGTCATTCATGATGGGACGCACAAGGATCTAATTCACGACTTATTTTAGGAAGTTTCCCTTAATTCGGGGTGAGACTAATTTCTCTAGGAGATGGATGTTGTTGATACAACAAGGTTCAATACTCAAACAGTTACCAAGCCATAGTTAGACACATGCTTTATTATGGTATGAATGGGTGGATGCTTTTGATAATGCTAATAGAAAATGATGCAAGTCTTATTTAAACATAGTGCCTATTTTCTAGCTTTTCACTATGGTACCTATTCTAGAAGTGCCACAAAGTGGTTTTCACTAAAAAGAATGCTTTATTTCTCTTTACTGGTTTTTCTTGCTTTTTAATTATTTTTTTGTTTTTTTTTGGATTTTTACCCTTTTGCATGGGGTATTCTGATGTGCTTCAAGTATAAAACTTCTTGAGGTGGCTGCTATTTAACAGTTCAAATAAGGGTTGTCCTTTAGGAGTAGCCAATTGATAAGCTCCTGAGCCATTGTTGTGATGATGAATGGGCCTAACCGATTGGGTTCAAACTTGCCTTTGTCATTTGATTGAGTTGTACCTTCTAATTCTCTTTGAGAACCAATTCAACAACTTGAAAGTTTTTTTATTTGATCTTTTTTATCATAACTTTGTTTGAGTTGATTCTGATAAACATGAAGATGGTTTAACACACTCAAATGACTTTCATCTAGGAGTTTCAACTCATTTAATCTAGACACCAATACTCTTCATTACTGACTATGTCTTTTAAGGATATTCATAGTGAGCAGATTTTGAGTTCAATAGGTAATACAACTTCTGATTCATAGATCAAGGAGAAAGGTGTGGCACTTGTAGGTGTTCAGATACTGGTTTGATAAGCTCATAGAGATGGGTTCAATTGAAAATTCCAATCACAGTCGACATCATTAACAATCTTCTTTAGTATCTTGAAAATCATTTTTTTAGATGCTTCAGCTTGACCATTTCCTTGGGGTAGTAGGGCATAGAGAATCTGTGTTGGATAGAGAATTTTGAAAAAAAATTCTTGGACATATTGATTCTTGAATGGGGTTCCATTGTCTATTATGATTGTTTGGGGAATTTTGTACCTACAAATCAGATAATTCAAAATGAACTTTGATATCCATTTTCTGGTGATGTAGGTCTGTTAGAATCCAAGATCGCCTGCATGCAAGATGGATACCTGTCACATGCAAAAGATATGAAGAACCAAAAAGATGTTCTATGAACCTCAAAGTGTAAAATGCATTAAGAGAATCGATTATTACAAAGTGATCAATCCTTATGAAGGAGATCAAGAAACCCTAAAAGGGAAACCCTAAATGAAACCCTAGTGTGCACACTTAATAATTAATAATTAATTTAATTAATGTGCCTAAGTTTAGCTTAAGTAATAAAGAGGAATAAGTGACTTAATTAATTAATCAATGTGATGTAATTAATTAAGCATAATAACTTATTACTCTAACACCCCCCCTTAAGATGAACTTAGGAAGAAGCTAAAACACTAGAATAAGATGCATGAAAGCAAAGATGGGTCCCAACAACTAGGCCTGATCAGGTACCCATTTACAAATGCAATAACGAGTAAGAGAAGGAAAAACCCAGTGGGACAAAACCCCCCTTACAATGAGATAACATGCTGCAAAGAAGCACTGGAAGAAATCTGTAGAGTAACACTGGAACTTGATATAGGCAAGCAAGGAAATATTCTTCTGTATACTACTGAAACTGGATGAGAGTCACTGATTGACTCAAGGAATCATGATAAAGCAATAGAAGACCCGGTGCCATGGAACACTCGAAAACTCCAAACTGGAACAACCCTGGAATCTATGAAGCGGCAAGCAATTATTGAATGATGTATTACTGAAAATGAAGTGCAAAGATGCAAGATGCAGTCTCCCAACTGCCAAAACATCCAAGTAATCGCCAAACAACCCATTGGGCCAAATCTGGACTAAGTGATAAACCTGGGATAGATACATAAAAAGTGCATGGATAGCAACGTAGAGCTCCTCAATACCTTTCTGACGCTTCAAACGAGGCGAAAAACGGAGATCGTGGAAAAAAGTTATGAGCTTGGAAGTCCAAAAATAACATCTGACTTCAAACAGAAATAAATTTAGGAAAAAAGTAAAGTACTATAAAATAAACTGTACCAAATGAAAGTGCTCAGAACCAGCTTTCCGGCGATATCTCGTTTGCCCGATTTCGATACCGTATGCCCAAGTTATGGCCAAAAGAAAAAAACTAGGGTTATGAGGGGCATAGAGGGGCCGCTGTACGGATGACGTCAGCAAAATCCGAGCATAAATTTGATGGCCGTTTGGCCGTTGCAGCAAAGGCTAAAATTTTTTCGCCGAAAAACACCTGCTGAAATATTCCCTTGTTGCCGGAATATGCTGATAAACTCGCCGAATATTGGAGTGTCGGCGAGTTTTCACGTAGCTCCTGGTCCCCATAGGACCGCCGAAACTGCAGAGAGACCCGGGGCTTGAGCGAGGCGGCAGACTGGTGGATCGGCGGGTGGAGGGCTGCGGATGGGTGGCCGCCCAGTGGCCGCAGGGCAGCGGACCCCTTGAACTGGGTGCGCAGAAACCAGGAGGAATTTTGACCCTTTTTGCATGATTTTCGAGATTTTTTTGCCTCAATCTGCGTGCTGGGGAGGCCGTACGGCCCCCTAGACAAATTTTTTTTGCCTCCCGGATCAACTGCACCAAAATGGACGATTTGACAAGCGTTTCTAGGGTTTTGGGACGCTGCGAACGCGATGGCGACGTCCGTTTGAGCCCATAGTGTCCCGAAAAAATGGCTACCCCCAGATCTTGCAGAAAAGATGCCTGTGGAAACCCTTGCACTTGAAACTCACAAAGAGGCCATATCTTCAGATCACGAACAAGCAGCTGCAGGTCTGGAGCTCTGATACCATGTTAGAATCCAAGATCACCTACATGCAAGATGGATACCTGTCACATGCAAAAGATATGAAGAACCAAAAAGATGTTCTATGAACCTCAAAGTGTAAAATGCATTAAGAGAATCATTTATTACAAAGTGATCAATCCTTATGAAGGAGAAACCCTAGTGTGCACACTTAATAATTAATAATTAATTAATTAATGTGCCTAAGTTTAGCTTAAGTAATAAAGAGGAATAAGTGACTTAATTAATTAATCAATGTGATGTAATTAATTAAGCATAATAACTTATTACTCTAACAAGGTCAATGTAATTGCTTCTATCCATTTGGTGAAATAATCAATTATGGTAATAATAAACTTATTCCCATTAGAGGAAGCGGGATAAACCTTACCTATCAAGTATAATCCCCATTGTGAGAAAATCCATGGTGTGGTGATAGGTCTCAACTCTTATGCTGGTGTGTGAAAAAGGTCACTTTGTTACTGGTATTGATGACATTTTCTAGAATACTGAATACACTCTTGTTCCATGGAGGGCCAATGGTACCTTATTCTTAGTAGCTTTTGTACTAGGTTAGGTCCTCTAGAGTGGGACCCACAAACACTTTTTTGTACCTCTTGTAAGGTAGTTTGTGCTTCTTCTATGTTAATACATTGGAGTAACATAGCATCCAAACTTCAATGATATAATGCATCTCCTAGGATTGTGAATTGGGAAGTCATACGAGTAAAGGTCTTCTTTTGGGTTGATGTTAGGTCATGTGGTATGATACCATGCTAGATGCAATCAAATGTGTCTTAGTACCATGGTGAATTAGGACCAAAAACAACATAGACTAGTTTTTATTCTAGGATATCAAACATCAGTATGAGTGATTGCTCTACAAGGAACTCATACATAGGGATGTTTTTCGGAATATCAAGAAGTGAACCTATTGTTTCCATGACATTGGTTGCTTTTTTGTTGATCCGAGGAATCTATTCGAATGTGATGGTGATAAAATATTCCTTGAAGCTATCCATCATCCTTTTATATGACATCAGCTTGTCATCTTTTGTTTGATACTCATCATTCACTTGTCTAATCACCATTTGAGATTCTCTGAAGACCTACAATTATTTTATCCTCCATTCAATAGCCATCTTGAGTCCTATGATTAAAGCTTCATACTTTGATATGTTGTCCATGCATGGGAAAGTGATTTTGTATGCATTGGGTATACTATCTCCCTATGGTGTGAGAAATAGGATACCTACTCCAGAGCCATGTTGCGTGTGGGACATGTCAAAATACAAGGTCCAATAGCTTGTCTGTTTTGTCAACAATATACTTTCATCTGGGAAGTCTACTGTAAGAGGCTTATGATCTTCTATTGGTGCATTGACTAGTTGATCTACTATGATTTTTCCTTTGATGCTTCTCTTGTCTACATACTCTGTCTAGAACTCACTCAAGATCATTACCCATTTATCAATTTTTCCTGTTAGAGCTACTTTTGCTAATAGGTACTTTAGTGGATCTACCTTTGAAATCAGCTTTACTTGTTTGTTTAAGATATAGTGTCTCATATTTTGTGTCAAAAATACGACTGAGAGACACACTCTTTCTATGGGTGAGTAGTTCAAATCATATCCCACCAGTGTTCAGCTGATGTAGTAGACCGATATTTCTTTGTTATTATTATTTAACTATGCTAGGAGAGATTCCAACACTACTTGTGTTGTAGACAAATAGAGTATCATTTATTTGTATAGAATAGGTGGTATCAAGACTAGGGGAGTGAGTAGGTAGTCCTTGACTTGTTGGAATGCTTGGTCACATCTCTCATCCCACTTGAATGTGATGTCTTTGTGTGGGAGATGGGTAAAAGTGTGACACTTTTCTACCAGTTGTGCGATGAATTTCCTTATGGATTGTAGCTTTCCTTATAAAATTCTTAGTTGCTTCAATTTATTCGGTGGAGGAATTTATAATATGGCCTTTACTTGTGTAGGATCTACTTCAATTCCCCTTCTTGATACTATGTACGCTAGTATCTTTCCAGATGTTACTCCGAACACACACATTTTCAGGTTAAGTCTCAAGTTATACTGTTCTATCCTATAAAACACTTTTGCAAGATCTTGGTCAAGTGATCTTCCCTTTTGAAATAATTTTCTAGAATGTCATCCACATAGTCTTCCATAATTGTATGTAGGATATCATGGAATATTTTCATCATTTCCCACTAATAGGTTGCCCCTACATTTTTTAGACCAAATGGCATGACATTCCAACAGAAGGTCCCCAAGCACAAGTGAATGCCATTTTATGCTGATCATCAAGGGATATTTTTATTTGATTATACCTAGAGGAAACCATCCATTAATGATAGCATCTCATGTCCTACTGTTAAATCTACGATCATGTCTATACTTGGAAGAGGAAAGTCATCCTTTGTACAAGCCTTTTTTAGGTCTTAGAAGTCCATGTAGATCCTTATGCCCCCAGTAGGATTTGAAATTGGTGCTAGATTTGATATCCATTCTAGATAATCGATTAGTTTGATGAAAGCTACATCTAGTAACTTCTTTAGTTCTAACTTTACCAACAATGCAATTTGAGGATGCATTTTCCCTAGTTTTTGCTTGATAGGTTTAGCTCCAGGAGATATGGTCAAATGATGTACAACTAGTGTTGGATCTAGTCTAGGCATATCTGCATAAGTCCATGCAAAGTTCATCTTTCTATTGTTGATAAATGCTATGAAGTTATTTTTCTCTTCAGGATCAAGTGACACTGCATGGTATGTGATCTTTGGGTTCTTTGTTGTACCAACATTGATGGATTATGCTTCTTCCACTAGGAGCATTGAATTTTTTTGATATTCAGATATGGGGAGATTGAATCCTCCATCTTTGAGTTCCTTGAAGAGGTTTTCGCCTTTAGATTCATCCTTTATTTTCTTCTTTTTAGGATCCAATAGAGCCACATTGTGGTTTTCTCTAGGGAATTTTGTTTTGATCTTTGTATTATCTTTTTCACTTTTGCAACCAGAGGAAATAATCTCCCCATTGAAGTATGCTTCCTTCTCAAGTTCCATGATGAAGCCTACTTTATGATCTCCTGTTGGTATGTTAGTTCGAAGTCCCATAAACTCTATGATTGCTTCATCATTCTGGAATTGATCTAGGATAGGTGTATGATGTTATTGGTCCCAATCTATCAATTGTGGGTAGTAGAGAGGTAGGCTATCATCATTATCTGCCAAGCTTACAGAGGTTGTCAAAATGGTTAGTATTTCTCTAGTGTCTTTCTCCCATTGAGTGTCTAGGTCATCATTGCTAGAGGTGACAAAGGAAGGAGAATCCCATTCGTACTCGTTAGAGTATGTTCCATAATAATAATAGTCATTAGGAATGGTTTTGATAAGTTGGATAGGGACTATACCAATGCTAAAGTTTTATAAGTCCTTGATTGGTAATTCGTTGTACATAAGGTGGTATATATCCAATGTCTTAACACTAGGAGAAGGCACTCATTTGGTAAAAGAGGTTCATCTTGTATTTGGAGTAACCATGTATTTTGAATCATAATCTAGTCCCATGTTCCTTTTTATTTGTTCTATTATAATGGGCTCCCATACACCTTGTTTGCATAGCCCAAGGACACCTATTCTAGTATATCCCATTTGTTTAGCTAACTGGTAGCCTTTACTACTAGGATCAGTTAGAAGGTGGTGGTTGTTCTGGTTCTTTTTGGTTCTCTTTGTAGATCATTGATGACAAGTCTTCTTTTAATATCTCTTCATCCTTCATATCTCCCCGCTTGGTGAAAATTATGGGTTTGGCTATCATTTGTACTGTTTGAACATATTTGATCTCCTTAGGGCCTCCATAAACCTTGGGTGTTGGTGGAAGCATGCCAATGCAAAATGCTTGATTTAAGTTATAATTTCCATTCCCCTTGTCAAGTACTTGAACCTTGGTTTAAGTTTTTGGTTTCTCAATTTATTTTGGTGTAATTGAGGTTAAAGGTAGTGTGGAAGAGTCAACATATGAGAATGAATAAAATGATATGTCATTGCTGGGTATAGGTTGGATTTTGTTATACTTCTCCAATTTTGCATAAAAGTGGAAGGGTTTAGGATCGACATACAATGTCACCTCCTTTCCTTTGTGAGGAAACTGTAAACATTGGTGAAAGGTTGAAGGAACTGCTTGTAATGTATGAATCCAAGGTTGTCCTATGAGGAGATTACATGGTAACTCAAGGTCAAGTGCCCGACATGTGGTTTTTGTGGTGGCCGGTCCTATCTACATTGATAGCCTGACTATCCCCTCTGAATTCCTTTCAAGGTCATCATAGGCCCTTATAGTAATTCTCTTTCCTTTGTATATCACATCCTTAGAATACCCTAGTTGTTTCTTAAATTTCAAAGTACAAATGTTTAGACCTGCACCATTATCTATCAACACTCATTTGACCATGTTTTTGTGGAAACCAACCTCTATGTAGAGAGCTTGGTTATGGAATGAATTATAAGGAAGTTCTTTCTCAGAAAATAATAAATGGTGGTTGGTCATGATTTTTCCAACCATGGCTTGAAACCAGTCTAGATTGAGGTCATTAGGAACCAATGCTTTTAATTCTTTTTCTAGTATCTCCCTATGTGTGGGTGATAGTTTTAGCAATTCTAGGATTAAGATCAAGGTGAGAATCTTCTTTAGCTATTGCACAATACTATAGTCATTTGATGACTTAGCTATCGGTTTAGGTAGGATTCTTGTATTGTAACTCTCCCTCAATGAGTAGTTACATTGTATTTGGTGTCCCTACCTCATATAGTCACTAGATTCACCCTAGTGTCATTTGCTTGAGAGAGGTTACCTAGAATTGTGTCATTAGTCATGGTCCTTTCCTTTGTCATTATTCTTAGCATGGTTTGGGATTTGATTTGTGTATTATCTGGAGGTATTTTTTTCTTGGATGATGTTCGACATCCACTTCTCCCTTGTCAATCAAGTATTGTATTATGTGCTTGAGTCTCATGTAGTTGTTTGTTGTATGTCCTTTGATTTTTTGGAACTCACTTAAATCCTTCTCATTGTACCATGGTTTTTTGAAGCTCAACTCCTCATAGTTAGGGTGATTGCTGACCTTGATGAGGTTTTGTTGTACTAATTTGAGCATAAACATCTAAAGTGGCTCTCCTAATGTTGTGAACTTCCTTCTTGGTTGATCGTATTGCCTCTATTGACATCCCTGATATGTCTACTGGTTAACTGCTTGATTGTTTTGGGGATACGTAAGTTGATTGTTTTGTGTATTATTAGGAGCATAGATTGTTTTTGCAACTTGAGGTTTGTTTTGTGGTACATTAGAGTTTTTCCCATTCCATACCATTCTAGCATCAACTACCCCATCGTTGGTGATGTTTTTATTCTTGGCCCAAATCTTAGGTTTCTCATTTGAATTGGAGGAATTGTCTCTTGAGTTATTTAGCTTGATCAGTCCTCTTGCTATGAGAGCCCTTTCTATGTGTAGTCCCTTCTCAATGGTTTCTTAAAAGTTCATGGGACACAAAATGGTGAGTTGGTAGTTAACCTATACTTGAACATTGGAAACAAATATTTCTACCAATTCCTTGTCAGGAATGGGCCACTTGCATCTACTAGTTTTATGTTTCTATCTCTGTAGGTTGGAGGTAAAGGATTCTCCTTGAATTTGTTTAATCTTGGATAAATATATGATGGTGATGTCATGTTCTATATTGAATGAGAAGTGGTTTATGAATTTGGTAGTTAGTTCATCAAAAATTTTAATTCCTGGTGGTAGATGGGAGAACCACTCCATAACACGATCAACAAGGCTACGTGGAAAGAGTCTCATGAGGTAAGAGTCATTGTTTTTAACTTCCATAAAAGATACCAAAAAGTCTCATATGTGCTCCATTGGATCTCCCTTTCCTTTGTATTTTTCAAACTTTGGTATTCCAAAGTTTTTTGAAAAGGGTGGCATAGTGATGGAATGATCAAAAGGAAATGGACATATATCCTAAAGGGTATAAGTCTTATTTGGTTTTCCTACTTGAATGTTTGTTATATTTTGATTCATTGCTTGTAGTTGTATTTCCACTTCTATTTTTGGTATGCTTGTTTGGGGATCTTATGTGTAGTAGCCTTGTCCTACCATGTTTGTTTGATCATATTTTAGGTATTCTGGTGGTATGAGACCTTGGTAACCATGTTGGGTGGAAGGAGAGTTAAATCCTTGTTGTGTGAAAGGAGGGTTAGGTCCTTGTTGTGTAAAAGGAGGATAAGTCCATGTTGTGTGTAAGGAGGGTTGGCCCCTTTTTGAATGTAAGGAGGGCTAGCTCCTTGTTGAACGTAAGGAGGGTTAGGTCCTTATTGAATGTAAGGAGGGCTAGCTCCTTGTTGAGAATAATGAGGATTAGCTCCTTGTTGTTGGGGTGAACTATATTGAAGGTTTCCCTAGTGATGCATTGGCGGGTTACCTTGTTGTTGGGGTGAACTATAATGAAGGTTTCCCTGGTGGTGCATTCGTAGGTTACCTTGTTGTTGGGGTGAATTGTACTAAAGATTTCCCTGATGGTGTGTTGGTAGGATACCTTGTTGCTGGGGAAAACTATACTAAAGGTTTCCCTTGTGGTGTGTTGGAGGGTTACCTTGTTGCTGGGGTGAACTGTATTGAAGGTTTCCCTGGTGGTGCATTGGCGGGATACCTTGCTGCTGGGGTGAATTGTACTGATGGTTTCCTTGGTGGTGCATTAGTGAGATACCTTGTTGTTTGGATGAACTATATTTAAGGTTTACCTGGTGGTGCATTGGCAGGATACCTGGTTGCTAGGACAAATTTGGAAGGGTACCATGTAGCACACCTTGTTGTTAGGAAAAGTTGTATTGAAGGTTTCCCTAGTGGTGCATTAGCAGGATACCTTGTTGTTGGGATGACATGTTTTAGAGGTTACCCTAATAGTGCATTAGTGGGACACCATTTTGGTGGGACGACATGTTTTGAAGGTTACCTTGATAGTGCATTAGCAAGAAACCTTGTTGTTGGAACTATAGATCAAGAGGGGAACTATGTGACCCACCTTGTTGATTGGAAAGGTTACCTTGTGGCACACCTTGTTGTTGGTACTGTTGCATGGGAAGGGGGCCATGCCACTCACCTTGTTGGTTGGAAAGGTTACCCTATGGCACATCTTGTTGTTGGTATTGTTGTGTTGAAAGGGGACCATGTGGCCCACCTTATTGATTGGAAAGGGTACCCTATGGCACACCTTGTTGTTGGTACTATTGTGTGGAAAGAGGATTATGTGGCCCACCTTGTTGATTAGAAAGCGTACCTTGTGGCACACCTTGTTGATTAGAAATGGTACCCTGTGGCACAAATTTTTGATTGTAAAGGGTACCATGTGGTACAACTTGTTCTTAGTATTGTTGAATGGAAAGGGTACCATGTGTCCCACCTTGTTGTTTGGAAAGGGTACCCTATGGTGCACCTTGTTGATGGTATTGTTGATTGGAAAGGGAACCATATGACCCACCTTGTTGATGGGAATGTTGTGGGAATTTCCCTTGTTGATTTGGTACATTTTGGGAAGGGTCAATAATGAACCCATTGATATTGTTGGTCCACCACTGCTTGTTCGATTTGGGATGGTTTTCTATATAAAGGGTTTTCTACTAGTTTATCATTTCCTTTCAAGAAGACTGATGGCATGTTTGGAATCTCCAATGGTTTGGGAATTTCTCTCTCAAGTGAGTTATCTCCTAAGGGAACAAGGTGAAGATATTTGAAACCTTCTACATTATAGTCTATAGGAAACTTAGCACCACTTTGTACTAACTTGAAGAAGTAAGTATTTGGATACTTTCTTAGGAGTTTTTCCATTAGTTTGAGCACCTTGGGATTGTTAGAATGTTGAAATAATTCTTCATCATTTATTTCCTCTTCACTATCCACCTCCTCAATGACCATTTTTTTTGGGTTTTGGTTTGACCTATCCATCAACTCATGTCGTTTGCAGTTTATCTCCTCCTCACTAAATGAATGGTTTTTTGTTTCCTTGAATGTTGGTCTCTTTTGAGGTGTTTCAAAGTCACTTGGCCTATAGACCCATAGGTCACCTTCATCATTTGTGGTGTCTATTTTTGGCACATTAGTGTTGGTTTTGTTTGCTTCCATGTTTTTTCTATGTTGTGATCTTGTAATTTTCATAAACAGATGCCAAGCTTTTGTGAACGTTTTGTGACTTCTAACTATGGAATGAAAGAATGCTTTGTTTTTGGTTTTTATTTTTATTTTTAATGGATGGTGTCTATTTCCATGTAAGAGGTGGTAACACGGGCTCTAAAGTGATACAACCCTAAGAACTCAATTATTTAATTTCTATGCTCATATTGGATATGCAAGTTCGGTTCGTTCCTTAAGAGGAGAGCATAAAAATTTCTTTATCAAGATGTCTTGATTGCAATAAGTCTTCAAGATGTGCCTCTTGATAGATTTTGAACTATGATTCCTTTCTTTGAAAAGGTGGAATTTGGATCTTTGTTTATGGACTTTGGTCTTGCAAGAGATCATGAAGATAAGCACATGTGTGGGGTTCAACTGTGTGTTTTTTTTTGGATTTTCTATTGTAAGGAAATGCAAATGCGTTTGCTTTTGGGATTTTCTATTTTTAAAAAGAAGATACCTATTTCCACGCAGGAGGTGGTAATACAAGCCTTCCAACCATGAGATCTACTTTCTCTTCCTCTCTATCTAGGATTTTAGTTGAATTTCTCGATTGGTTTGGTGGCTCTTTTGTCTCGGCTATGAAGCTCCTCAAGCTACTGATTATGTCTATTTTTTCTCCTTCAATCAACTCAAATTTTTGTTGTATGATAGTTGGTGTAAGGATTGGTTGTTGAACTGGAGCAAGTGGATGCCAAATGGTTATAAGGTGAAATGATAAAAATGTTGGTGTTTTGATATGGTTGTTGTGATTCTCAAGACCCTAAGGTTTGAGCGATGTTTTGGGATGACGCTATTTTTGGAACTCAAAATGTTGAAAGGCTTAGATCAATATTTCACTTTTGTTTCTAGAGGATACACTGTAGGAAATTTACTTGAACTAGCCTTGAGGTTCAAGAAAATTTTGATATCTTAGAAGTGCGAGTAAAGGAATGACCCAATTTTATTTGTTTTAATTTTGATTTCTAAAAGTAGGATGAGGTGTTGGACTTTGTAAATGGATGATGGGTTGATTATGACACATCTTGGGATTCTAATTGTTTTATTCTCATAGGATTTGTAACTAGTTTTGGATTGGTCTTTTTATTTTCACCAAGAAGCAGAGCAAAAGCAATAGTTTTGAATAAAAATTGGCTAAAAAAGTCAATTCCAACTAGATTATGGTCAAGTGCACTTAGTTTAGAAAAGAAAATACGGTGATATTTTTCAAGTGTATCCTCTGTGTATATTTTTTCAATTTGGTGAATTGCAACGTCAAAAGCGAGCTTTTTTGTGAAAAGTGGCAGATTTGTAGTCAATTGTAGCCAATTTTTTTTGTCAATTGTGGCACAAAAAGGTCAAGTGTGGCTAGTTTTATAGCAAGTGCGTGTAGTTTGTCAAAAGCGATAGATTTTTACTAGTAACTGTCAGCAAAAGTGATAGATTTTTGGCAAGTGCGACAAAAATAGTAGCGAAAGTGGTATTCTGTGTAGATTTGTTTCCCATTTTTAATATTTGGTCACAATGTTGGATAAATTTTTAGTTTTGAAGGTTTTGTTTGGTTTGGTTTGAGATTTTGGCAAGTGATATCACAACACATCAATCAAAACTTATGTGGCCCTAAAAATTTCTACAACTTTAAGCATGCTTCTTTCCACAAAAGCTCAATGTTCATGGAAGTCAAAATGCTAAAAGCTATAGTTTCCAAGGTTTACTTCGTTCTTAATGCAATTTGAAATGCAAGCCTAGAAATTTGGAAACCTTTCAAAGATATTTGTTTAAGATATCTTTTAGGGAGTGCAAACATAGGGCTCTTTTCAAAGTATTCACACTAAGTTCAAAAGGTTTGATGTTTTAGAACCTTGTTAAATGCTTATTTTGATGTGTTCATTTTAATTCAAGCACAATGTTTGATGTTTCAAAGTATTTGAATGGATTTGGAAATTTCATGAAGAAAATGTACACCCTAGGGATAGAAACTTCCTCCAAGAGGGGCTTACCTCATTCCTTGAAGGGATGATTTTACATGCAATGAATGGAGAGTGTTTTAAGCTAAACCATAATCAGAATTGGTAAGTAACTTCTCAGAATCAAAGTTCAGATGCACCACTTTAGAGAATGTTTTGGCTAAAAGGGGTAGCTTCTAAAACTTTGGTTCTTAGTCATATTTTGGGATAACTAGTATCTATACATGTGACGATTCACTCAATTAAGAGGCCTCCCATCCCTTGCGGGTTTTTATGTACCACATGGATACTAGGGGAGACTTCTGTTGGTATAGAACATTCACACTAGGTGGGTGAGAAATTTCCTCACACCCACAAATATTTATATAGCTAACCAAAACAAAGTATTTCTTGGGTCATTCCATCTCACAAGTGGGGAGGCAGGCCCTCTAAAGGTATGCTTTGAAATAAAACAAAGTGTGTGAAACTCAAGATGCTTTTCATCACCCAAGATTTCCAAAAGGTGTGAGGGGAGAGGATATACACCTAGTTTTCCAAACATGAAATACATAGTATACACTTCATCGCAATGTTCTTTTTAAGTCCAAAAAGAATGAAAAATAAAAAAAATGAAAATGAAAGTAAACTGAAAATAAAAGTGTACAAGATAACAATTTTTTTGTTCTTTTTATGTGCACCAAAATGAAATATTTTGGATTTCAAACAAAATGATAGCAATGTGCAAGACAAGAATTTGATTTTTTCATTTTTAAGCACCAATAAAATTCTTTTTCTAAAGCCTTGTCTTAATGGCCAACAAAAGAAAATTGTGCATTTTTCAACAAAACAAAAGCGTTGGTCAACAAAAATCAAACATTTTTTTATAGCACCAAAAAGGAATTGTTTGTTTGAAAAATATTTGAAAAAAATCCTTTTTAGAGCACCAATTGAAAGCATTCATTTGTGGGGTTCTTTTTATAGCACCAATTGAAAACATTTTCTAAGCTAGAAAGCTTCAAAAAGTTCTTTTTAGAGCACTAATTGAAAGCATTCATTTGTGGTGTTCTTTTTATAGTGCCAATTGAAAACATTTGATAAGTTAGAAAGCTTCGAAAAGTTCTTTTTAGAGCACTAATTGAAAGCATTTTTTTCTAAGTTAAAAAAAAAGCTTTTGAATTTTTTTGAAACTTTGATCATTTGCCTTCCCTGTAATAAATGTGCTAGTCATTTGCTTCATGTAATGTGTTTCATATCTTGCAAGAGCTGCACAAATGATGTTATCACCATTTAAAAATTCCAAACTAAGCAACCGTTAATGTTAGAAATCAAAAATTGAGTTGCAGATTTTTAAATGAAAACTAAGAGAGAAAAATAAAAAATATTTTGCAAAAGTGGCCCCATCAGAGGCAAGTGCGAGCAAAAAATTCAAGTGTGGCCTCTTTGTTTTAAGTAGAAGTGAGCGAAAAAGTCAAGTGTGCCTTTGTTATTTTTGCAAAAGTGCAAAAAATATCAAAAGCGGTAAGAAAAATGTTAGATACGACCAAAACATGAAATCTAGTGTGTGAAGTTCCTATAGCTTCTGCATGAAAATGTTTCTAGTGCGCTTCTGAAACCTAAAATTTCAAAATTTTCTCATAAAATGGTTAGTTCTAAGGACCATGGTCCCACTAGGTGTGCCAGAATGTGTAAGGGGGAAATTAGGAAGTGCAATAAGATAATGAATGAATTGAAACTAATCTAATTCAAACAAAAGCTATGATTCATGCCCATTACTCATAAAATGACACTACATAATTATTGAATTCAAGAAAGTAATTGAAAGAAAATAATAACCATGAACTCAAAAAAAAAGTAGTTTTACCATCCTATGTCAGAGTATGTTTGTGAAGATGTTGGGTTGTTCATATCAATGTGAAGCCTCCATTTTGCATGCAAAATCTTGAAGAATGCACATGTGTTGATCTAAGATATGTGTAAGAAGATGTCAAAATTTTGATTAAGATATTTGCATTACTTCATTTTGTAAATGAGGTTGTTATAAAGAATTTGTGTTTTGAAATGAATGCTCAGGATTACATAGTAGAATATCTTGATTGACGGTTGAAAGATGTTGAGAGGAAATAGAGAGGAATAATTAGTGCATTTTGATTATGTAATCAGTGTGATTGAAAAAATCATTTTGATTGTTTAGTGGAATTGAGGAAATAGATTGAATAATCTGTGGGATTGAAGAATAGATTGATCTATCAAGAAATAGATGGATCACTTAGAGAATAGAGTGAGCAATTGATGGTTCGTAATTTGCTCAATCATGAAAGTGGGTGAGGATAATTAATTAATTGATTCAACTAATTAATCTTTTTAGAGTTGAACATGCAAATCAAGTTTGACTTTTGCAAACAAAGTGGTATTTGTTTGATTTGATTTTTGATGATGTTTTGAATAATTAAATTCAATTATTCAAATTTAGGGGAAAGTGACATAGTTAAATTATTATGTTTTAATAATTTAATTGATTTAGGGGAATAAAGTGAATTGGCAACATAATTAGATACTTGACATTATTTAATTAATTAGGAGGAATAAAGTTAGATTAAGACTTTATTAAATAAATTAAATTTATTTAATTGGTCAAAAATGGTGAAAAATGTGAATTAATTAAATAAGTACTATTATTCAATTAATAGAGGAAATTAGGGTTTTTGATGCTTGTGATTCTTTTGATGTGAAATATAGTAATATTCAATAATAATGATGTTGATGATGAGAAAATATTATTTAAGGATGTACAATAAGTGTTAGGTCAATTTTACATGTCTACACTAATACACCTAACAACACCCTGTTACCTGCAAGAACTCAATATGAAACTACCATCCCATGGCTCCAATTTGTAGAAATTGTGGGAGATAAAACCACAAATGATAAACCAAAACAAGAGGCACAAAACCACCTACAAAAAACCATTCGCCTCTTCATGGAAAGATAAAATACTTAATAAAATATTAATTAGATATTCAAGACTCTAACATGGGTGCCAGACCCATGGCCTAGCCAACTCTTTTCTTTTTGGATGCTCGGGTGACCTTTCCACTTCTTGATGGAACACCAATGGACACATGTTCTTCTCCAATCTTGGATTTCCACTCCAAAACCTTTCAAATTCCATTTTGGATACCTAGGAAAAATGTCGTATCCATATTCGATGTGTAACCACCACTAAAAATAAATCCTCTCTTTAAAATTTAATTACAACAATGCCAAAATTTAATATTTTTCTCTCATGTCCCCTAGAACACATTCCAAGGAACACAAAGACTTGGGTGATCCCTCAAAGCTGGTTTACAATTTATGGGAGAATCTGATTTTTGCTGAAATCACATATTTTTAGAAAATTTAATGATTTAAGCCTTAAAAATTTTCATTTAAAGAATTCCAATTGAGGAGGGTTTTATCAAACTACCTTAAATAAAACCCCCTTTGATAGAACCTTGCTAGTTTTAAACCATACCTATAACAGAGTCTCCTTTACACCTATCACAATGCTGATAAAAAACCACTTTTGATTTACCTTTTGGGGGATCAAATGAATTCTGTTAAAATTTATTTTTTGTAAGTATGTAGTCCTTATTATAAGCTTCCAAAAAAGTATAATTTTAAATAAATTTAATTTTATTATTATATATATATTTTTATTTCTTGTGAATATAGGTTTTTCACTGAAAAATCAAGCTCTATGTTATGCACGTGGAAAAATAACAGATTATCAAAAAAAAAAAAATGAAAAATATGAGTGCACCAGATATTTAAGTCCTTAATCCAACAAAGATTTTTTTTTTGAATTTTGATACATAAAAAAAAAGTTACGCATTATACGGTCGCGCTATGTCTGAATTATAATTGGTTTGACTTCAAAACTTGATTAAAAAAATATATTCAATAAAAAAATATCTAACCAAGTGGAAGCACTAGATATTAGAGTTATGAATCTAAATTCAAAATAATTAGAATTTTATCCTTCATGGAAAAAAAGTTATGCGTTATACGGTGAGCGTCACTTTTTAAAAATGTTGTTTTATGAAAAAAATGATTTTTGAGGGAGATGGAAAAAGAAGTGCAATTTAATTCCAAAAATTGAAAAAAATATATTTATAATCTATAGAAAAAATTTCACGAAACTCTATTTTGCATCATCTTCAAATTCCTCATGGTTTAGCCACTATAGGTGCCCGAAAGTAAAGATTTAGTTAAAAAAATTTATTTCAGTGTCCAGTTTGGCCAAAAATTGTAAACCACTATTGTGGGATCACCCACATACAAATGACATAAGATTACAAGGTTAAGGTCACCTTATCCTAACATTCTCCCACTTGACATTATACATTATAATTACATCTAAGAGATACAAGTTTAATGCCACTCTATCTTAACATTCTCCCACTTGAAATTATACATTATAATTACATCTAAGAGATACAAAAAATATAAAATCAAGTATAGTGATCAAGGCCCATGGCCTTCCTGCACTAAGAGAACTTAACCGTGGTTAATGGCTTCATAAGATATCTGCAACATTATCCAAAGTGTCAACCTTTTCTATCAAGACCTTACCATTCTCAACCATATCTCACATAAAGTGATACTGGACATCAACATGCTTAGTACAGGCATGGTACATAGGATTTCTGGTCAAACAAATAGCACTCTAACTATCACATCCAATCTCATTGTATTGAAATCAAAATCAATACCATTACCAAGCCTCTGTAACCATACCACCTCCTTAGAAGCATGTGTACCAGCCATATAATCTACTTTAGTGGTGGATAAAGAAACTATGGGTTGCCTCTCACTCATCCAATTCACTACTCCTCAAAACAAATTAAACACATAGCCACTAGTGGACCTTCAACTATCCAAGTCACCTACCTAATCTACATCAACAAATCCATGTATGTCCAATGAATTGCCTACATCATCAATACCACGATAAAAAAAACAATAATCAAAAGTACCTCGTAAATATATAAACACCCTCTAAAAAATGGGCCAAGGCTTTCTACCAGGGTTAGACGTAAACCTACTTAGAAATCCCACTACTTGGGCTATATCTAGTCTAGTGAAAACCATTGCATGCATAAAACCACCAACGAAACTAGCATAAGGAACCATGGAAATATCCTCAACATCATCATCATAATTAGAACACATATCTAAGCTCAACTTAGTATGAACCAAAAATGGAATACTAACTGGCTTACAATCATGCATATTAAACCTTTTCAAAATGGTATCAATATACTTACTTTGACTTAACCAAATCTTTTTGTGAACTTGATCTCTTTTGATTTCCATCCCAATAATGTATTTTGTATCCCCCAAGTCCTTCATATCAAATGTGCTAGAAAGTTGTGCCTTGAGATCACTAATCATCACCTTGTTGTTACCAAACAAACAACATATCATCAACATACAAAGCAATAATTAGAATTTGATAATCAATATCCTTAATTTACACACAATGATCCTCCTTGCTCTTAAGAAAACCCAACTTTAATGGAAAAGCATAAAAATTTTGGTACCACATTCTATGTGACTATTTCAAACCATACAAAGATCTCTTCAACCTATAAACCAATTGTTCTTTTCCTTTCACAACAAAACCATAAGGTTGTCACATATAAATTTCCTCCTCAAGATCCCCATGCAAGAAAATAGTTTTGCAGACATGGAAAAAGTAACCCTTTTACTTTTTCTCATGTTCAAGCCCTCCTAGTGGACTTTGGCTTGATTTTTCCTAGTTTTAATGTTGTAATGTGGCCAACACATTCACATTAGGTCTTGGACCCTTGTTAATAATTAAGAATTCTAGGATGTCTTGTAAAAGTGTTGTGAAGTGTTGTAACCTACTTTCACACTTTTCTAGGACCCTTTCATCATAATTCACTTAAATAACTTCTTTTTTATTACTTACCAAGTCTTATTTTAAAGTGTTGTAAAGAGTCTTAACAAAATCTCACACTTTTCTAGAATTGCCATTACTGATTCAACCCTTTCTTATGTTTAAATGTCCCCTTAATGCACTTTTCAGTCATTCTTAAGTGTATTTTTTAGGATATTCCCATTAGACATCATTTATTGCACTTTAAACTCTAAAACCCAGTGAAATTGCTCTAGTGGGACCAAGTCACCACCTGGGACGACTTAGTCCCATTGGGCACAAAAATCAAAATAATTTTAATTTCTTGGAAGGATTTTATTCTCCTACCCTTGAGGTTGGCCTGTGATGTGTTATTTTTAGGAAAATTAGGAAAATCAAGTATAAATAAGGGTTTTTCCTCTCATTCTAGCACCTAATTCATTCAAGCATTCACTCATCCAATCATTCAAGCAATTATCAAGCATTCAAGCACTCTAAGCATAATCAAGTCATCCATTCGAGATCTTCATTACATATCTTTAGATTTCAACATAAAGGGTTTGGTAAGTTTATGACATTGCATGTTATCTATTTATCATTCTCTTTATATTTTATTTCATTTCATAGGGTTTTATTACCAAAGTGGGGTTTGACCAAGGAAAACCCCTATACTCTAACCCTTAACCCTTTTTCCCCTCTTTGCATGTGTGTTTACAGACTTTGTATGCATATTTTCAAGGATTTTGGTGTCAAAAAGTGGTCAACAATACATCAAAGTCAACATAACCCTAGTTGAAGCTTGGAGACTCTTTTTAGCCTATTTTCTACAGAATCAAGATCAGACACTTGTCAGAAAAGCAAGTGCAGATTGGAAGCTATAGAATCTTGTCCCAAAATTATAAAAATATCTAGGTGGACTACGTATCCATTTGTGGCGAACTAGTCCCACTACTAGGCCTAGAAAGTGGTTTCTGCATTTTTGGATACCTATTTGGCAAATTCCTGTTCTGGCAGATTTTCCCTGAAACTGGACTAAGTTGCCTAGCTTGGTGTAAGAGTCCCAGTCAACATTTCTAGTCAACTCTACAAGATTCCAGAGCCTCTCTACATTAGATTCCAAATTCTAGGAGCACCCCTCTAGTTATGTTCATTTATTTCATCATTTACTTGCATTCTTAGGTGTTTTTGCATATCACAGTGTGTTTTCCAGCACTTTACCTTTCTTAGGTTTAGCATCATTAAATAATTTCATTTTCAGTTTATTTCATTATTACATCATATTCATATACATTACATCCCTTTTACATTAATCTTGAGTGTATACATTAGCATTTTGGCCCCAATTCCTCTCCTTTTAGGTGAAAAACCTAGAAGAGTTAGAGGAACCCTTGGGTAAAACCAAAATCATTATTTACAAATTTTAGCATGATCCATTTTCTCTATCTCAAAATCACAAGAAACAAAAATAGATAACAAGAATCTAATAGAAGTTAATTTAGCAACAAGAGATAAAATTTCACCAAAATCAACTCCCTCTTTGGGAGTAGCCCTTAGCCACTAATCTAGCCTTGTATTGCTCTAATCGATCATCTGCTCCAAATTATTTTTAAATACCCACTTGCATACAATGGGCTTCCTTCCTTTGTGAAAAATAATAAGATCCAAGGTGTCACAACTATCCAAATCCAACATCTCCTCCTGCATGGCCTCCAACCAAGACTCACTTTCCTCCGAAGAGAGAGCCTCCCTATAGGATCTAGGTTCATCATTATTACTCAACAAAGAAAATACATAATAGAAATTGGATTGTCTATACCTATCAACTAGATTTCATTTCCTTTTGGACCTCCTCAAGGTAGGAGTAATGGGATTTACCTATTCCTCTCCTTCTCTGTGCTCATCTTGCACATCCTTTGAACTATCTGAACCCTCTTTTCCCTCTCCATCCTCAAATCCATCTGGTTGTTCTTCCACATGTGCATCTTCTTGATTCTCAATATTTGTCTTGAAGTGCACTATCTTTGTCTTATCTTTCTCCCTTGGTTGTTCTTCTCTTGAGTAAGCTCTAAAACCCTTGAAAAATCACATCTCTAGAAAATATCATTTTATGGGTTAAAGGATTCCAAAGCTTATAACCTTTAACATTCTCATTGTAGCCAATGAAAATTCATTTTTGATCTTTGGATCTCATTTATATTTCTTCTCTTGAGGCACATGAATAAAAGCCTCACAACCAAAGACCCTTAAGTGTGAAACAAAAGGATTTTTACCTATCCACACTTCATAAGGAGTTTTATCAACAAGAGATGAACAATGATATCTATTAATCAAATAACAAGTAGTGCCAACTACTTCTACTCAAAATCATCTACCAATCTTAGCACCACTCAACATGATCCTAGCTCTATCGATCAAGGTTTGCCTCATTCTTTTTGCCACCCCATTTTTTTAGAGAGTACAAGGAGTAGTATTTTTTTCAAATAATACTTGCATGCTTATAGAACTCATCAAATCCCCTGGAATAATATTCATCCCCATTGTCAGATCTCAAAAATTTTATCTTGTAATTTTATTTCTTCTCAACTAAGCCCTTAAATTCCTTAAAATTAGTGGAAACTTCAGATTTAGAATGCATAAAATAAATCCATGTGTATCTTGAGACATCATCAATGAAAGAGTCATAATACCAAGATTTACCCAAAGGGATAACATCCACTAGTCCACATACATCCAAATGAATGATATCTAATAATCTCTTTGCCTTATTAGTTCCATTAGGAAATGAAGATCTATTATGTTTACCAAACACACAATGCTCACAAAATTAATTTTTTCCAACAAAATAATAAAAAATACCATCAACCAACTTTTTATTAAGAATGGTCTTAAGACCTTTTTCACCAATGTGACCCAATCTATGGTGCCACAACATACATGCATTTTTGGTGCTAGTTACATTGGAAGAGTTACATAAAGTAGAGGCATTTAGCCTAAACAAAATCCCTATCTGAGATCCTTTAGCTATCACCATAATCCCTCTTACCAACCTACAACCACAATTGTCAAATGTCACATGCATTCTAGAATCATTCAACTTAGATACTAAAAGTAAATTTCTCACAAGTCCTGGAAGATGTAAAACATCATCAAGGGATATAATCCTCCCATTACTGAAACACAACTTTACTTTTCCCATACCAACAATCTTCTTAGTGTTGTTATCACCAAAGAAAAATGTGAGATTTGCTAAATAGCATACCCAAGAATCAAATGACTAAAGGAAAGAAAATATAGAAATGAGATATGAGAAAGAATAAACTATATTCCTTTTAAAAATGCAAACCTATAATCAACTTGAGAATTAAGATTACAAAGGAAATTCCTTGGTTATATAGGCAAAGGGGAGAGATAGATGTAACCAAATTATGACAAGTGTTGTCATCCTATGAGGTGTGACAACTCATGTCATTAAAGCTCAACCACCTTATCCCTATGTAAAGTTAAGCTAGTGTGAAGATGACTTTAGTGGAGAACTAGCTAGGAAATAAACTAGTTAGATAAAGTACCCCTTTCACATTAACACCCCCTTAACTGCAACTTAGGGAGAAGTATACAATGAAAAGATGCAAATATGGGTCCATGCTACTAGGCCTGATGAGGTACCCATGTACATAATAACCTTTCAATGATAAAAAAGGAGAAAACCTAGTGGGAAAAAACTCCCTCCCATGAGAGGTTGAATTATGAAGGTCTAAGTGACCCCCCAGAAGATATTTCCCCCACCCCTAAGAGAGATTGAAGATGAACATACTTTCTCTTGGTGAAGGGTTTGGTGAATATATCTGCAACCTGATCTATTGTAGGATAGTATCAGAAATCAATGACTTGCTCCTAAATCAACTCCCAAAGAAAATGCATATGGATCTTGATGTGTTTGGTTTTTTTATGATGGACTAGGTTTCGAGATCTAGATGGAACTCTAGTTGTCACAATAAATGATTGATTGATTCTAAAAGGTGATACTGAGTTTAATGAGGATATTCTGAAGCCAAATAGGCTTAGTGGTAGCATTGAAAACCTGATACTCAACCTTAGTTGAAGAAAGAGCAATATCATGTTGCTTCTTACTTTGCCAACAAATGGGACCAAAACCATAGTGAAAACTATAGCTGGATGTGGACTTGCGATCATCAATATAACCAGCCAAATCAAAATTCATGTATCCAAGTAAGTCTGAATTTGTTCTTGCTGCATAGTGAATCCTATACCGATGAGTGCCCTGGATGTTGTGCAAGATGCATTTGGTAGCTTTATGATGAAGCTCATTTGGTTTCATCATGAAGCACAAAACTTGGAAAGGAAATATTAGGGCGAGTATGAATCAAGTAGATGGGGCTACCAACAAGTTGATATTACAAAGTAGCATCAACTAGGGGTGTGGAACATTTTTCCTCAAGCTTAACTCTAGACATGAAGGGAGTCCGTGTAGGCTTACAATCAACCATAGGAAAATGTGAAAAACAATCAAGAGCATACTTGGGATGTGCAAATGAGATCCTAGAAGAGGTTTGTGTGATCTTGATCCTGATAAAGTAGTGAAAAAGACTCAATTTAGTCATGGAAAATCTATCATGCAAGGTAGTCTTGACAGTCAAGATGATGGATGAAGTGCTCCTAGTGACAATAAATTAATCAAAATAGAGAGCCAAGAAGAGAAGAGCATCCTCCTATCGCAAGATGTATACATTTAGATCTGAGTGGCATCTAGAGAAACCAATGGAGAGAAGGAGTCCATTTCGGCATACCAAGCTCATTGAGATTGTTTGAGGCCATAGAGAAACTTCCTTAGTTTGCAAACCAATGAAGAATATTGAATGAATCCTTGTGGCTGCTCCATATAAATTTATTCTTTTATATCTCCATGAAGAAATGCACTCTTCACATCCATTTGATGTACAACCCAACCATGAGCTATAGAAATAGCAAGTAGAAAGCGAATGGAGTTCATTTTGGCAATAGGGGAAAAGGTCTCAGTGTAGTCAATACCTAGTACTTGAGAGAAACCTTTCGACACAAGTCATGCTTTATACTTGTCAACTAAGCCATCCATTGCAAATTTGGTTTGATATATCCACTTACATCGAACCAATTTTCTTCCCTTAGGAAGTGGAACAATATCCCATGTTTTATTCTGCATTAAAGAGTTGTACTCTTCCTCCATTGCAAAATCCCACTCAGTAATACCAGATGCTTTACAAAATGACTATGGATCTAAAGCTATGGCAATGTAAGAATGTGGAATCTCATGATGTTGTGACTAAGTCCTCCTTGTATTTGAAGGATCCCCAACAAGAGCACCTGCAGACTCAAGTGTTTGATGATCCCAATGAGGCATGGTAGGGGATGGATGAGGAGATTCTGAACTCTCTGAAAAGGAAGATGAAATATCATGATCAACTCGATGACTAGAGGGAGATTGAGGAAAATATTCAATGTCAGAATCCTCTAATTCCACTATTGAGGAAGGAAGAGTAGAGGATGAGCTAGAAGATCGTTCCTCAAATTGCACACTATTCTCATTGAAGAGCTCATGTGTTTTATGATCCATTAGTCGATATCCTTTGAAACCATCAAGGTAACCAACAAAGAGACAAGGCTGAATTTGAGGTTCCAAGGCCTTATGCTTCTTTGAAGGAATATGTGCTCATGCCGGGGAGCCAAAAACTCTAAAGTGCCTCACAAAAGGTTTCCTACCAAACCAAGCTTCGAAGGGAGTGATTCCCTTTAATGCCTTATGTCAAACTCTATTATGGATGTGAGAAACATAGTTGATAGCTTCTACCCAATATGTAGGTGCAAGGGAGTGAGCGTGGATCATGCAACCAACCAGCTCTTTCAGGGACCTATTTTTTTCTCTCAACCACACCATTTTGTTGTGGTGTGTAGGAAATAGTATGTTGAAGATCAATCCCTTCAAGAGTACAAAATTGCTCAAATTGATGGCTCACATATTCTCTGCCATTGTCAATGCGAAGAATTTTGACACACTTTCTAGAATTTTTCCCAGCATGAGCTTTAAACTCTTGAAATCTATCAAATACTTCTCCTTTGTTTCAAAGAAAGTAGATCCATGTGTATCTAGAATAGTCATCAATGAATGTGAGAAAATAACAAGCCTTACTGAAAGATAATGATGGAAAAGGACCCACCAAGTCATTATGAACCAATTCAAGGACTTATGAAGCCCTCCAAGCCTTCCCTTTGTTGAAATTATCCTCAAGATGTTTTCCCAAGGCACAACCTGAACATACGCCATTAGAAAAATTGATTGGAGGAAGACCTGTGACCATATTATGTTTGCTAAGTTGTTGAAGATATCGATAGTTGAGATGGCCAAACCACTCATGCCATAGTTTTCTCACAGAATTTGAATGGGTGAGCAATGCAGTAGAATTTGAATTAGGTACAAAATGAGAGAAAGCATACAAGAGAGACTGATGATTGGACTTACCAACTAAAAGGAGTGCATTATCTTCAAGATTCCTAATGCTAAAAAAATTAAGAGTGAATTCAAATTTCTACCATTTTGAGTGATTTGGCAGATGGAGAGAAGGTTGGCTGACAAATCAGACACATAATAGACATCCTAAAATTTACCATTTCCAGAATCAATTGAACCCTTCCCAATTACATTTGAAACATATATTTTTGAGACCATATGGACTACTCTTGCACTTCTAGGGTTTTTCACCTAAAAGGAGAGAGATAGGGCCAAAAATTCTAATGTATCACTCAAATTAGGATGTATGCAATGTTGTTTAATGTAAATGAACTTAACTAAATGCAATGGACTAATTTGAATGACTGAAAATGAATGCAAAACTAAGATTTGACTTGTTTGAAAACATAGTGTGATATGCAAATAACTATGTAAATGAAGAAATAATGCAAAACAAGAAGTACAAGGATGAATCTGAGTGCACCTAGATGAATTGTGATGATTTTGGAGTTTTCTGAATGTTGATGGAAATTACTAAATTTTTACAGTGGGACTCATTTGCCCAGGGTGGCAAATCAGTCCACCTATTGGTGAAAAACTGTTGGGATTTGATTTCTATCTATCAGGATTCAGAATCTAACAAAATTCAAGTTTCCAGTCCTAAGGTGGGACTCATTCACCATAGGTGGAAAATCAGCCCTCTCCCAAATTTCTAAAAAATCAGGAGACAACTCTACAACACCAAATCTAGAAATGTCTACTTGTCAGGCTGCTAAAGTCAGTTCTGCAGAAAATGGACAAATAAATCTCTCCAACCTTGAATTTGACTCAAGATGACTGGAAGCACCTAGTTGAACTGGAAATCAATCTTCAACACTTAATAACCTGTCAAATCTACATACAAAGAGCTGCAAACAAACATGCAATAGGGGAAAAATGATTGAGGGTTATAGAATAGGGGTTTGCCTTGGTCAAACCCCACTTTTGGTAATTAAACCCTTGAAAAGATAATGAAATGTAAGAGAAAGATATACTAATAACATGCAAGTGATATCAACTTACCTAACCCTTGACGATGCAAATCTGAAGCAATGTCAATGACTACTTCAAAGTACTTGAATAGTGCTTGAATTGTTGATGTAGAATGCTTGAATGCTTGAGATTGTTTGAATATGATATGCGAATGTTGGAGGATGTAAAATGAGATGAAAAACACTTATTTATACAATTTTGGTGCCTTAGTATTTGTTCATACCTCATCACAAGCCGAAATCAAGTGATTTTGAATAAAATCCCAAAAGGAAATTTAAAATATTTTGAATTTGAGGCCAAGGGGGACTCATTCGCCACCCATGGTGAATGGGTCCCACCTAGGACCTAAAAACATGTGTTAGGAAAAACGTTGTATTTAATGTTATTTGTTGAGATAACATTCAAAAATACACTTAATTACAACTTATGAGAGCATAAAGGGACCAAATAAAGCATGAGAAAGGTGTAAATAGTGAAAATATGTCTAGATGAGTATGAAAGCTTGTTACAAGACTTTACAACACTTCAAAATAGGACTTGTTGATGAATAAAAGGGTGATTTTTAGGTGAAATGCATTAAATAGAGTCTAAAAGAATGTAGAAATGTCTTACAACACTTCACAACACCTTCACAAGACATCAATCTTTGAGTTTTAGTACCTAAATAAGCATGTTTAAGACATGTTACAACATAAAATCAAAGCAACATAGTTCCAACACCATGAAACAAGACCTAAAAGGCCATGAAGATGACAAGGGGAAATTTTTCTATGGTACATTTAGCCCCCACTTTAGTGAGAGGATGAACCTATTTCAAACTCACACTAAAGTAGCCATGAACATCGAGGGGAGGGTTTGAATGTACTTACATTAGCAAGATGGAATGACAACGATCAAGAGGAATGATCAAGCCCCTAGGATGAAGATCCCATGGAAAACTAAACATAATAACAAAGGAACACATAAGTGTTGAGATGAATTTGATTAAGCTTCGATCATCAATCCAACTAGTTGTGAAAAGAGATCTAGGCTGATTGCTTGAAAGAGAGAATGTGTACTCACTCTAGGGCCACAAAACTTTAGGCTGTCTGCGGGGTGAGAAGGCCCAACTGTACTCACTCTGGGGCCATGGAACTTCAAGCTATCTTCGGGGTGAGAAAGCCCAAAAAGGTAAGATACATACGCTAGTTGGTATGCACTCACAAACACAAAAGTGGTTATGGGGAAAAGTCCTGCCGCTAGGTGGGCTTCCCGCTCAACCATGTTAAAGTTATATCACCTAATAGCTTTAACAAGGTGCCACAAGGAAAAATGCTTATGAACAAAAAGAAAAAAGTACCATAGTCATGCAAGTTGCGTTATGCAAGGTGGCAAAAGATTTAAAATGCAAAAATGTATAGTGTAAAATGTAAAATATGTTCACAGGAGTCTTGTTCAGTTTATGCAAGGTCAGTCACCTAGGGAACATTAAGTCTAATGTCTCCAAGAGAGGACCAATCAAATAATAGTATATTCACAACTTAGGGGATGCAGTGTGTTGCATTAGGCCACCAAGAGGAATGTAATATGCTAAGAAAGATCACACTTATGAAGGACATCACACCCAATGTCATCCACAAAGTGACAAACACATCACATAAATGACAAGGCTACACTAGGAACCAAGAATGCAAATGAATTGATGGTAATGTATGCCCTCCACTTTAAAGGAATTACAACACATCATTCTATGAGAAATTACTTTAAAGTAGAGAAGAAAAGAAAAAGAAAAAATAAAGCAAGACATGAGAGCCAACCTGGAAAGCCCTATGCCAAGTCATATGTTTCAAAGTTGGGCTGTGTCATGTCAAGGAAATTAAAAATCAAAGAAAGGGAGTTTCCCCCCAGAAAAGAGCACATCGAACACATAAGGGATCTATGGATTTGGGGTTAGTATATTCGTTGCTGCAATGTTTTTATGAAAGAGCTCAGAACTGTCATCATTCCCCAAAGCACATAGAACTAGAAGAATGACACAAAGAGAGAAAAAACAAAAGGAAAAGTCTGTTTTGAGTCAACATGGAAGAGACATTGCAGTCTCAACGCCTTGCATCATCCCCAAAAGGAAAACACAAGCGAAAAGAAAGAAAAATGAAAAGGTGAAAGAAAATGAAAAATATTTTGGGTCAACATGAAGGAGACATTTTAGTCTCCATGCCTTGCATCATCCCCAATAGGAAGAACACAAAAAAGACAAAGTAAAAAGGACAAGAAAAATAGTTTGGGTCAACATGGAAGAGACATAGGGAATCTAAACACTTTGCATCATCCCCAAAAGGAAAACACAAAACAAAAAGAGAAAAAAGACAAGGACCTTTGGGTCAACATGGAAGAGACATAGGGCATCTCTATGCTTTGTGTCATCCACAAAAGGAGGACACAAAACAAAAAGAGAAAAAGACAAGGCATGATGAATAGAAGAATAGAGGTATGAATAGAAGTACACAAAGAGAGAGAACATCAAATGCACAATACAGGGGAACACGATAGACACATGAAAAGGAAAAGAAATAGAGAAATAAAAAAGGCTACTAAGGTGAATGCAATTCAACCATATAACAAGTCATCCACCTCCCAATCATGTTCAATGTAATGCGAGGTCAGTTGACTATCCAGAGGAATAATTGCAAGCATTGAACTAGGAGTTGTACCAGGTTCTTCACTTGGTGTAGAGGATGTATCATTTAAGCTCATTGTGGATGAAAATAAAGAATTTAAATCATTATGCACTTCTTCATCGATTTTGGAAATCTCCGCATCATCATTATCATCATCATCATCATCATCAAGATTAATGACAATAGGAGGACAAAGGGTGATTTATAAAGATGGATGTATCAAAAGATGAGGTTGTTGGATTGGTTCAATTTGTTGTGATTGTTGCGCTAGACTATCTTGTGGTGGGTCAGGAGAAGGAGGATGGTCATCTATTACTTCTATCAAAGGTAAAGGTTGAGTTTCTTTATCTTCTTCTATGTGAGATTGACGAGCAAGGAGATGACAACGACGCCTACGTTCCCTAGCACCGCGGTTCCGTTTAATTCTATTTTGGATTTGTTGAGTTGTAAGAGCAGATTGAGTCATCATAGGTTCTTCTGCTTCCAAAGAGGGAAGAACAAAAGAAACCGAAGAGGATGGATCAACCACTTTCTCTTTGGATTTATACACTTGTTTAAGGTGAGGAGGCTGAATAGGGTTCGTTTCATGTTCCCTTGGTTGTTTAAATGATGGTGGGGAAATTTCAAGGGGTGGTTGTTTAGGAGGTTGGATAGTTTGCTCAATATCAGGCTCAAGTTGAAGCATGGTTTCATCTATGATAGGAGGTGTGGAAGTGGATGGGGATGAGTTACAAAGAGATAATTTGGCTATCTTTTTGGATTTAAACTTTTCATAAGCTATTGAAAAGAAGTCCTTGCGAGGGGTGATAGGTTCTATGGGTTTAGGCTAGAAGGCTTCTAATGAGAAGTTACCTTTGGAAGATAAAGGATTAAATCCACTATGGTGTATGGTGACTATCTCATTGTCATTTGGAAACTTCAAGCACTTATGAACAACCGATGGTACCACTTTCATTGAGCAAATTCAAGGGAGGCCTAGCCACAAACAAAATTGGTTAGATTGTGGAATAATTGAAAATGTTACCTCCAAATTTTTAGGTCCTATTTGTAAGGGTAGCACAATCGATCCAATTGTAGGGAATTCAAAACCATTATGTGTTTTAATCCATGCAGTGGATTTATTATAATCATCTTGATATAGTTCATGTAATACCAAAAACTCTTTTGTGATCACATTCACACCACAAGCATGATCTATTAATATCCCATTAGTGGGCTTATTATAGATTCAGCTAGCTATGTAGAGAGGACCATCAGGAAGATTTTGTAACATGTCTTTAGCAGAAAAAGTAATATTAAGTGATTTTGTGGTTTGGCCCTTACAAGGGATAATGTCTATCGTAGCCACAAAGTTATCCATAGGACTAACTTGGGTAACACTAGGAGTTGTATCATGTTGTTCACTATTTGTATCAACAGTCATTACATCAAGCTTGGAAGGTTCACTATCCTTGACAAACGAGGTAGTATGTTTCAGCATAGGATTGGTGAAAATTTGTAAATTTTGGTTTAGGGGTGCAATGGACTTATTGCCTTGATCATTAACACCCGCAATGGTCAATTCACCTGAATCAATGGGGTCTTGAACTAAATGTTTAAGATGCTTACAATGTTTGGTGTTGTGGCCATTTTGGTGATGAAAATGGCAATAAGCATTAGGTTTGAAGGTAGGTGGTAATCGCTAATTTGGATCAAGTGGTCAAATGGGTGGAAAAGTGACCATGCATTTTTGAATTAATTGGTTCATTGTGTGATGAAGGGTATCAGGTAAAGGAGTGAATTGTCTATTCAGATCTCCATAATGATAAGGCATGGATGCCTTAACAATGGCCATTGAATTTTGAACTTGTTGAGTTGGTTGTGGTTGAGGAGGTGGATTAAACTGTAAAACACCTCTATTAGGTTTGCATAAGTTTTGTGTGTTAGTTTGGTTTTGATTGGTATGTTTGGGTTTGTCAACTCGGCTAGAAGTGGATTTTGAATCATGACTTGAAACTAAATTTTGGTAGTCACATAAGGTTGTACATAAATGCATGAATGAAGGGAATTTCATCATGGTGATTTTATCTTGAAGATTGGTGTGCAATTTTTTGATAAAAATCTTCTACAAATGTGCATCTGGAATTTTGACATCAAGTTGAGCGTATAAGGATTGGTAGCATGAGATGAAATCCATCACTTTTTCATCTGTGTTTTTTCTACATCTCATAAGGTTGGCCATGGTATTTTTAGGTGTCATGTGAAATTGAAAGTTACTAATGAAAGCTTCCACCAATTCATTAAATGAACAGATGGAATGATTAGGAAAGTTGGAAAACCATTCTAAGGCAATGTCTTTCAAGGTCCTTGGAAACAGTTTGGCCAACAATTTATCATCAAGGAAAAAGTCACTACACAAAGCTATATAGGCATTAACATGGTTGATAGGATCTCCTTTTCCTCCATATTTCTCAAACTGAGGAATTTCTATCCCTTGTGGCATTGGGGTACGTAAGATTTCTAAGGATAAGGGGTTGTTGTGGACATGATATGTAGGTGGAGCAGATTGACCTTGACTGATGGTGGAAAGTTGATGTTGCATAGATGAAATGGTGGTGAGGAGTTGTGTAAGAAGAGGATCAGGATATGTGGGCTGAGGTGGAAGGGAAAATGGTGACAGAGTGTAAGTGATGTTAGAGGAAGTGAACAAAATGCTAAGGGGTGTGAAGGTGGTGGAAGGGACTTACGATGCCACAAAAGAAGTAGGAATGCTAGTGGAAATCAGGAAAGAAGTAGCCTAATGCATAGTTGTATGGACTTGTGAATTGGTATAAGTTGGGATGGAAGAGATGGTTGAAGGGGGAGGAACTTGAGGTGCTCCTTGGCTTACAGGAATGTTTGCGGATTGGGTATTAGAAGAGGCATGTTTATTGTAAATTTCAGCAATTTTATTCATCACTTGCAAACCATCATCACTTTCAATCAAATGATGAAGATTCTCAATGGTAGGTATGGCAGTTGTGGAAATTTTTTCAAGTGACAAGTCTTGTTGTAAATGTGCAAAGTCCTCATGAATATTAATGACCTTTTCTTGCGGAAGGGAACTGTTTTGGTTGTCAACATTCATTGGATGGAAAAAGTGAAGGCATGGAAGTGGTATTTTCAGGGCCTAATGAACCATTGTCCATACTAGGAGTAGGAGCTCATGAGATCCCAAGGTCCACAATGAAAGTGCTATCGTGGGATGCCATGCGTCTAGAACTTCATCTCACTAAAGTATTATCAACGGGGCACCAAAAACTCATGCAAGTACCACAAATGAGGGGTGAAGGAAAATGCAAGATAATCTAAGAGCTCTAAAATGAAAATAACAAAGATTTTTCTAATTGTAATAGAGATCCAACTACAAAAAATAGAAATGCAAACAAATGCTAGAAAAATGCCAAAAATGTTATCTAAAAAGTGCAGAGGGACTGATTCACCCTGGGTGGTCAATGAGTCCCAGTATGAAGTTTTTTAGTGTTTTTCAAAAAATTCAAGATGATTTAAATGCTCTTCAGTATGCAATTTCAGATGTAGAATGCAGATTTTCTCTTTTTTCAATGAGATGTAATGCAAAAATGAAAGCTAAATAAAGGTTTTCACTAATGCAAATGAAAAGTCCTAGAATGCAATAACAAATCAATGTCTTAATTGAATGCTAATGTAAATGGAAACTAAGATGTAGTATGTGAATGCAATTAGAAATCTAAAGTGTTCAAATTTCGAGGTCACCAAAATGAAACATAAATTTTTGGGACCCTATGGACTACTCTTGCACTTCTAGGGTTTTTCACCTAAAAGGAGAGAGATAGGGCAAAAAATTCTAATGTATCACTCAAATTAGGATGTATGCAATGTTGTTTAATGTAAATGAACTTAACTAAATGCAATGGACTAATCTAAATGACTGAAAGCGAATGCAAAACTAAGATTTATGACTTTTTTTGAAAACACAGTGTGATATGCAAATAAATATGTAAATGAAGAAATAATGCAAAATAGAAAGTACATGGATGAATCTGAGTGCACTTGGATGAATTGTGATGATTTTGGAGTGTTCTGAATGTTGATGGAGACTTATGAATTTTCACAGTGGGACTCATTTGCCCAGGGTGGCGAATCAGTCCACCTACTAGTGAAAAACTGTCGGGAGTTGATTTCTATCTGCCGAGATCCAAAATCTGACAAAATTTAAGTTTCTAGTCCTAAGGTGGGACTCATTTTCCACAGGTGGAAATCAGTCCTCTCCCAGATTTTTGAAAAATCAGGAGACAACTCTGCAACACTAGATCTGGAAATGTTTGTTTGTTAGGTTGCCAAAGTCAGTTATGTAGAAAACCTACAAATAACTCTCTCCAAGCTTGAATTTGACTCAAGTTGACTTGAATCACCTAGTTGACTTGGAAATAAATCTCCAACACCTAATAACCTATCAAATCTAAACACAAAGAGCTGCAAACAAACATGCAATAGGGGAAAACTGATTGCAAGTTAGTGAATAGGGGTTCGCCTTGGTCAAACCCCACTTTTGGTAATTAAACCCTTGAAAATATAATGAAATGTAAGAGAAAGATAAACTAATAACATGCAAGTTATATCAACTTACCTAACCCTTGATGATGCAAATCTAAAGTAATGTCAATGGCTACTTCAAAGTGCTTGAATAGTGCTTGAATTGTTGATGTAGAATGCTTGAATGCTTGAGATTGCTTGAATATGATATGTGAATGTTGGAGGATGTAAAATGAGATGAAAAACACTTATTTATATAATTCTGGTGCCTTAATATCCATTCATACCTCATCACAGGCCGACATCAAGTGATTTTGAATAAAATCCCGAAAGGAAATTTAAAATATTTTGAATTTGGGGCCAAGGGGGACTCATTCGCTACCCATGGCGAATGGGTCCCACCTAGGACCTAAAAACATGTGTCAGGAAAAATGTTGTATTTAATGTTATTTGTCTATATAACATTCAAAAATACACTTAATTACAACTTATGAGGGCATAAGGGAACCAAATAAAGCATGAGAAAGGTGTAAATAGTGAAAATATGTCTAGAGGAGTGTGAAAGATTGTTACAAGACTTTACAACACTACAAAATAGGACTTGTTGATGAATAAAAAGGTGATTTTTAGGTGAAATACATTAAATAGAGTCTAGAAGAATGTAGAAATGTCTTACAACACTTCACAACACCTTCACAAGATGTCATTCTTTGAGTTTTAGTACCTAAATAAGCATGTTCAAGACATGTTACAACATAAAATCAAAGCAACATAGTTCCAACACCATGAGACAAGACCTAAAAGGCCATGAAAATGACAAGGGGGCATTTTTCTATGGCACAACATCCATTGGAGAATCATCCTTGATGAGAATATGGGGCACAAAACAAGGCTCCAACAAAGAAAACTGTTCTTTAATAGAACCCATGCAATGTGATGCAACCAAGTCAAGAATCCACTATTGTGAAGAATCAACAATAGCAACAAGTGCAATTGCTTTCCCTTTACCTGATTTGGAAGGAGTAGAGGATTGTTGAGCAACAAAAGAAGGCAGATTAATGTTGTTCTTTTTAAGAAGATTCTTTAACTCATCAATCCACTTCTTATGACAAGAATATTCATCATGACTAAGTTTCTTACAGTAGCTACAAGTTGGCCTTTCCTTCTTTTGAAAATTCCCCTTTGAAGAGGAGTTGGAGTAAAATTTTGTTGTAGAAGATGATTGTTCTTGATCTCTTTGTGACTTATTCTTGAATTGCTTTTGTTTGTTGTCAAGTTTCCTTGATTCTTTTTGACTCTTTGGTTGACCAACCATCAAAACTTGTGAGTGTGAAGGCTTAAGAAGACCCATTGAAAGAGTCTTACCTCTTTCTTGCATCAACATTTCAAAAAATGAAGCAAAAGAATGTGTAGTGAATGCAGATCCCATTGTCAACCTATGAGTATGAAAGCTAGAAACAAAATCTGTAAATTTAGGTCCAAGTTTGTTGAGAGTGTTATTGACCAGTTGAATGTCTTTCTTCTCTAAGCCACATAATTTACATTATGCTCTAAGGTCATTGACCTTTGTTACATAATATTGGATGTTTTCAAAAGACTTTGGATCAATACTCATTAGTTCATTGTCAATTTGATAACCAAAAACTTTATTAGTTGTACCATATAGAGTTTTTAATTTGTTTCATGCATCATGTGAGTCTTTACATTCTTTAATTTGAAAAATTATATCAAGAGAAACTAAACTCCTTAGAAAACCAAGAGCTTTTATATGTTCAAACATCCATAGTAGTCTTTCCTTATCATTTGTGGGTTCAGTTACCTTCTTCTCAACATAAGGTGTATATCCTAGTTGCATTAATGCATTCCATGCATTTTTTATGCCATGTGTTGTAGTTTTATGGTGTTAGAAATGAAAACTTAAATGTACCCATTGTGAAGGAAAAATAGAGCACAAAGTAGAAGAGATGTTCAAGCACAAAAAAAGAGATCCCCCCTTCTTTACTCAATCAATGAACCCCCCAAGAGAAAAATGATTGGGCACTTTATATATAGTGCACTTACAGATTTATGGATTTCAATGCTTTACAAACCCTCAAGAAATGAGCATGTGCTAAAAGTATATTTTTGGTACAATTTCATGTGAAATAAAGATCACTGCAAAGTACAAAAAAAATCATGCACTTTCAAAAAATGAATCAGTTTGATTTGAGGTCGTATGCAAAAGTTATGCAACTTTGAAGTTTGAAAAATGAGAATGGTGAGGTGTCCTCTCTGAGAATAAACAATTTATGAAAAATCCATGTGCCAAAATCTAAAACCATCTTCACCAAAGCCTAGAGCATGAAAAATTATCCTTAACAAAAAATGCATTGAATTTGGAGGTCAGGAGCCGAGTTATGAGCATTCAAAGTTGGCTTTGAAAAATCAATGCATCAAAAGAGAGGGGGTGAAAAAATTTCACCAAATTTAGTGGAACTGCCACCAAAGTTAGTTGTCTACCAAAATTAGATATCTGCCAGCCAGTTTATAAGTCTTCCAAAAGTAGCAACCTGCCAGATAAAGCTAGATGACCTCCAATTTAGATTTCTGCTAAATGCTCCTCCAAATGGATATCTTATACATGAGAGCACTTTAGTTGCCTCTAATTCCTCCTTGGTAAGGTCTTCAACCTTGAGCAACGGTGGAGGGTCTTCTTTCTATGCATCTCTAACTATTTTATCATTGAATTCCTTTTGGAAAATTTCCAAAGTTTTGAGGAAAATCTTTGAACTTGGCTGCCAAGTATGTCCAAACATGTCTTCCTATCGGTTGATTTGAGGTGTGCCCTTTTGCAATATCTTGAAAAATTTGAACTTGGAGACCTTTTCTATCATGGTGACCTGCAAAGCAATATTATACTAGGTGAGTCTTTTCACAGACTCAGTAAGTGCCCTTTGTGTCCCATTAAACCTTTCACCATTCCTAGCTTTCCAAATACTCCACAAAATTTCAATAGATACACAAGACCAAAACAAATTTTTCTCTTTCCCAATTTCTTTTTTTTTAAAATAAAATAATTCTATCCACTCTAGGTTTATAGTTTGCATCCCATATATCTTGTTTATGAAAAAAGATATTCCAAATCTCCTTTGCATATATATAGTCAATGAAAATGTGTTGTATTGTTTTAGGCACCCTACAAATCTTGCAAATATCTATATCATCAATATTAGTTTTATATGGAAAATTTTGAAGAATCAAGAGCCATCTAAAGCATGCCTTCTTGGGCTCAATTACATTGGACTAGTTGTTTAGGAGAATCTTTTTCTAATCACTAGTGTCAATATTGGAATTCCAAAACTTGTTCGGGTGATTATAAGTCTCTTCCTATTTAGCAAGTGTACTGTATATTAGCTTGGAATTAATTTTATTAATACTAGTTCCATCAAACCATTTAAAGTCCTTGTATTTCTCTTCATTATATTTAAAAACTATTGGAATGTTTATGTCCTTACATGCTTCTTTTAAAATTGTGTATGTTCTCCAATGAGAATTAGGAAAATTATACTCAGACTTTAGATGATCCCAATCCTTTAAAGACCCATCCTTGAGGATTTCTAAAAAAAATTAACGCCACTACTGGCCCACTTCCTGGTCGAGCACCCCTGCAAGAGTGCTAGAGGCTTACCTTTATGACTTCAAGGTTCCACCACACTGACCTGTGTGAGGAGACAACATTTCTCTACTAGAAGTTCTTGTTGGTGACAAACTCTTTGACACTTTCCCAAGCCCTCCATATGATTTTGAACAAAACTAAGCCTTCAGGGGAGATAGGGAGCCTACTGCTAAGGAGGTCATTGAGGGGGAGATCTTTCCAACTCTTGGCATGCTTTGGAGTTTCTCTCTGCAAGTTATATTTGATCAATAATTTCCAGGGCTCATCCCCACCCAATGCCTTGAAGATCCATTTTTTTGCTAGGGCTATGCCTTTGATTTTTAGGTCCTTCAGGTCAAGACCACCATTTTCCTTGTTTAGATAATGTTGAGATTATGGATGCATAGTCCCTAAAGCTGCAGTATTCAATGGAGGAACTTTTCCAAGAAAGATAATCAGCTACAAAGAAAGTGTTGCAACTATGGAATGCTGAATAAAGATTCTATATTGATATGATATGATGTAATGATATGTTACAAATGAACACAATTCTTGATTATATAAGCAAGAGAGAAAACCTAAGATGCATGAGATGTTGCCATGTGTCATGATCTAACAACATGTGACAACATGTGAACCCTATCTAGAAAATTATTAAATGTTGAGATAAGTTCTAGAAGGAAAAATCATCTTCTAGAAGGAATATTATCCCTACAAAAAAGGAAGGGAATATTACCCCTTTATTAAATGATTTATTAAAAAACTAACCTAGGACTAAATGATGCATGACCTAAGTTAACTTATGCTAGTGTAATAATTAATTAATTACACTAACACCCCCCATAAGTCCAACTTAGGGAGGAAAATGCAATGATTATGTAAGAAGATGATGATGATGGGTCTCGACTACGAGGCCATGTTAGGTACCCATGTACATGAAGATGCAAAAAATATCCCACAACCGAAGAAAAGGGGAAAACCTAGTGGGAACAAAACCCCTCTCCAAAAAGGAGATGAACATGCAAAAAAGTGAGATAAGATGGGAAGGATGGAGGACTCCCAAATACCCCCCAAGTACACCATCCGTCACATGGATACAATACAATATCCCCCCAATAGGAGGGAGATAGAGAGACTATATAGCCCCCCCAAAAGATGTAATCACCTGCAAAGATGGTAAGTGTCTAAAGACAAAACAAGATCCAATGCTGACAAACAACTTATCTCCCTTTCAGAAGAAACATAACCAAGTGCAAGTGCAGTGATGCTTCTCATTACAGATAGGAATTGAAGGAAGGAAGGATGTATGTTGATGATGATGATGCCTCTAAATTTTGTGCAAGTGTCTCCTTGCCTAATGATGAAGATGCCACAATCAATGAAGAAGGTGACAAATTAGGATGATGTAGAAACTGATGTTGAACAAGATCCAAAGACAATGATGCAATGAATGTGATGGAGACTTGATAACCCCCCTTGAATGAAGTGTCCTCAAAACCACTGAAAGAATTTTGAAGTAAATCCAACGGTAGATGCTGAAGAAACCTCAAGTCCTAAATGGAATGACAGGGAAGAAGTCTCATACATGAAATATCTGAAGAGAAACCAAGTGCCTCCAAGATAGTCTTTGGATTCCCAATCAAGGTCGAGACAAAGGGATGAGGAGACTCAAGAGAAATATCCAAAGTGTGATATGAATAGAGGAGTGATATCCCCTCAAGAATGTCCTCCAAACCTGTAGAAGTAGCCAAGTCAGTGATACCTGAAACAAATCCATCCCGTGATGCCAAGTCTAGAAAACTGAATGTGTTCTGATGGATGGTGATAGTGGAAGCATCAATTAATGAATCTAGACAAGGAATCACTAATTGTGAAGGGATACCAACTGTCTTTGATGGAGAAGAAGCACTTGAAGGAACCTTGTCAACCTCTTCGGAAGATTCAAGGCAATCAATTTTCTGCACAACAATATCATCATAGGGTACCTAATCTAAAGAATGACATTCTGAATCATGACCATCGTGGAATAGTGGAGTGTCAGAATCTCCATAGATCTCCCAAAGCTTAGCCCAAAGAATATGAGGACAATCACAATGATCAATAGAACTCAAAAAATCACAATCAACTTGCATAGAAATGATCTCCAAGACAGTGTATCTGCTGCAACTCCAAGAAAATTAAAGAATACCTTCACTTGGATGAGGAACTATACCATAAATATGTGGCAATAGATCAAGTGATTGGAGATGGTGGCTGATCCCATCTCGCCATTGCTTATAGTTACCCTTATGCAACATAGTTAGAGAAGAAGTACATGCAAGCCCCATAATGAAATTTCTCCAAAAAATACAAAGACACTCACCTTCAACAACAAATAAAGACTTCCAAGAATGATGTACAACTAAAGTGGTGCTACCCAGATCAAAAAATCTTGTCCCAAGCTTCAAAATAATTGTGTTATTGATCAAATGCACCAAATTGAAAAAATATCATGCAAGAGTACTTGGAGCTAAAAATGAACAAGGGGTCTGGACTGAAGAAAAAAAGCTCTAAAAAACCTCCTTGATGCCATTGGAATCACCGAGATCTGATGAACGGTTGCAAAGTTATGAGACTTTATGTCCAAATTAGGGTTTGGATTTTAGTTGACTATAGAATTTTCTGTGAGAAAAAATTCACAAAATAGATTGCACCACTGGAAAGTAGATGAAATTCTCTTTTTGACAGTATCTCATTTGCTAAATTTTGACACCATGGTGAAAAGTTGTGATAAAATGAAAAAAATGCCTATAGGAGGTAATCTACAGGCTAATGAGGAGCAAAAGATTAGCCTCTTAGGGCTAGCAGTTGGTTGTTGATGTGACTGTGGTCCATGCATAGGAAAAAAAAATGTGCTTTTTTTGGCAGGCCCCTTGGTCTTTGATGGGACCAAGGTCTTCGACGATGGAAGCAATCTATACTGGCGGTGGGCTATAAAAACTCAGGCACCTGCGGTGAGAAATCCGATAGTCGTTGGAGTCCATGGTTATGGGAAGCAACCGTCGATGGGAGGTAGTTGTGTTTGGCGGTTGTTGGCAGCCGGTGAATAGGAATGGCCGGTGGGAAGAACTCCAACGGACATCGGCGAGTGAGGATGGATAGAAAGCTCACAGTGGTCAGCAAGAGTCTTCAGTGGTAGGATGGCTGCCTGGTAGCCAATAAAAAAGATGTTGGCAATGAATAGTGACTGCCAATGGATGTAAAAGCTGATGGCACAAGTGATGTGATGGCCTATCATCGGACAAACACAAGTGGGCTGACCACAATGTATGCCCCCTCTGCAGACTATGATATGATAGAGGCAGACAAGGAATTTTTTTTATGATTTTTGTTAATATTGCATATTGCAATTAAAAAAAATCAAACCCCCTTTTTGATTTGGCTGATTAATTTTAATCTGCAAAAAGAATTTCCAAGAATGCTGAAAAAAAATAATATATGCCCGATCAAAAACCAAATATTTATGCCGACCATGTAATTTAAAAGTCGATGATTTTAAAATAAATCAACCCCTTATATTTGAATAAAATGCCGACAAAAGAATAATTTTGCAAGAGACTATATAGTCCGTGGGGAAAAAATTATTAGACCCCTATGCCGACGGATGAATAAAATGAAGTCACCCAAATAAATATTTTTCTGAAAACTATAGAAAAATAGCCAAATATTTTTTTTTTCCAATGATATATAGAAAATGCCCGATTTTTTTGAAACAAAAAATGACCTGCTTCTAAAATGTTTTTGCCTCAAAGGACAACTGACCGGGATGATTTTTCACTGCAAATTGTACGGATCGTACGATTGATTTTGCAAACCCAAAAATACCTCTGATGGCTCCTGGGTTGATGTATCTGATTTTGATGATTGGGTAGGCAATCCTAGGGTTTCAAGGCCTTTTGAAGACAATGGCAAGCTTGGATCTGACTTAATCGCTTTAGAAATAAGCTTGGTCCCCAGGTGGAAACAAGTTGCCTTCAATGGAAACCTCTAGCCTACAAAGAATCTCGTACACCAACTTTCTTGATTGAGGGTTGACATTTCACTGGGCAAGCTCTGATACCATGTTGAGATTATGGATGCATAGTCCTTGAAGCTGCAGTCTTCAATGGAGGACCTTTGCCAGGAAAGATAATCAACTACAAAGAAAGTGTTGCAACTATGGAATGCTGAATAAAGATTCTATATTGATATGATATGATGTAATGATATGTTACAAATGAACAAAATGTCTGATTATATAGGCAAGAGAGAAAACCTAAGATGCATGAGATGTTGCCATGTGTCATGATCTAACAACATGTGAACCCTATCTAGAAAATTATTAAATGTTGAGATAAGTTCTAAAAGGACAACTCATCTTCTAGAAGGAATCTTATCCCTACAAACAAAGAAGGGAATATTACCCCTTTATTAAATGATTTATTAAAAAACTAACCTAGGACTAAATGATGCATGACCTAAGTTAACTTATGCTAGTGTAATAATTAATTAATTACACTAATAGATAACACCAACTCCATTTGACCACATGTTTCTTCTTTTTTCCTTTCCCATCTGACCAAAGATATTGCCTTATCTTTTTTATGTGTTTCATCTACTTGATAGCTACTGAAAATATATACAAAAGCAAGGTACAAAATGTAAGAGGCCAATACCTTTTGCATACCTAGATTCTCCTAGCCAAGGACAAAAACTATCTATTCCATTTCTCAATTTTCTTTTCAATCTTGGTTTTGATCCAAAGCCACATTTCTATCAATTTTGGGCACACAGCAAAGGGTATGCCCAGGTATCTTACTTGATTTTTTGGGCCTCCCAATTTGATTTCAAATTTTCTTACCCAGTTCAAGAGCACATCTTGCCACCCTAACATGATGGATTTTTCCATAAAGACTTTTTCTCTTGAGGTAACACATAAAATGCTTAATTTCTCCATTAGGTTGCTAATATAGTCTTCCTCTAACAAGGGGAGCAATGTAATGCTATCTACAAATTGTATGTTCAGAAGTTCAATGTTGTTAGGGAGTGTAATACCTTTGACCTTTGGGGTTGCACCACTATCCCTGAGAATATAGTGTAGAGCATCTGAGGTGATGACAAATAAAGCTCGTGCCAAGGGGCAACCTTGATTGATTGATCTTTCAAGGGTTATTTCTTCTGCAAGTGAGCCATTGACATCTATTTGTGCTCCTGCATCTTTGAAGAGTGTGAAAACCATGGAGAAAAAGGTTTCAGAAAAACCAAAAGCCTCAAGTGTAAGCTTGATGAAATCCCATTCTACCCTGTCATATGCTTTCTCAAAATTAAGTAATAGCATTGCTACCTCTTGTTTGGATATCCTTGCCCACTCTATTGCCTTCCAATTGGTGATTATATTTTCTAGGATGTCTCTACCTTTGATGAATCTAGATAGAGAGATATTAATGAATTTGGGCAATATATTGACCAATCTTCTTGCCAACACCTTTGCTAGGATTTTGTAAGATACATTTAGAAGTGTTATAGGTCTCCAATTTAAGTAGAGTCTTATCACCCTCTTTGGGGATCATTTTTATGATGCCTTTGTTGGTGTCTCTCCCCAAGGAGCCAACCTCTAGAGCCTCTTTGTAGATTAGGTAGAGATCCTCCACTACCCAATCCCTGAAAACTTTATAGAATTCTACTAGGATACCATCTGGTCTAGGGGATTTGTCACTTGGAAGGGAGTCAATTACCAATTTTATCTCTTCTTTTCTGATTTCCTTGTTCAACCCTTCTACCTCATCCAATTCTATCTTTTTTGGGATGCATCTTCTAATTATGTTTCTTGCAATGGTATAGCCTCCACCTTCTTCCGATGAGAACGAGCTTTTGTCGAAGTTAAAAAAATGCCCCTTGATGTCTTCTTGGCTAGTATAGGCCACCCCATCTGACTAAACCTGCTTAATGTGTTCCTTGAAATTTTTCTCCATTAGGAGCCTAAATAAAAATTTGGAACCTTTCTCCCCACTTTCAATCCAATTGAGTTTGGACCTGACTTGAAGCTCCTAAATTTTACTATTTTGAAGCCATCTCAGGGAGTCTTTAGTATGGATGAGCCTACTGCCTTTGTCTCCACTTTTTGATTTAAAAAAAGAAAAAAGAAAAATAATATATATTTCTAAATATATTTTTGTTTGCAATTTTTTTTAAATAATTTTTTTTTTTTTTTACAATGTTTTTCTTAAATAAAAAATATTTTTGCAATTTTTTAAATATATATTTAAAAAAGAAAGCAAAATATTTATTTAAAAAAAATAAAAAATTATTTTAAAATAAAAATATTATTTTCTAAACTGATTTGTTCATGGGGCCAAATGGCTCCTTGGACATTTTTTTTGCCTCACCTAGCAACTTTGTCCAAAATCGATGTTCTGATAGTCAATTTTATGGTTTTCGGGCTTTCTAAGGAGGATGGTAGGGTCATATTTGAACCAAAATGCTCTAAAATGATGGCTCATTGATGGATTTGGCAATGAACCTTCTACTTCAATTTTTTGCAGATATGGCCTCTGATGTCCATTTCAAGTGAAATAAAGGGTAGATATGACTGTCTTAGCTGCTCTAAACTCATTAGTTCAGAATCTCTCCAAGAAGCTTCAAAAGACCTAAAAATAACAAGTCAATGTATCAAACCCCCCATAAAATGATATTTTATTCACACTTTTCTAATTCTCTAAATCATCCAAGGATGCAAGAGAACAACATACGTAGTGCATTAAAAAAAATTTCTACACTCAAATTTCCTACAAGATTGCTAACCCACAACTCATTTTTTCTCTAATACCATGTGATATTTGCTAAATAGCATACCCAAGAATCAAATGAATGAAGGAAAGAAAATACAAAAATGAGATATGAGAAAGAATAAATTGTATTCCACTCAAGAATGTAAAGCTATAATTAGCTTAAGAATTAATATTACAAAGGAAATTCCTTGGTTATATAGGCCAAGGGGAGAGATAGATGTAACTAGGTTATGACAAGTGTCATCATCCTGTGAGGTGTGACAACTCATATCATTAAAGCTCAACCACCTTATCCCTATGTAAAGTTAAGGTAGTGTGAAGAGGACTGTAGTGGAGAACTAGCTAGGAAATGAATTAGTTAGATAATGTACTCCTTTCACACTAACAAAAACATTTCCCCCATCATATGCTTTGTAAGAAGTAAACCACTCCTTGTGAGGAGTCATGTGGTAGGAGCAACCTGAATTAATAAGCCAATAGTCATCACTAATAGAGTTAGCTGAAATAATCAAAGCATCAAAATCATCACCAAAGGAATTTTCCATGGAGGAATCAACATTGTTTTTCTTGTTCTTACACTCCTTCACATGCCCTCATTTTCCATAATTCCAACACTTTACTCTTCTCTTTTCGGGGGTCTTAGAATGTCCTTTAGACTTATCCCTCTTTTTATCCCCTTTAGGCCCTTTCTCTTTGGACCTTCCTCGCACATGCAAGGCATCTTAGGAGCCAACATTCATAGAATTTCTCCTCATCTCCTCTGATAGAAGTATAGAAATCATATTGTCCATCTTTGGCTCTACATTACCACTACTTATGGAAACAATTATATTTTTCCAAGATTCAGGCAAAGAACAAAGAAACACGATACATTTATCTTCATATTCTAATTTAACATCTACTGATGCAAGTTGACTTATAATCATATTAGAAGCATTTAAATGGTCTACAATAGAATCACCAAATTTCATTTTTAATGAATATAACCATCTTTTGAGATATAACTTGTTAGAAAAACTTTTAGTTTGATAAATATCACCTATCCTCTTCCATGACTTGTTTCTATGGATACATTCAAGAGGATGAAATCCGTGAGAAACAACCATATATTTCCTCATTCCTTCTTGTCTAATTTTTTCCAATCTTCATTAGACATTGTAACTGGTTTACTCTCTTGTGAAATTGGAAACCACTGATCTCTTTCTTCAAGGAGATCCTCGATCTTTAGTTTCCACATCTTGTAGCCTGAGCCATTGAATTTCTCAATATATTGGCAAGAGGTAGAAGCCATGGAAAACAATCCTCTTCACAAATCTGCAATATACCACAAAAAATCTCCCACTATAGCAAAAAAACCTTCCAACACTTAAGAGAAAGGTGTCCCTTTCTCAACAAAACCATTAGCTCTGATACCAAATGTTGAAAAACAAGGTGAAGGAAAACTACAATATGAACTTGTGTAAGTGAATTTAGATCTGAAAATTAGATTACCAAATTAGATATAAACATGTGATTGCAACAAACATCACAATATAAAAATCAACAACCAAAATGAGACACTAGATTTACGTGGAGAAACCCTTTCGAGAAAAAAATTCCCTTGAAAAAAAAAAGAAAAAAGAAAAGGAAAAGTATATTATTAATCTTCCAATGAGAGTACACAATAATACAATTCACTACTAATCTCTAATCAACTTGACAACACCCTATTACTTGCAAGAACTCAATATGAAACTACCTTCCCATGGATCCAATTTATAGAAATTGTGGGAGGTAAAACCATGAATGGTAAAACAAAATAAGAGGCACAAAACCTCTTGCCAAAACCCACACCTCTCTTCATGGACAGCCAAAAGACTTAATAAAATATTAATTGGATATTCAAGATTCCAACATGGGTGCCAGACCCATAGCCTATCTAACTCCTTTCTTTCCAGATTCTCAGGTGACCTTTCTGATGGAACACCAAAAAACACATTTTCTACTCCAATCTTGGATTTCCACTCCAAAACCTTTCATATTCCATTTTGGATGCATAGGAAAGATTTCTTATCCATATTTTATGTGTAACCACCACCAAAAATAAATCATCTCTTTAAAATATAATTATAACATGCCAAAATTTAATATTTTTCTCTCATGTCCCCTAGAACACATTCCAAGGAACATGGAGACTTACAAATGACATAGAATTACAAGGTTAATGTCACCTTATCCTTACATTTTTCTGGGAATAAAATCAACATGCATTGGGAGTTGAAAGAATGCCATTTTATACCATTAATTTATTTTCCAGTAACAGGGGCATGGATTTGAAGTTGTGGAGTTGATGGTGGTATTGGCAGGGCATTTTTGGGTTTATTGTTTTTGGTGATTGTTGGTTGTTGGTTCCTGATTTTTGGAAAGAGGTATTGTGCATACATTTCTTGAGAGGGAATTTTCAAAATTAAATTTTTAGGTGGAAAGGAAAAATTAGTGGCAAATCATTTGTGGAATACATTGGTGGTTATGTGCTTTGATCCTCAGAATTTGTGTGCAGGTGTAGGAAGGAGATTACAAGAATTGGAAAGATTGAATGCATAATTGTAGTTGATAATATTTCATGTAACAAGGCATTTGCATCTGATTTTTCATATATTTTCAATCTTGAATGCTTCCTTTGTGTTTCCTTTCAAATGAATGAAATGCATAGGAGTTGCAAGTGCCATTGAGCAAATAAGAATTGCATATATTGCTTATTTTGTTTTCTTTATTTATTTTTAATTCATCAAATTTTTTGTGAGTTTAGAAGTGTAGAGAGTTGCAGGCAAGATCTCTTGCATCAAAATACTATGGTTGCAAGGCTATTTTCATTGGTTCAATTACATAAGCTACAAGAGTTGCATGTAGTGGAGGAAGGAGCCATGCTATCACTTACAACCTTTAGATTAACATGTAGTGTGAGGCATTGAAGATGTCCCAAGAGGGTTACTAGATTTGTAAAGTACAAAAAATAAGTGTATATGATTGTTCAATGGTTCAATAATACTTTATCCAAACAAATATAAAGGTGCAAATCATGGTAATGTATACTTGAAATACTAAAGAATTCCTATTGTGGTGGGAAGAAATGATTGAGATCTAAGATAATATATGTAGTTTAGTGAATTTTGGGAAAATGAACTCTTTGAATTATTATATGAAACTTTTTACTTCCTATTTGAATGAAATCACTTCTTATTTTTATTATCATTTAAAATATTGAGAAAAATGGTTATTTCAACTATATATTCTTGAACCACAACAAAAATTTCAAGGCCTTCTTTATTCCTTCCAAGTTAATGGAGATTTTGGTTCTCCCATACCCTGATCCACTATATTCTCAACTCCTTTTTGTGAGTTGCATGTTGTCTTTCAAAAAAATGATATCAAATATATAATTTGTTGATGATATAAAAATTTGGGCACTGTTTTGAAATCAAACCTATATCAAATCCTAAACTCAAGTATGATGAAAATTTGATGTAAGCTTGAATTAAAAGACACAAAGTCTATTAAGAATAGAAAGATTGTTATTAGCAGATATGAGAGAGAGAGAGGACACTGATAGGGATAGTTCATGTAGGATAGTTTTCAAACAATTGTCAAAGTAGGAAAGAAAAATTTAAAACAAATTTTCAACACTTGGCATATTGAGTATTATGTGGCACTATTAAACATCGACTATATTATTATATGTTGGTGTTGCAATGTAGGAGGCCTGTGATAAAACTTAATTGTAAGGGTTGGTTGGGAGTGAAATTCATGAATAATAGCAATAATAATAGTTGGAAGTCCCCTACATGGTCAACTTCTAGTGGCTTCTATAATTTGTAGGCTTCCTTTTAGATGCACTCTTTCAAATATCACTTATCATAACTATGGAGAACATTATGCATTACTAAAACATACTTATATATTTTTTTGTTAGGGGTATTTTAAAATAATTTACAAACACTCTTGAGTGACACAATGTATGATTTGCTAGGGGTAGATGAAAAAAAAGATTTTTATTATTTGCAGGGGTTGTTGTAATATCAAGAGGATGACATAGATTGTTGGGTTTTCCTACATTAGTTAATTATTTTTTAATAGAAGCATGAAAAACAAGTAAAGGGTGGACTCAATGGTAGCGACAAACACAAATTTTAGCTTTCTTGTAATTTCCTTAGGAAGTGAGATTTGTTGAAATAAAGGAAACCATTTTAGATAAACACTAATGCAAAAATGGAAGCCAACCTAAAATTAAATAACCAAAAAATAGTGAATGTACACTTAATAATGCTCTTCAATCATCTGTTATTCTTCTAAGTGTTGTCCTTTGATCTTCTATAGTTTTCATGATAGTCAATCTATTAAACTCTATTTATAGACAACCTCAACTATGATCAAAGAATAGTGAATGTAAATGACTATAGCAACCAACAAAATTTATTTACACCATTCTACTGATCTTGATACTACATTTACTACAAAGACACTTATCCAAACCATGAGTAGTGTATTAGATTGATATAAATTGCAATGTGAGACTTGTTTCTTATCAAAACCTCACACAAAATATAGCCTAGGCTAAAGAATTTAGTTACCATGCATCCCTAAGATGGGAATGATCCAAAATAACACCTAGCTACTTGTGAATAAAATAAATTCTTCATTGGTCCTTTGTGAATGCACATGTGGAAATATTTCAATAATTATTTATGATATGGTTTCACGTCATCTTCATACTGGGCCAATGGGGTTTAGATAGAAACTTGGCTAGTGCAAGAACATGGTAGTAAATTAAAAGAGACCAACACCTACCTAGAACTTAAGTAATGATTACCTTATGCTATATATTAATGGCTCAAGAGAATTGTGTTAAAGATTGATGACAAGGAGTTGAACAATTAATTCAAGCTACACATAGTTTAATAAAGAAAAATTTTCACCTTGCTTGGCGGAGAGGTAACATGTGGCCACCATGGGTATTTTGTGTCATAAGAAAACATGGGTTAATGTGTCAATTCTTTTTTATATTGAGAGAATGCATGTTACAAGATAGAAAATGTAGCAATAAAAATGCAATAAATAGTTGTACACCATATATTAAAAATCAAACAACAAAGACCCCTGTTGTTAGGACAAAAAAACACCAATAAAACCAGTTGATAACAACAACTACAACAGATATGAGAGATAAAAAATACACCAACATACAAATTAATCAAATCATTAACAAGTGTTGAATTATAGTATAAAATTAAATAAAATGTAATAGAGCTCTCTAAGCTATAAGAAGAAAGATAAATGGAAAGAAACCATGTGTCAGTTTGATACTTCAAAGATAACTAATATGGCGAATTGTAGAGGGTACAAATAGCTGCCCAAGATGAGCCAACATCGACCACAATTAGTAGATTATAGAGTAGCAGAAATTAGTCTTCAAAGGAACTTAGACCCTATGCAATGAAAAACTTCTTTTTGTTGAGAAAAAGCTTAAATTGGTTTTTTATTTGTTAGATTTGGAAATCAACCTTTAAATTATTCTCAGCCTTGCCCTATAATTGTGAAAAAAGTGAAGTAAAAAAATAGAAAATGTCAGAGTAAATCCCAAGGAATGCAGCTTCCTGGTGAACATGTGAGTTATTAAAAACAACCTTACACCTCTTTCTCCATATATGAAACAAAATGACATGTCTAACTTCATCAAAAATTATATTAGCATGTAACCCCATGCCAATAAGGGATTCTTTCCAATTTAACTTATGTTCAAATATAGCTGGAAGATCAATAAAAATTGCATTCCATTACCTTTTAACAGATTGACATCCCCAAAAGATATGTCGTATAGTTTCTTTCTGATGAAAAAATGGACAATTGATTGGTTGGACCATCAAATATTTTAGCCTACCCACAATGGGTGGTTTACAATGTAAAATATTCCAAGCAATTAATTAAGCATCTGCATTAACTTTTTATTTCCAAATTTGGGTTGATAGTTTTGACCAAATTTTTTTATTGAATTTGTAATTCCATTTGGAGTTCAAACGAGACCTTAATGGTAGGTTAGGAAGCAGCTGCAAATAATATTTTTTTAAAGCAAAATGAAAGAACGGATATGATGACATCCATAACCAATCCTTGTAGAAGTTACAATGCATAGGAGTACATAATTTCATTGATAGCTCCAATGGAACCAAGGACTGCACAAAGATTAGAAATGCTTTTTATTTATTACTCAGATTATATTTAGCTTTAACGAAATGTCATGATAGCTAATTCATAGTATCAAAATCCCAAAGATCTCCAACATTGCTAACACTTTTTGAGAACAACGAGTAAGAATATTTAGGAAAGCATAAAGCAAGAGGCTGATCTTGGTAAAGGATGTGGTTGTTCCACCAAATGGATGAAGTAGAGAAACTGAAACCATGTTGGCATGAGTTATCCCTCCATTTTCAAAGATAATAGTTATGTTTCCAAGCCTTCCATATAGACTTGAGGGGGGTAGAAGCCCTTATTAAAAAAAAGAAGCATGCACAATTTTATCAAGCCATCCCACGTGCTACCACTTACCATTGACAGAGGCAAGGTTAATGCAATTTTGTATAATAATATTCCATGGTTCATCCTCATGGATATCTCTAATTATCTATTTGGCATCCAAGAAAAATCCTTGAGTTCTTGGATCTATAAGCCCAAACCACCTTTACATTTAGGTTGAATATAGTGGGTCCATGATTATGATGATAAACCTCATATTTCCTTCCCATGTAGCCCAAAGAAATTGACGAATGAGTTAATAAAATCATCATGCCCCTTTTTAGAATGCATCCAACATGAGGAATAATAAACATGTGTAGCAAGAAATATTTTATTGACAACCTATATTTTACCAGCCAAGGAGAGAAATTTATTTCCCCACGTGAAAAGCTTATTCTTGACTCTATTAAGGTACCAATGCCACATATCTAAAAGAGAAACCTTGATACCAAAAGGTATACCTAAGTATCTCATAATTTCCTCATGTTTAATTTGTTTCCATTAATAGGGAATCCAATGGGGGATAGGACCAATTTGAACCATCAAAAAATTTGTTTTATCATGTGCAAGTTTAGAACATGACAATATAGAGCCAATATGTCCATCATGTTGGAGATATTATTTTAAATTTTTTATAAAAATAATAGGTTGTTATTAGCATAATGAGAGTTGGTTACAACAATGTTATTGGGAATAGAGATCCCTAAAATTAGATTCATATTATTATCACTTTGAAGTAGGTAACCCAAAGCATCATTTGTAAGGACATAGAGATAAGGGGGTAAGGGACAACCTTTCCAGTTAGATCATTGTAAATAAAATAGATATGTCATCATATTATTGATAATAATTTAGGCATTAGCATCTCAAAACAACATTTGAATATGAGCATGAAGTTTAGGGCCAAAACCTAGCCATTCAAGCATTTTAAGAATAAAACTCCAACGAATTCTATCATAAGCTTTATCAAAGTCAAGTTTAATAAAAATAGCATTTTAACTAGTTTGTTGAGCCCATTAATAGGTTTCCCATGCTAACATAAGATTATCAAGAATTAATCTTCCAGCAATAAAGCTTGTTTGTTCATTTCTAATAATTCTTTACACCACTAGTTTGATCCCGATGGCCAAGGATTTTTCTATAATTTTATATGAAGTGTTGAGAAATGTGATTGGATGCCAACTCAAGATGGAATCCACATTTTTACTTCAAGAAGAAGTTTGATTATACTTCCATTAATAGTAGGACCCAATGAACCATTTTGTATAGCATCCAAGTATAGACAATAAAAATCGTCCTTAATGTGTTGCCACATTGCTTGGTAAAATTCCATAGGAAGCCCATTGCTGCCTAGAATTTTGTAAGGGGCCATAGAGAAGAGAGCCTTTTCTAGCTCCTCCAATGACAATATTTTTTCTAAATATTGGCTATACTCAGAATCTATTCTAGTAGGAATATAAGATTTAACTATATCCTCAAGGGTTTGTTAGATATCTTGCCATTGATCATCTTTGAAAATATTTTCATAAAATCATTTAAAAAAATTACACATATATCAGAAGGATTAGTCTGAATAGTAGCAGATTCATCCCTTATGGCAATGATTTTTTTCCTTTTTATGCTTGTAGTTGAGATAATTAAATAAATATTTTGTGCCTTTATTTCCTTCTTTTATCCAATGAAGGATGGATCTTACTCAGAATCTATTATGGTAGGAATATAAGATTTAACTATATCCTCAAGGGTTTGTTGGATATCCTACCATTGATCATCTTTGAAAAGATTTTCATAAAATCGTTTGAAGATATTGCTTATATTAGAAGGATTAGTCTGAATAGTATCAGATTCATCCCTAATGGCACTAATTTTTTCCTTTTTATGCTTGTAGTTGAGATAATTAAATTTTTTTTTTGTGCCTTTATTTCCTTCTTTTATCCAATGAAGTCTAGATCTTACTTGAGCCCCTTGACCTTTATAATTATCAATTTTACACAATTGAGCCTCTGTAGCAACAATAGTAGCTTGAGTTCTAATATTGCTAAGATCCTCATTAAGGAGTTTTTTGGCTCTAACAAGTTTTCCTTGGAGGGATTTTTCCTTACGTTTGCATTTGCAAGCCATTTTTTGCCAAATGAACATAAGAAATTAGTGCATTGAGAAATGGCAACACACCACCAATCAATCCAAGACTCCCCATCATCTGGTTTAGGAAAAGAGTTCTGAATCCCCACAAGGGAAACTAAACAATTAGGATTCTTTAAATGAGAAACATTTAGTTTGAAGGGAAGAGAGTGATCAATATTAGAAGTTTGAGACAAACTTAAGTTGCAAATTAAGGGATGATGACCAAAAAGAGTAGCAAAAAGGTCCACTTGAACAAACAATCCCATTGAGTCTTGAACCAAAGGTAAGACTGGGGAGATATAAAATATTTCAAACCTACTCAACTTCTTGTCCTCTCCCATCTTGTAATTCTTTGGTCAAGGGAGGTACTTTACTATGAATAACTATTCAAACATTGCCAAATATCCTCGAATGATCTAACATTAATCAGGTCCTTATCTATGTGCATGATTATGTCAAAGGAATTTTTTTTTTTGAAGTTCACAGAGCTTCTTTTGTCTATGGATGGTGAAGATTTCTAGATGAGGTATGCAAGATGGTTAAATGAATCTCAATTGCTCACCAAAGTTTGCCATTTTTTGGCTGTATTTCGCCAATTTTTACTACTTTCCCCAATGGTATTAGATTTCACTCCTTCAAACTCTTCCTCGTTGGTATTGACCTTTCACTTCTCCAATTTGGTAAGTTGCAACCTGAAAATAAGGTTTCAACGAGGGTTTTAGAGTATGTTTATTAAAATGAAAATTAGGGCCAAGATCCTAATAATGAGCACATTTAGGTTTTAACATTACGACATCTTTTACCCTGACATATATTAGCATAATTAATATATAATGTTTATTTTATATAATAAAAAAAACTATAGATAATACAATTCTATTTATTATTATTATATATTATATTCTTTAATAACACTATTAAATACATATATAAAATTACTATAACTAATAATTAATAATTATTATATTTTTATATAATATAAAATATAATTAATATATTATATATCTTTTATATAATACAAAATAAATTATATAAAATATAATTATATTTATTATTATATATAATAGTATATATAGGTTATATTATTATATTTGATTCTATAATAAAATTTATTAAATATAAATATGAAATTATTATAATTAATAATTAATATATTTTTATATAGATCAAATTAAATAAACATATAAAAAATATGTTAGTTTAATTGATCTTTGGAGAGATTAGGAAGAAAAAGAGAGATAGAAGGGGAGACAATTCTATATAGAGAGGGGTATATATACTAACATTTGCACCTAAAGGAGGTTCAAGGATTATGTCGATAGAAAACTATATGTATGCTAATATGTTAGAGAGTATGTGTTTGTGCATGGATGCACTACAAATTCTAGTTGCATGTGGCTATATTAAACAATTAATAATAAGTGCTAAATAATAGAATGAAATAAATGTAGACAAATCTAGATTTTTTATTTAAAGAAATTAAGTATTATTTGATTATGAAATATTTGCATACATATTTAAAACATAAACCAATACAAATGAAAAAATAAAATTGTCATCAAATTGACAAAAAATACTGCAAATGGAAATAAAATGTTCTCATCCAATTGTCAAATCAATATTTATCTGGCTTTTATGTGATAAGTGAGATTTTAGAGGCTTTTACATGATATTTTAGAGGATTTTACCATTAAATTACAGCTAGTTTACTATTAAACATTTGGCAGATGAAGCTTGATTTTCAGTGACTCAATAGTGATTTGTAGGTGTGAGACTTGTTTCATGCTCAAATATCACACTATATGTAGCATATCAACTATTAAAGAGAGAAACTCAAAAGATAGTGAATGAGAGAAAGAGACAAATTTAGATAGAAAGATATCAAGAGAGACATAGAGAGAGATAGGTGGAGATAGAGATTGAAAGAGAGATGAATAGACAAAGAGATATAGAGCATGAGAGAGAGAAATATAAGAGATACAAAGGAAACTAGAGAGAAAAGAGAAACTAACTTTTGATTGGTTTTTCATGTCAACAATCCAAGGATAACATGTGTCCTTGGGGAGTTATGCTCAAGGTAGCATGTCATTCAAGATTAAGGATATGATAATTCACCTTTAAAACCTCTTCAATGTGCCCATTTCACACTAAGGAGACAAACATATAGAGAGAGAAAGAGAGAAAGAGAAAGGAAGAGAAAAGGGAGAGGTAGATATATTTCCATAATATCTTATATAATATTATATTGTACAGGTAAGACTCACATCTTATATAATATGATATATTATATAATACTATTATTACTATTTAATAGTTAGTGAAGGAATCTAATCCAAAGATATAAATAGTTGAAGAGAAATTTATAGAGAATTTTATAGCTAGACATAGTAAATTACTTAAGTCTAAGATTAGTGTGGTGAATATAATAGTTAATACATAAAATTAAAAATTAAATATAATAATATTATATAACAAAAATATAAAATAAAATAAATAATATAATATTAATAATATTAAAAAAATCATTTTTTAAATGGCCTACCACCTCATGTACTACACAAATGTATGAAAAAAAAACCATTTTTTCCCTAATTAACCTTCCACACCTCTTCGGCATACCCATTGCACACCAAGGTGCGATTACTAGTTACATTTATAGCCAACAAGGGTTAAAAAGGTAAAAGGGGAGTGATGCACATCTCTGATCAATCATTTGAACCCCAATCATTACTTTTGCCACATTGTGGAATTTAACAGTCTCTAGTTTATGTAATTTTGTTGTTATATCTATGCATTGATCGATTTTGTCAGGTTATTAGGGTATTATGTAATAATGATTAATTTTTTTTGAGTCAAGCACAAAAAATGAAAGAGTTTAATGAATTTCATAAGATCAAGGGATCAAAAGTAGCAAGATCCTAAGAATGAAACATAACATATCTTTATTTTGACTAGTGAAACTTCTATGTGATAGTTTCTTATATTCTACTTTTGTAGTGGAAAGAGTAATGATATGTTTACTCTTACTCATTTAGCTAACTACACCTCTAAACAAAGTAAACATATATCCATTGGTTGACCTCTTATTGTCAAAATATCTAGCTCTATCTACATCAAAAAATATTATGTCTAACATCTTGCTTGCATCAATAGTGCCATGATAACAAATATAATAAGTCAAAATTTCATGGGTTTCATCCCATGGTGTGATGGTTAATTGTTGATGTTGTTGTGGCCACCAAGGTTCAAATCTTCACTAGGATATTGTGATTGTGGGTCTTGTGCCCTTGATAATGTAATGTTCCCATAGATTTGAACCTTAGAATTGATGTTGTTAGTGTTCATGCCAAGTGACTTACTGCTCCAGACCCCTATTGGGCTAGTGTATTCACAAGCTCTCACCCTCTCTACCACTACTGGGGTAATGTGCTTGTGGGTTTGGATGATTCATGTTGATATTGTATGTTCATGCTAAGGATGAGGTATCTATTTGTGGCCTTACCTAGAGCATGCTAGGTTAAAAATCCCTCCTCACCAAGTAAAAACAATAAAATCTCACATAAATATTGAAACAACCCTTTTCACATAATCCCAATACTCTCTATGAAGGTTAAACATAAACCTACTAAGAGCTCTTATTGCTTGACAATATCTAGTCTAGTACAAATCATTACATACACTAAGTTACCTATGACACTAGCATATGAAAAATTATACATATTCTTCCAAACCATCATTTGACTTAGGACATTGTTCTAAAGATTTAGTTAAGTACTAAAAAGTAAAGAAATACTCATTAGTTTATAGTCTCGGGTATGTGCAAGATCATGATGGGTATGTGTAGGGTATATGGCTGATGACTTTTTTTTCACCCAAAGTTGATGAAATGAAAAAGGGTTTTTAAAGGAGATTCTCAACTCTCCACCAATATAAATTATGATTTACTTTGAATTTAATAAATAATTATTATTCATTTTCTATATGAATTATGACTAAAGTCCTAATTGATAGGTTGATTGAAAAACATCTATAGCTTTCAAACGATATCACATTTTTTGAATCCAAGACATGCATCACATTCTATGCTTTGCATACTATAGGATTAAAAAATAATAATTTCATGAAGTTTTGACCAAGTTAAGGTGGTCAGACATACAAGTTTTTTATATTTTTTACCTTGATTTAGGTTCTTAATTTTCTCATGGTTTCAACAAATGGTTTTGGAAACTATACCTAGTTTTTAAATTTGGACTTTCCTATATATTAGATGCATGTGTTAGTGGTACTAGATGAACTTGTACTTGCAAGGTTGTGCTATTATTTGATCTCTTGTTGCTTGTGGTTGTGACATTGTAGTATGGCTATGGAGTATGATTGAGATTTTGGATTCTGCATAAGTTAGAAAGCATGTATTAGAGAAAGGGGTTATGGTAATAGATTGACTCAAGAATCCAATAATAATATCCTCTTTCTCTTGATAGATCATTAATACTTTTTGAATGTATTGTAACTATTTTTTTTGTTGAATAATATATTAGGTGTGTTGTGGAGGCTAGGTTTTCCACAAAAGGGTTTTCCACTATATATCAAGTGTGTTATGTATTTTCTCTTCTATTATTATTGTACAAGGTCAAAACTTAGTTATATTTCTTCGCTCAGATTAATGTAGGAATTATCTACATCCAAATTCTACTTTATGGGCATATTTTCCTTTTGATGTTATCAAAGTTTTATCTATGAAGTGTTATACTATGAGCTTAGTTCCTTATATTTGGTATTAGATCCAAGCTTTGGTTAATTGGAGGGGATGTATACCATGCTATATCATTCTTATTTTAATAGAATCTTTAAGTAGGTGATGTTATTTTCAAGGTTAGAAAATGGAAGCACAGTAAGTTAGAGATCAATATTCTAGCCCAGTTAATCTAGTTGTGTGTAGTTACATGCAATATTACACATGATATAGTGGTTATATGTGGTTGCATATGCACTCTATGACTTTGCATGTGGTTGCATATAATAGTATCATGGCGTTTTGTACCTACATAGATGTGTTGATGTAATTTTTGACATATCAATGTAATTGCAAGTCATGAAATATATAGGGTGGAATGACAAATGCCCCTTGCTTGAAAGGTGGCTAACCCCAAGAGTTTTTCATCAACTCATTGTGAGGTTTACTATAACCTTTAGTGAATTTTGATTTCCAATTAGTTGTGCAAACACCCTACATCACTATTAATCTTTATTTGATATTTTACAAAGTCTTTACATTAAATTTGCTTTGAAATTGATTGAAATTTAAACATAATAAACTATTAAATTGATGAAGGGTACTCTCCTTACAGACAAGAACAACATGAAACAACTAGGTTTGCACAACAAAATGACCTTTATTACTAGAATTCCATGACAGAGTTACATGCCATCTTTTGGGATTCTTACATGCATATGTAGATTGCAGATCTGAACCAACCTTCATTCAACACTGTATGATATTCTACTACTCCCTCACTACTGTCTCACATGTATCCCTTCAGTGTTTATATATTTCTTTAGTTCTTCAGGTCAGCCTCATTCTTTCCCACTCTTCATGTCATAGTATCCATTATCTTCCAATCAACACTCGAGATCCTCAAGTATTTATATCATAATCAACAATTCCACCTGTAGTGCCCTAAATTTGCTTCTATTTCTAATAGTGACTTGGCTGTATTTAGGCATTATGATACTTTGATGCACAGTTATGATGATACTTGATGACACTTTTATCACTGATGTTTATGCTTATACCATGCTTAGTAGATTAGTTTAATTGATTCGATGGGTTATTATTGCTATGAGTATCATGTAATTATTGGATGTATGTTCTTATCATGTTATAAGTATTTGATTATTGTGCGTCGATGTATTTTGGTGAAGGGGAATAGTGTCACATATCTCACTTATGAGTTCCTTGCGATGCTGCGATTTTCCCTTCACGGTGTGTTTGACTATTGCTCTATGTACATGCTCGACTATGTGGTTTATTGTAGGGTTCTAGTACCAGGCATCACTCTATCTAAATTTCTAGGTTTGAGCATTCCTTAATCCCAATGGAGATTGTTGATTTGGAGATAGCATCGAGTACCTTATGTTGAGCCATCATCTTTGACGAGGATGAATATTCGATCATATTTCCCTATCAGTGTGGTCATTTTGAGTTGGTCTGTCTATTTCATTGTGTTTTTCCTTTCATTTTTCTTTGGGGTCAGGTATTGCTTGGTGTTCTGTTCATTGAGTAATGTACTTGATTAGTGCTTTTGTTTGATTATTATATTAAAATAAAGATTATCAAAATTAAAAGACTTTGGGATAATTAAAATAAAAGCTTTTATATATATGAGGTATTGATTAAATTAATATTATTAATGTTTTAGTTGATTTAAATAAATTAAAATTTATTATTTAATAACAAATATATTAATTAAAAGATAGTGCAAATGATATTAAATAAAAGGATTAAATTAATAAATTAAATATTTTAAAATGAATCCTTTGGGTGTAAATAAATGAGATTTGTTTATAAATAAACATTTTAGTGGAGTGGTGGAATATAGTTGAGAGAAAGAAAATAAAATAATTAAATTTAAAAGACATGCAGTAATAGAGAGGGGAAAAAAAGGAAAAAAAAATGGTTACCTTCAAAAAATAAAGGGGGCTTTTGCATTCTTTTTGGAAAACTATTTTTTGTTTTTCTCTCTAGTGAATTTTCTAGTTCTTGTTAGAAGCTTTGACTTTCTTGTTCTTGGAGGTTTGAGGTTTTCTCTATTGCTTGGAGCTTTCCATTGGATTTGGGGATTTCTTTGTATTGAAATTCTGTAGAATTAGTTGAGAAGTTCGGAGCCGAGAGCTGGATTTAGCAAAGCTCAATATCAAGATCTCATCTCTGTCAAACAGGTGAAACCAGCTTCCATTGCTCACTATTATTACTTTTGCTTATTCTTGAAATTGAAATAATCTGTGATTGAAATTTTTGGAAGGTTTTGGATTCTCTCTACAAATTGCTTGTGCGTATTGTGTAAATCGTTGTTTTATTGCTTCTTGAAGGTTTAAATAATCTTGTTGAGTGTCTATCTGTAATCCATTCTAGTCCTTCACAAGCCTCTCACACTTCTGTTCTTTGTTATTTTCTTGATGACAATTTGTTCATTCTTGGGAGTCTTTCTTTAATAACTCCAATAGTTGTACGAATGCTAGGTTAGGCAAATCAAACACATTTGTTTTTGCTTCTTATGGTGGCAAATAGATGATTCAATCTTCTTCTATTTGGTAGTATTAATTAAAAGTCTTGAGTTTGAGAATACCCTGCTCCTTTGCACCACCAAGCCAAATCTTTCAGCTTTGCAAATGTTTCCTGCGTTTACGAGTGCGATGTATTTCCTTCACAATTTCATGTACCAGTTTATGGCTTTAATCTTGTTGCCCTTGGATGCTTTTATTCCTGCTAACTTTCAATAAATTACCTACCATTTAGTTCATACCATGCTTGGTGTATTTCTCTTCTCACAGCGTCCCCTATAGCTTTGGTATATCTAAACATCTTTGATGCAGATTTAAGGCATCGGTTAAGCATGTGGTTGTACCTGGACTGCGATCCAGGCAAGGCCGTTTTCCTTCCATTTAACTCCATTCATTCTTTACTCATTATGTATTCTTCTGTTGAGTTTGATGTGTTCAGGAGCCTACAATTCAGAATATTTAGCACCCTATTTGTATCCCAAGCATTCGGTGTATTAACAGCAATTTGAATAGAGCGATTTAATTTATCTGATGCCACCATCTCACTGTAGTGATCTTTAGATAAACATTGATGTAGTTGATCACCATGTATTTTCTATAAGTTCTATGGCCAATCGATGGGTTTGCATTGCAACCACAGTTAGATATTTTATTGGATTCTAAAACAATTGAAATTCAAATTCTTTACCCATCAATATAGGTTAGTACTCAACCATTTGGTTAAATGAGTGAGTATATATATATATATTTACCCATTGATATATATGGTTATAGATCTGAGTTCAACGAATTCGCTGAGACTCTTTTTTCTATATTTTGAATGAATGAAAGTTTGATAGTAGATATACTATTGATATTCGATTATGATATATATATATATATGTGTGTGTGTATTTATATATATATATATATATATATATAGATATATATGTATTTATATATATATGTGAGTGTATATATATATGTGTGTGTATTTATATATATATATCTATATATCTATAGATATATATGTATTTATATATATATGTGAGTGTATATATATATGTATATATATATACATATACATATATATATATACATATACATATATATATATGTATATGTATATATATATATATTTATATATATGTATATATGTATATATATAAACATATATATATGTATATATTATAGTATATGTATTTATATATATATATATATATATATATATATATATATATATACCTATATATATATATATATTTCTGTATAAGTGTTTATGTAAGTATTTATATGCATGTGTATAGAAACATGATGAGATCAATGAGAGAACAATGTTGTCTTAGTATTAATTGATCATGTATGAGAAATAAATGAAACAAAGGAATTATTTGTGGTTTAAGGTGAATGCTTAGAAAATGTAGTGGTTGCATTGTAGATTTATCTAGAATTCCTTGATTATGTCATCAGATTGAATAATTGTATGAAGTAAAGTTAGTGAATAATGGAATTTGGATGATTGTGAGTTATTGTTTGAATATTAAATCATTGTGTGAAGTGGATAGTGGGAAATCTTCTAAAGGTTGGGAAAAATTATGTTAGCTAAATGTTTGTATTGAATCTTGAATTGGGTTGATGTGATTTTTGATGTGTTATTGAAGGGGAATTAACCATGCACTGTTTACTCACCTTTATGGTTGACTTGTGTGCAGGATCGTTCATGCTTCGCCTTATGTGTACATTCTTGTGTTTTGGTGATTCATGCAAGTTGGCTTTACCTTGTTGGTTGTGTTGGGTTTCCTAGTTGTAGAATGGGGAGTGGCTCTCAATGGGGACCAGTGCACAAAGTGGCGTCTAGGACAACCCATGTGGGAGTTCCTTAACTAAGTGATAACATAATTAATAAACTAGGGGGTTGGGTAGAATTTCACTCTAATCAAGATAATTGGATGCCTCACCCTTGCCTATAGCACTCATTTAGGCTAAGGATGGGTTGAGAAGGCCTAGTTGGAAAGATAAATTTCCTTGTCCTCACGAAAATAAAATTGGTCTTGCATGTGTCACCCTATGGGGCCGGCATCTAATGTGAGACTATCAAGACAACCATAGATAGGGGCTGACATCTAGTGAGATACTATAAGGACAACCCATGCTAGGACCATGCAATGACACTCTCCCCTGCTACAACCTAGCATTCCCTTGGCTTGTATTTCTATTTTATGTTTGTGTGCCTCTGGAAGTGGTGTCACTATCGTGTGATGTTGTACTGTACTTGTACTTTAGAGTCATGTTGGCCTTTGCATTATCTTCTATCTCTTGACTGTTTTATGGAGGGACCTTAATTCTATCTCCTAGCACAGTGGGTGGACCTTAGGGTTCCACATGGTTGGGTGGAATGTGCCTTATACTCCATTGGGTTCCCTTACTTTGTTCATGTTCGTGAGACTACTCCTAGATATGAAGACTTCTGCACTTGTTCCAATTCATGTGGATTATATTTCATGTACTTGTATTGTACCATAAATCTATTGTATCATGTATTAGACTTATGATGTACTCTCCTCACATGTATATGAGGAGACATTTTTGTTCAAATGTAATGATGTAAATAAATATTAAACTATCTTATGTAATGGAAAATGTAAAAGATTCTATTGTATATGTTTGTTAAATGGATTGATTCTAAATGATATCTATTGATCACATGTTATGGTTAAATGTGATGATTAAATGAAATCCTTATTGTTGTATGGAATTTGTTAATATAATGATTTATAGTTCTTGTTAGTTTAGTCAATGGGAATCTAATAGCATAGTCATGGACCTTAGAGGACTTAGGTTAGAATCCTAGCTATTGTTTCATTTGCAATCTTATGTATGTTGCACTTTCAAAAAAAATGTTTCATTTTAGGTGTTTTAGAGTGTTGTCCTCTAGATTTTTGTAGCGGGGTATTACACCACCGAGTTGGACAATAGATAGGTATTCCACAACAACGATGTGGAATACATTGAGTATCATTCTGCCACTTTCCATACCCTAACTCATCAACTCATTATTCGATCACTTCCCCACCATCCTCTCCTTATTGTTGTATCATTGGCACCATCTCAAGAGTTTGACCGATGAATGTCGATCACACCGATCAACTTGCTATCATGATATGAGTCCACCTAGTCATTTCCCCATCGCTCAGACTCGCTCTCCTATCCTGCTGATACATCCAAGTCCTCTTGATGAAGGATTATCATCGCTATATTGGGAAGATTTGTCAACACATCCCACTAACATGAAGCATTCTCACCAACGAATGTAACCCGATTCACTTCTCACCATTGTGCCATCAATGAGACTCAAGATTGACTCTTGTTGACGCACAAGTGTCCTACCAATATCGGTCCATCAAGGAGACCAAAATTAGCATCCCACTGATGAAGCTCACTCATGTTGATGATATACATATCGCCAACCAGGGATATTGGTTCATCACTAGAACATTGGATGTTGTCTTACCGATGGGTATTCTTCTTGCTGATGTAACTCCACACACTGTTCACTCACCATTGTCATCAGTATGTCATTGGGACTTGTAGGAAGGTCACACTAATATGTCAAGGTTTCACCGATAGAACATTATAGCCCTTATTTGGCCAAACAAACACATAAAGAAGATGCAGGATTGATCTTCACCCAGGATGCTCCTGCATCAGACACCCCAGGTAAGTGAAATGTTCCTAGAGTTGGTAAACTCAGGAACATTGGAAGGTACATGGGACGGTAATCCCATGTTTGTTTTTGACCCAAAGTTGCTCCTTATCCATGGGAGCCTTCCCTCTTGTACTCTTCTGCTCAACCTGAACTCTCAAACCATCTCCATTTGTGTTCTCATGTTTTTTTGAACAACTTCTTACCACTGGACTACCTCTATGCCCACCACACCTTTTTGGGTTACTACTCCTTATGCCTTTATTGCATTGTTGCAATAAATCAGAACTTAATTTGCTCTTTCCTCTTGAAACCCAATCTCTGAATGAATGAAAATCACTACAATTACTTCATTCCTCTTCATCTACTCATTGCTTCTCTGCACTGCAACAAACAATGGAGGTGGATTCTTTCAGCTGCTTTTCCTTCTCTTTTAGAGAATTCAACATATACTAATGTCCATCTTTCTGGATGGTATACGCATTCCTCCTACCATCATAGATGGATTCCTTGTAAAACTAGCATGGTCTACCCAACAATACATGACACACTATTATAGGCATCACATCACACAACACCTTATCTCTATAAGAACCAATTATCTAAAAACTTACTAAACATTGTTCTCTCATAGTTATTTTGTGCTCATAAAATGAACAAAATTTGTACGGACTAGGGTGCTTATTATTTTTTAAACCTATGTTTTCCACCATTTCTTTTGAAACTAAGTTATCCATACTACCACTATTAACAATAACTTTACAACACTTATCTCCAGCCTAGCACACAGTCTGAAAGAGATTACTTCTTTGGGATGGTTTCTCCTCCATCATCTTTGGAGTCACCAACACTCTTCTCATCATGAGAGATTCACCTTCTTTTGGGTCTGCTACTTTTGGAAATGCATTACACTCCTCATCTTCTTGTGCCGGGTGGTTTCTTGCCACACTCTTCTTGTTTCCCTCTTGTATTTCATCACACTCGTATGCATGATGACCAACTTCTCCACACTAGTAACATCTAAATGGAAATCCTCTATTACCGTTACCATGTACCCTTGCTGGTACCTCATTTTATTTGGTATTTTGGACCACTTCTTTGCTCCATTTGAGCTTGGATTCTTCCTCAATTTTCTTTCCTTTATTGCTACTCGCTTGTCCCTTTCCAGTTCCAAATCTTCCCTGACTCTTGGAATTGTTTATTTGCCTCTTCATTAATTTCTCCTTTGCCTTCATTGCATATTGGCATGCTTCCTCAATTGTGGTAATCTTCAGCATACTCACCTCATCCTATATGTTAAACCTCAAGCCACTCACATACCTAGTTGTCTTTTCCCTATCAATTTCATGCCTTCTAGAACGAATAGATAGCTTGTAAAATTCTTCCTTGCAATTTCTTGAACAACTCCATTTCATAATCTCTAGGTATGAATTCCTTCTTCAAATTTGTCACCATCTAATTGCACCTCATTATTTGGGGATCTCCATCCATTTCTTGTTCTTTCTACAATCCTTTCCACCATAACGCAAAATTCCCTTTCAATTTTGTTTGGGCTATTTTCACTCATTGTAAGTCTTTAATGTCCTCCAATTCAAAGTACTCCTCTAGCTCTCCAATCCAATCGATTAACTCATCTGGATTTAACATTCTAGAAAAGTTCAAAAAATCCATCTTATTGCTCTTGTAGACACGTAAAATTTACAAATTAGCATTACACACTTTATCTTGATTAACTAACACTGTTTCATCTTGAATCGCCTTCTCAGCTTATCATCACTTGTTGTCCCTTAATTAACTAAATAATCATTTATCTGATTAAGTCATTCTCTCTTGTTAATTAAATTAATCAATTTGGTTTAATTAACCCTAGCTCTTTATTTAATTAAATAAATAAATTTTATTTAATTAATCTCTAAAGTCTATCTATTAAATTAAATAAATTTAACCTTGTTTAATTTAATCTAACTAACCATCTCCTTTAGTTAAATAAAACAAAATCTTTATTTAATTAAATCTAAAATCACATTCTTCTCATCTTTTCGTTTAAATTAACCCATAGATCTAAGTCAAATTTGTCACATCATCTAATCCCTCATTAAATTAATTAACCCTTGATTAATTTAATACTAATCCATGTCCCATCCTATAGCTTTTTCTACTTTCACATGAAAATAGATTTAATTCATTTATTAAATCCCTATTTTCTCTCAACATGGCATAATAGGGGAATATTCTTCCAAATTTGAAATCCTTCCAAGTGGACTTTGTCCTTCCAACAAGAGATTTATTCCATATTTTGCATTGATCCAAGTGCATTTAAGACATTCCTTTTTCTCTCTTACATGCCATTTCACTATTTTCAAATTCCACCTAATTGCATTTATGGGCACATTCGTCAAAATGTGCATATCCTTTGCCCATTCACATCTTGACAAGTGGCATTTGGCCATTGGTTGAAAGTTAGTCCCACATTGCTTCATTTTGGGCTTTTCTCCATCTTGTCTTTCTATAAGTAAGAGGTTTCTTTCCTCATTTGATCATCCACAATTTGAGAAAACTTACTATACTCAATTTCATCTTCAAGCATTAGCATTTTCATCAATTTCATCAAGGCATAGATAGGTTATTGCAGGTTTTCTCCATGGAGTTCATTTAAAGCAATCACGAAGTGGATCAATCATCACCAAATCATCAAAAGCTTGCAAAGGAGTTGGGAAAGGGCCAATTTCCACATCAAATTGGCACCAACTCCCCCATAAGATCAAGAGTTTGCATTTTTTTAATAGGATTTGATATATCTCCTTACTTTTTCATTGTATTCTTATTTTTATTCCTCTTTTGAGTATTGCTAATGGATTTTATAGGGAACTTTGATCTTAGCTTGCATTTGAATCTTCTAATGTGTTTGTTTGTTGTGTTTTGTAGGTGCTAGGATCTTGGTTCTACATTTTAGTGCTAGAAGGAGGGAAAATATCACATTTAAATCATGTTTTTATCAAAAAAATTGTGTCTACAGGGAAGTGCACCGCTAACAGACCAATGTCGCTATATAGAACCACTATAATACCAGCGTCACCATATAGCACCACTTCAACCGCCCAAGATTCAAATTTTTAAACTCCACTGCTGGTGCAAATTCTCACGCATTGGAATTTTCAAATTCCAAACTACACCGTTAGTCAAAAGTATGATGCCATCACCCTCTCTTTTTTGTTGTAGAGTGACGTGTATAGAATTAGCGATGCCATATAGCACTGTTGGGTCCTTCAAACTGTAACGCCTGTGTAGGTTCCACCGCTAGAGTAAAGGAAAATGTGAAATCTCAATTTTCATGACATGTTCTTTTTTTAATTTTGATCATAAGGGTTCTTAATTGCCTTCCTAACTTTTTCTTTTCAATTCTAACTAGTTTCTTGGTAGGTTGGCTTATTCAAGGTGAATAAAGGAAATCTAGTGGAGGTCTCATAATGACATCAATTATCTCATGATACGAAGTGTTTTTGAACACTTTAGTGTTTGTTTAACACTCTTAGAGAATCCACAATCTCTCTTAAAATTTTGTTATCTTTCATGAGCTTAGGACCTACTAAATTTATTTTGGGCTCTAAAAAGAACATTTCAATTTTTGCTACAAAGGGGTTTAAAAAGAACTTTAGGACAAACTCACTAGATTTGGTTGAGGATTAACAATTGAACAAAATAATTTCCATATTTCATTTTGGTGCACCAAAAAGGAATCATATCATCGCTTTGTGGATTTAAAATGAACAAGTGCTTTTTTTTTTTGTAATTACTTAGCCAAGGTAATATCATTAAAAGGACGCATGTGCTTCTTTTGTGTCTCACAACAATCTTGAGAATCAAAAGGCCTTTTGGTGACATTAAGTTGCATAAGTAGTTTCCAACACACTTCAATTTGGACTTTAAAATTGAACAAATCTTGAAAGTGTGAGTGGAGTATATTGTGTACATTCTCTCTCTTTGGTTTGTAACAAAGATTGATTGAGTTATATATATGTTTTCTTGCTTTTGTTTATCTTAGAGGGCCTGCCTTGTGGGAAAAAGTAATCACCCAAGGGAATGACCCAACCAGGAACACGCTAAAGCCAAGCGACTTCCACTTAGGATATAAGTGTGGATATTGGAAAAAATGCCAATATCATGAGGATTATTCCAATGAGAATGGTAGAAATTTTCTCTCGTTGCATGGATGGTCCCCCACGAATGGAATGCCCACATTAAAACCCTTGTGTAGAGAGGCCAAAATCCCTATCTATTTGTTGGTGCAAGAACGATCATTTTGAAGTTGCCCCACACTTTTATGGATTTTAGTAGAAATGGAAAGTATTCTATGGGAGATTCATGGGTACTGATGCTTGGCTGACTCGAGAAGTGAGTGCATTGTAAGGGGGAACCTATGTGGTCAAGCATCTAACCATTCACTAAAAGTAGGCATAGCTAAACTTGTCCAAGTGGGGATTCAACAAATACAATCTTTCATATCCATAGGATTGTGATTGTTATTGAAATCAAAACACTTTTCTTTTACATAAACATTGGGAAAAAAAACATTCAACATTTGTCATCAAATTTCAAACCCTTTAGGAAGAAAATACCATTGACAAAATTGAAGTGTTATTGCTTTCCTTAGGGATTCTATCCTTAGAGGTTTCTAAAAATTTGGATTTGCATCTCGATTTTCTTACTAAAGTCAACAATAGGTAGCTTTTTCCTTGATTTCATTGAATTTCCATATGATATAGTTTGTGGAATGATAAGAAGTTAAGAAATTAGACATCTAGTTCAAAACCTAATCAAGAATTGTTTGTGGTAAGAACAACTCACTAAGCAAAGCTAAGAACAATTGAACCCCACACATGTGTCTCAAATGATTTCACGCAAGATCAAAATCTAGAAACCAAAGGTAAAAGCTCTTAGTCCAAAAGATCATCAAAAAATTCTCTCAATGCTATACGAATTTAAATGAATACTACTTTTTAACTTTTATAGAAGAGCTTCAAGAAACAATCCTAATTTTTATGAGTTCTTTTGTCAACAAAATCCAAATTTTTTCAGGAATTTGAACACCTTGTTTAGAGTAAAGCATGTTCTTCAAAACTAAGGTCTTGTAAGCAAGAGTCCTTTTAGGTACACATAGGATCAAAATCAAACCTTCATCCATCTTTCAAACATCAAACAAAAATCATATCACCATCAACTCTTGAAAATCTTGGAAAAAATCCTCCTTGTTAAACTTTGGGAAAATCATTTGAAACAAATCCAAACCATCTTGTTTAATTAGATGTGTGTAGATACATCCTTCTCCACATATTTAATCAAATTATCAAACCTTGTGGACAAGTCTATCCCTTGATAACATCTAACATCTTGGGGTTTAGGATTTCATTATCCAAAATAAAAATCCAATAAAAAATTATCTTGTTTGGTTAGGTGTGTTTAAATGAATCTGTTGACGGCGATTTTGGCACCACAACAATGCAAGTAGAATATTTCTATTTTGCTTCTCTTGAAAGAGAAAGGAAACACATGGATGCCTTAGCTCCCAAGGTCTTTTTAGTTGGGTCTCAATTGTGTTGATGTTACTCAGTGGTCAATGCAATAGTAATATTCAAGGGGCTTGCTGGTGTTGAGCTTCTGGATTGTTCTAAGATCAAGCATGAAATAAAACCTACTCTAATAGGGTTTTTTTTAGAGAAATATTAAAAAAGATAAGTTAGAGTTTTGAAATAGAAAAAGAACAATAGTTCATCCTTGAACCTTAACTAGACTTGTTGACTTCAAGGAATTATAAAATAAAACTACAGAACAATAAAGATTGTGATCGACACACAACCTCTTTCATTCTCAGTGCTAATTTGAATAACAGATTTTTAGCTACCAATGAAATAAAACACAAATAACATTTCATTCCTTGAAGACTTCACAAATAAAATTATCAATTAAGAAAAATATCATTCAGGAACACAACATGAAGTAGATTAAACTTTGATTGCTTCTACTGTCAATAAAATAGATAAGCAATATTTACAATGCTGGAACAATCACCAGTGTACAGAAAATCTGTGGCTTCAGATTGTTTCCAACTACACTAGGAGAACTTGAGAATACATTACAGTCTATACTAAAACCTTACTACTTACCAAGAAGACAAAAAGATGCTCTTATTACTAAGAATCAAGATGCAACTCTATCTCCTTCTATTAATTGACTAACTCCTAATAGTTCTAACTCTAAAAATTTCTCAGTCTAAAAGTTTTCTAAACCTAGATGTCTTAACCTAGAAGTGCTAACCTTTTCAAAGAGGCAAGAATGCCTTATATATAGAATGTACCAACAAAAATGTGTTTTCCCCTGCACTAGGGTTTACAAAATATCTACATCTAGGAGAGTCGGCTCTCAGATCTTTCTGAGGAAAGTCAAAACTGCATTCATTGTGAAGCCCTGCTGTCCATGCTAATGAAGGATTTCCACCCTCAGGAGAAGCCTTTTTAGATCTTTTCATAGCTGCAGCATTAACTTTCCTGTCTTCGTGTCCACCTTCAAACTCTGTTGGGGGCACCTTGAATTCTCATAATATCTTCATTAATATTGATCTATCTCTTTGCCAGTAGTCACCACAACTGTCCCTCTGAGTCACAATTTCTTCTTTCCTTAAGCTCCCTTTCTATTCTAGACTTCTCTGTATGTTTGACCACCCTCTGGAAGCACCATCGGGCCTCCTTGTAGATCTGAACACCATCGCCCGGGTCGATCCATCATCATCTGTTCTCAACAGAAATCTATTTTGCTTACATTCTGTTAGTCTTCTCCACAGGGGTGGTCAAAGGTGGCCTGTATTGAATCGCATGTCGGTGAGACACTCATCGTGTCTCCCTGATGCGCTTATCACTTTTATCAACCATTGACATAACACTAGACAGTCGGTGAGACCTTTCGGCGAGCTGCAGAAATCATATTGAGCTCGCAAAAACCCATCAACAAGACCGCATCCTTTCGCTGAGACCACATGGTGAAGCTTTTGTTTTCTTTTGGAGTCTCCTCAACATCCTCCTTATCCTCCGGGCTCGAGCTCCTCTTGCTTCGGATTGACTTTCATAGTCACCGAGACTTCTCGGTGAGAGTCTAAATCTTCCCCAAAAACCCTTGGGGAACCTTTGTCGACAAGACTTATGGCGACTCCCTTACATGTCACCAAGACTCTTTTGTATCGGCAGGACCTTTCGCTGATTTCTTTAACTCTCATCGAGCTTCCTCCTTGTCGCTGAGACACCATCAGGTTGGAAAGACATCTTACCGAACCCGATCCATCTGCTCAGAGTCTCCTGGAGTTCTTTCATTTTGGCGTGACCTTCAAACTTTGCTAAGACCTCACACCAAGGTCTTGCCCTTCGACGACTTTGTTTCATTTCGGCCAAACCCTATTGAATCAGCAAGAGATTATGCCAAGTCGTCGAGAGCTTATTGTTTCGCTGAGACCTTCCACCGAAGTCTCTTTGTGTCAGTGAGAGTTTATTTGAGTTCGAGGAGGGCTTGTTTGATCGGCAAGACTTTTTGCGTCGGTAAGATATCTCAGTGAAGGTACTTCATTCACTTAGAGTTTTACTAATTTCTTCTTGCTCTCTTTGAACTCTTTTGTTTCGGTGAAACTTTCCCCCTTCGCTAAGACCTTATGGTGAAGGGAGAACCCTTCGGCAAAACTTTCAACTTTTTCCAACCCACGTTGTTGCCAAGACCTCGCTGTAGTCACATCGACATGTTTTCTTTGTTCCACATGTGTCGCTGTAGCATTCTCTTGTCAAGGAGATGTCCTATAGAAACCTCATGTCTCAGAAAAAGCCTCTGCATGTTCACTCTTTGGTTGCTGAGACTTATTAATTCTCTCACCGAAGATTACTGATAAAATCCCTTTGTGGCATGTCGGTGTGACTTTATGAATTTTCTGAGACCATATGCTGAAGAAGATGACTCCCATCGATGCTGCTTTTGTCGTTGTGACCTCACCTCTTCGGCCAGACATTATACCGAAGGTCTTATCCTTTGCCGAATGCAACTTTCTTCAGTGAGACCCATGCCAATCGGCCTGACCTCCTACTGAAGAGAAAATTATCGCTGACCTTAGATCATTGGTGGAACCCCTCCGAGTCGGCGAGACACTCTAATTCTCTCCCCCAAAAACATATTGATAGAATCCCCCGCGCTATGTCGGTGTGACCGGAGTCGCTCGGTGAGACATTACACCGACGAACAGATCTCTCCACGATGGGCAATCATCACCATCGGTTGGCCAAACCAAAAGACCTCGCCAAGACGGCATGCCAAATGCTGATTGTTTGGCTGAGGTGTTCACTTATGAGTTGATCGGCGAGAAATGAAGAACTCGCCATGACTTTACTCCGAAGACAAGCCTCTTGCTGAAGTGTAGCTCCTAGTCACTGTGACTATATTTCATCGGCGAGACATTACGCCGAATGCCCACACTCTCTTCGAAGACATCCTTGTCGGCGAGACTGCACCCACTCGCCAAGACTTCTTGGCGGGGAGAAAACCTTATGCCAATATATGAATCCTTTTGATAGCGGTCAGCGAGACATGGAGAGTTCACCATGACCTCTCTCCGATGATGATTTCTCTTGCTGATAAGATTCCCCAGTCGCTAAAACAATGAAAATCCTTTGTCGATAAGAATCTACATATGAATTCTGATCACTGTGACCTCTCCGGGGTCTTGTCGATAGGCAACACAGACACATATTGTCAGAATGCACTGATAGTCGGCAAGACATCTGCAAGGTCTTGCCGACTTTCTTCTTAGAGGAGAATTATGACTAACTGGACTGAGGAATGAATTCCAACTGATCCCTTTTTGCTAATATCATTATGCGTGTGATTTAATCCAGCAAAACAAAGAAAACCACAGTAAAGATCACACAAACAGAAGTTAAATAATCAAAATCATAATTGAAACAAATCCTATGTCAATAGGGTACCGTTAAATCTTCAAATAAAATGATCATACAAATAGTTTGGGTTTCAGGCCGACTCGCGGAATCCAAGCCAGGGAGGAATTTTAGAGAATTCCAAGTCAGGCAGATTCTAGCAGAATAAACATGAAAAAACCCACTAGAAACTTAATCCGATCATTATCAATAAAGAAACAACATGTGAGATCTCAAAATAGCATCAATTAATCATAAAATGCATCATCATTTATTAACTAGTCCTGCTACTCCATACTTCTTCACATTTCTTCAAATTCTGGGGAAATCCGTACAGGACAGATTTCTGTGAAAGAGAAGACATTCCTGCAAATCCAGAAAAAATAGGGGACAATGGATTTTGGGAAAATCCAGAGGAGAAAGAAATCTGTGAAAATCTGGTCCACGCGGAAATCCGCAAAGACCAAAAATCCCTGAACAATAGCGCTTAGCCGGAGTTCGAGCAAGATCCGGAAAAATCTAGAAGAGAAAGAAATCTATGAAGAAGGTACATCTCCTCAGAGGCCTCGGGGATTTTGGGAAAATCCAGTCCACACAGAATTCTGCGAAGACCAAAAATCCCCAAACAACAGTGTTTGGCCGGAGTTCGAGTGAGATCCGGGAAAATCCCAAACTCAGGAGAAAACCCGAATTCCAACTGAGGCAGAACCAAACTTAGATCAAATAGATCAAAAGTCAAAATTAGGAGGAAAACACACGAATTCCAAAGAGGAAAGTAAGTATCCAGAAGCAGAGTAATCAAAAGAGAAAGGGGGACCCATTTTGATCCAAATCAAAGTGGGGTGGTTATGCAGGGCATAACATAATCCTTCTTCTCACACTTAGTCAAATTAGCATCTTGAGGAAAAATTTACTCTAGGACAACATCTAACCTCTTAGAGTTTATAAGTTCACTATCCAAATCCAAATCAAAATCAAACATCAAATCCAAGTCCTAAAGTTTAACATCTCCTTCAAGATTTCTCGAGAGTTCTAATTATCCATATCATCTACCTTTCATGCATTTCACCATCATACTTTGATCCTTAAATCATCCTAAATTTTCTCTTTTGTACCTAAAGTTAGATCAATCCAAAGAATTAGAGATTCATCTCCCACATTCTTTAAAATTGATCCCTATTTTATGGTGCAAACTAGATCTCAACACAAGAGGAACATGGAAGCCAACAAAGAAACATCCACTTCAAGTGACCTAAGCCAAAAAAATTATGAGATGAATCTTGTTGGATCAAGCAATCCTCTAACTAACTTTCCTTCATCATCACAAAATCCTCAAGAGGAAAGTCAAGTAGAGGACATCACTAATAATAACTTCAGAATGACACAAGATGAGATCACTGAGATGGTCCAAAATATAGAGAATCATAGAATCATCAACATTATGATGAGACTCAATCCCTCACTACACATGCTTGAATTAGCAAAAAAAGGGGCTAAACTCCCTTCAAATTTTGATGTGAATACCATTGTGGAACCACATTTTGGAGTCATGTCTCCAATTTCATCCATTCCCCTAATATCATCTACACCTCCATTCCAAAGCATCACTCAACCCATCCCCCAAATTACATCATCCATTGCTCCAACTCAACCCATTGTTAACAAAGGGAGTGCATTTCTTAATGCATTACAAACACACCCCCTTGTGAATAATAAATATTTGGACTCAAAAACCATCTTGGGGAAATCCATCCCACAAAATGCATCACATCCATATGTCCTCCTCACCTTTCATAATCCTAATGACCCATCATCATCATTTCATGCAACACCTCAAACTTCTCTCCCCATAACCTCGTAAGGAGAAGTAGACTTATTTGGACTAGGGGGCATCTTTGACACTACATCTTCATCATTCCCCCAAGGGAGTATGCCACTCACTTTTCCACCACTCCCCCCCTTGCCATCAATATCCACATCACCTCTTGGTTTAGGGATTCCCCCTTTACCAAATGTTAATCAACAAAATCAAATCAACCCTTCGATCGTTAATCAAAATATCATACAAAATCTTTCCATCTTGTCATCCACATCACAACAACATATGGAAACCATCCTGATAACGCAAGCTACCACCATCACATCATCAACCATCCCCCAAATATCTCAAAACATGGTCTCTCAAGGACCAAGTGTATCAATCACACCATCCACCACCCAAATCCCCATCATCAATATGATGATACCTCTCACCACAACAACAAACACTATACCAAATCTGCCGCCACCACCACCACCTCCACCACCAAACACAAATACATCAAGCTAATATAGCATTGCATTACAAGCTACTCAACAAGCTACCTATCAAAAGGCACTTCAACAAATCCAAAATTGACAATATGCACAACTAGCCACTCAACAAGCACAAAAAATATTAGCTACACAACAAGCCGCTCAAGAAGCACAAGCCGCTCAACAAGCATACACACAATTAGCTACACAAAAATCCACTCAAGAAGCACAAGCTACTCAAGTAGTGCAAGCCACTCAGCAAGCGCAAACACAATTAGCTACACAACAAGTCGCTCAACCAACACAAGCCACTCAAGCTACACAACAAGCGCAATAAGCACAACAAGCGCAAAAAACTGCTCAAGCCAAGCCCTATTACAATAAAAAAAAGCTGCCTAACAAGCCCAAGCATAGGCACAAGTGCAAGCTTGAGTTGAGTACCAAGCTCAACATGAACAAGAACAAGCACAGGAATAAGTGCAAGCATAGTACCTCACACAACAAAAAGTAGCTCAACAACAAGCATACCAACAAGCGTTGAAACAATACCAAGAGTAGCAAGAAGCAGCCCAACAACAAGCATTGTTGGTGCAACAACAACAACAAGCTCAACAACATGAACTATTAGCGCAACAACAAGAAGATCAACAACAAGCATTATTAATATAGCAACAAGTACAAGAATACTTGGAGAAACAAAATGTGCAAGCACCATCCACCAACACACCAATCAATCCACCCATCCCTCCAACAAGTGAACCACCATAGAACACCTTCATCCCACCCCCTGATCTGCAAAACGATATAGAAACACAAATTAAGTTACTCTCACAACAAGTACTTGATCTTCAATCAGGGAGAACCATAAAAACACCCAGCAACTTGTGTCCCTATCCATTTGACAGGAGCCTTGTAATGAAACCATTCCCAAATAGATTTGAGATTCCCAAATTTGATAAATACTGAGGGATGAGAAACCCTAAAGATCACATCAGGGAATTTCAAGTTCATTGCATGGAAGTCACACATGACGATACCTATCTAATGCGGCTATTTCCTAGAAGTTTGGATGGCCACACCATGGAGTGGTTCTCTCGTCTTCCTCCTGGCATCAAGAAGTTCCAAAACATAGTGGATGCATTCATAAAAAAATACACATTTAATATCAGTATGGATGTCAATCTAGAGGAACTATTAGCCCTTAAACAAGGAAAGAATGAATCATTTTCTTACTTCCTACAACAATGGAGATCCAAGGCCAATAGGAGCAAATGGGCCATGCCAGAAGAACAAAAATTTTGCACCATCATCTCCAATCTCAATAGAGCCTTGACATTCCATCTCAAAGTGCAAGGTATCACCACATATGATCAATTGATCCGTAAGGTGCTTAACATTGAACAATCCCTTATTTCACAAGGAGGGACACCCATATATCTAAAACAACAAAACAATCACCCATCTGGCAGCTATAACGAGAAACATTGCACATGGGAAAGGAACAAAATGTCACAAATGATGGTGTGGTTGATGCTATGGTTGTGATCAGTGCTCTAAGGAAAAACAACCAAACCTACCAACAACCGCAAAACAATGATCGAAACAAAACCCAAACCAACACAGAATCACAACACCAACCAACCAATAATCAGGTACAATAACCTAAATAATCAAGGGGGACCACCCCCACAAAACAAAAATCCCACCAAGTAGAAGTGCACTGCCCTTGGAGAACCACTCGAGGTCATCATGAAGAAATTGATAAACAAAAACCTCATCAAGGCTCCCACCTATGAGAATTACCAGGAACCAGAAGTGAAACCACCTTGGTATAATGAAAACCAGCTCTGTGACTTTCACAAAATCAAAGGGCACACCACTAATAGTTGCATGAGGTTAAAAAACCAAATCCAAGACCTCATTGATCAAAAAATCATAAATGTGGAGCAACCAACAGGAAACCAGAATCTCAAAATCTACATGAATTTGATGCCCAATCATAACAATAAAGGGAACAATATCAATCATAAGGGGAAGGGAAAATTCAAAAGTTTCAATCATGTATACGACCATGTCATCGCATCCCTGGATGAGTATTGCTCTATTATCACCATCAAAGGAGCCCACGTTGATTGTGGAGTCACCACAAGAGGTAGGAAAATCACCATCGCAGGGTCATCTCAGCCCCCTAGAGCACCCACTTCCAACCCAAGAATTGTTCCCATTGGTTATAATGTCCTTGATCAATTCAAAAGAACTCCAACTCGGATCTCCATCATGGAGTTACTGAAGATATCATCAACCCATAAAAATATCCTTGAAGAAGCATTAACATCATCCACCATCTTTGCGGATCTTAATACTGAACAATTCCAAGCTATGGTTAGAAATATCATTACCCCAAACCTTCTTACATTATCCTATCAAGACTTTCCCACCCAACCATCCCACAATCGTGCACTCCATCTAGAGGTTCTAGTATATAAGAACAAATTCAAGAGGGTCTTAGTGGATGGAGGTGCAGGTTTAAACATTTGTTCCCTCAAGCTCATAAAGAATCTAGGAATCTCAGAGGATTCTATTGAAAAATACAAAGGCATCACAATCATGGCATATGATGATCAAGAGAGAGTATCTCAGGGAACTATCCAACTCCCTATTCAAGTAGGGCCAACAATTATGGAAACTACCTGTCAGGTCCTTGACCTTGATTTTCCTTACAATATTCTCTTGGGACATCTTTGGATCCATGGGATGCAAGCAGTGGCATCAACCTTCCACCAATGTGTCACATTCACATACCAAGTCTAGGAGGTCACTATACATGGGGATCTCGAACCATTTTCTTACTGCAAGAACCTAGAAGCCAAATATTACAAAATCCCCCAAGTTCCAAAGAATGATGAAGGCCTATCAACCCCTTACATTGACCCAAGTACTCTCACCTCCACTTCTGTGAATAAGGCACCCTTCATCCCTGCCATATCCAACATCCAGGTTATTATCCAGGATAATGGGTGTGGACACTATACAATCCAAAAGAATGCCTTCGCGGTAGGAGAGTTACCACAACATCCTAGGTCATGAGGAAGACCACAATCAAAGGATGCTTCATCATCCCAAACATTCACAACAGGCTCTTCCAACTTCTGAAGTTGGGGAGATCTAGGTCGATAGATAATAGAAGAGGACCCATCCCATCTCCTATACCAAAATAATAGACCAATAACTGATCTACCTATGGATGACAACAATAAGGGTTTACAAATGATGCTCGCCATGGACTATGACAGAAACAAAAAGCTTGGCCAAAATGACAATGGGCTTCTAATACCTATTATTCCAAAGACGCGAATGAAAAATCTTGGCCTTGGATGTACCCCTCCAAGTATAACCATATGTGGCTGAAATCCCCCAATTAAGAAGGTTAAAACTCCTCAGCAAACAACAACCACCCTTCAATATCCCGTATCCACTGGTCTCCCCTTAGATAATTTCACATTCGACATAACCGATGTCTATAGTAGTAGTGACGAGGAAGATGCCATAATTGATTTACCTAGGATCTTTGAAAATTCCTCTATCCTTATGCTTAGTACTGTGTCATTTGAGTCAACCAGTCAAAACCATGAAATCTGCTTAGTCTACCCACAACTCATTAACTACGACCAATGAGGACCGCCAATTCTTGACACATTTGAAAATGATCAGGCACTCTCAAAATTCATGGGAATGTAGGATAATATTCCATGTGGGGATCATAAAGTAGGATTCATCATCGAGCTGGACACATGCATACTATGGGGAAACAATTGAATCCCTTAGTCGCAAAAGCAAAAAATTGAGAATAATCTATAGGTCCTTGAGTGAAAACCACACTATTGCACTCTCCAACCCGAAAATACTAAAATGAATGGATGCATCCAATGGTGCAAACCTCTCTAAGGAACCCGAAGATGGGGGATTCAATCCTCCTCTCAGAGCTCTACATCAGGAAAAATCAGCTATCCTAGCCGAAAAATGCAACCCAGTCAACTTGGGAATAGAAGAAACCCTACACATTACATTCTATGCTGAGTCATTACTATCAGAGGAACAATAGATCTTAGTATCCTTCTAAAGAGAGAGACATGTTAATTTTTCATGGAGATATGCCAACATGCCCGAGCTTGATCCAAAGATTATGGTCCATCATCTAGTAGTCTACTCCAAAGCAAAGCCCGTTACATAAAAAACTCAATAAAATGCATCCTCAGATTGCTTTGTTAGTGAAGATGGAATTTGAAGAAGCTACTTGATGCAATATTTTAAGGACCAATTGACTATCCAGAGTGGGTATCTAATCTGGTTCCTATTTCAAAACCCAATGGGGGCATATGAATCTACATGGATTTTAGAGACCTAAACAAAGCATGTACAAAAGATGATTTCCCATTGCCTAACATTGAAATGATAGTGGACATGATAGTAGGACATGAAATGCTTTCTCTGATGGACGGTTTCTCTAGATACAACCAAATAATGATTGCCAAAGAGGACCAACACAAAATGGCCTTCACTTGTCCATGGGGGACCTATTGCTGGAACATAATGCCATTCAGCCTAAAGAATGTTGAAGCCACCTACCAAAGAGCCATGGCATTAATCTTTCATGACATGATCAAAAAAACTATTGAAGATTACATTGATGAAATACGAACAAAATCTAGAAAGAGGAGAGATCACATAGCAACCTTGAGTGTTATTTTTGACAGGCTAGAGGAATACAAGGTTTGCTTAAATCCAAAGAAGTGCATCTTCAACATACAATGAGGAAAGCTACTAGGATACATAGTGTCAATGAGGGGTATTGAAATAGATCCTACTAAGGTAAAAGAAATCCTCGAGATGGAGGTACCCAAAACATTGAAATGGTTGAGAGGCCTCCAAGGTAGGCTTCAGTCCATCTGAAGATTCATAACACAACTAGTAGACAAGAAAAACCCATATTCTCACCTACTCCACAAGAGAGTAGCATAAAAATGGGATGACAAGTGTGAGGAATCCTTCAAAAAAATCAAGGAATATCTTCTCACACCTCCGGTCCTCATGCCACCAATCCCAAGAAATCGACTAATCCTCTATGTGTTAGCAACAAAAACTCTTGGTGCTCTTCTAGCTTAGCAGAATGAAAATGGAATAGAGAGGGCCATATATTACATTAGGAACACAATGTTTGGGCATGAGTTAAACTAATCATTCATCAAAAAAGCATGTCTAGCAGTAGTGTTTGCTTGAAAAAAAATTAGACACTACATGTTGGGACACAAAATCAAACTCATCACCAAAATTGACCCCCTCAAGTACCTATTATCAAAGGAAATTTTCATAGGAAGGATGGCCAATTGGGTCATGATTCTATCTGAATACAACATCGACTACGTGGAACAAAAAGAAATCAAAGACCAAGTGATCATAGATCAACTTGTAGAAGCAACCATGTATTCAGAGAATCCACTCATATCAGAGTTTCTGGATGAATCCATCTTCAATCTCAGCGTAGCCAACCACTGGAAACTCTACTTTGATGGTTCCTACACACAGAATGGATCAGGAGTTGGTTTCTTCTTCATCACCCCATAGGGGGATTATATACCTAGATCCTACAAATTGGCATTCCCCTGCACTAATAACATTGTAGAATATGAGTATTTAACCATAGGTCTCAGAATAGCAGTGCAGTGGAACATCATAGTCCTTAGAGTATATGGAGACTCCCAACTAATAATAAATCAAGTGAATGACAAGTACCAAACAAAGGATGATAAATTGAATCCATACAAAAAGTTGGTAGAGAGCCTCAAGGAATCATTCATTAACATCAAATTTGATCAGATTCCTAGAGTAAACAACAGAGCAGTAAACGCCATGGCAACGATTGGATCCCTACTGGACATCCCTCGCAATGTCCCAAAACATGAATTCTTGGTAGATCAGCTTCTTGTGCCCGCATTTGAGGTACCAAAGTTAGAATTTGTGTGCGAAATAGTTGGTCCCAGTGATCCCTCATACCATGACATTTATACCTACCTACAAATAGGTGTCCTACCTATCGACTTACCCTCAAGCCTAAAAAGAACTTTTGTCAAGAAAGCATCCTAGTTCGTCATCTTAGGAAATACCCTTTACCATAGGATCATAGAAGGAACCCTATTACATTGTTTAAAAGTTGAGGAGGCATTGATTGCCTTAACCGAGGTGCATAATGGTATTTGTGGTTCAAACTAGAGCGGAATGACCTTGGCCAAGAAATTTTTGAGGATGGGATATTATTGGCCTACAATGGAAAGAGAAGCACATGACTATGTCAAAAGGTGCCTACAATGTCAGTAGCATGGGGACCTCATCCATGCTCTAACTCAAGAACTTCATCCTATTGTCACACCTTGGCCCTTTTTGCAATGGGGACTTGATCTCATTGGAAAGATAACCCCCACCTCATCCAATGGCCACAAGTTCATCATAACCACCACTAAGTACTTTACCAAGTGGGTGGAAGCCATCCCCATGACATACATCACTAGAAATTATATATCAAAGTTCATCTTAAACTACTTAATATGCCGATACGGTGTTCCCCAAGCTATCATCTCAGATAATGGGACACCTTTCAAGAATCAGGATGTTTGTGATCTATGTGAAAAATTCAAAATCCAACATCGCTTTTCCACTCCATATTATCCCCAAGGCAATGGCCAAGTAGAAGCCACCAATAAAACCATTCTGAAAATCCCCAAAAAGACAGTCAATGAGGTAGGTCATGACTAGCATCTGCAGCTAAATCCTACCCTCTGGGCCTATTGAACTAGCATCTGCACACCAACAGGTGCCACCCCCTTCTCCTTGGTCTACGGATCAAAGTTCGTATTACCCATTGAGATTGATCTCCTATCACTGAGAATATCACTGCAAAACCTCATCACAGATGAAGAATATTGAGTATCAAGATTGAATGAGTTGGAGCTACTAGGTGAGTGATGTATAGAAGCATTGAACCATTTTTAGGTCTATTAGAATTGACTCAAGAGGAGCTATAACAAGAAGATTAGGAGTAGGACCTTTCAAGTCGGAGAACTTGTGCTAAAGGAGAACCAAAAGAATGTCCCAAACCCAAATAGCAAAGGAAAATTTGAACTTAACTAGTTGGGACCATTCATCATCACAACGAGCTATAAGTCAGGGGAATATCAGTTATCTACACCCGAAGGTGAGCCTTTGTAGGAGCCCATCAATAGTTCCCATCTTAAAAAGTTTTATGCCTAAATCTTTCAAGGTATAGAACAAAAAATCATAAAATCATAAAATGTCCTAAAAAAATGGCCACCTTGATGAAAACCTGGCAAACATGCATCTTGGTGACAACAAAAAAATCAAAAAAAGAAAAAATTGATAAAAAACAGTAAAGAGAAAAATCATCCTCTAGTGAAAACCACTTCGGTGGCACTTTGGGAAAGTACCTTGGTGAAAACTTGGAAAATAGGCACCTTGTGTAAATAAGCACTATCCATCCACCAGGATCTTCGCGATTCGTTCTACATCATGCATTCACATCCACATGATAGCTTGGTCCTGTGTTCGTGTCATGATCCCTCCTAGTACTACTTGACCCATTCTCAAGGTCATTTTTTCCTACCTGCATCATGGTATTCTATTGCATCACATTGGGGTCATGTTCTCATCGGATCGGATTCATGTATATTCTTGAGGTTCATAAAATCCAAAAACCCAAAAACATCAAAAAATCACAAAAATCCCAAAAACATTCAAAACATTCAAAAATCCCAAAATAGGCCAAAAAGTCATTCAAAAAATAAAAAACAGAGTTGTCTTGTCGAACTATGGGTCTCTGAGCCTTGAACATAGGCAAGGTTGATTTTTGATCATCCCTCGAGACACTTAGGTCAGTCCTTGAGGAGTCCATCACAATAAATTGAAAAATTCGTTTGTTCATATCTCATCAATAATCGAGTCTATGTTAGTCAAACTATGTGGTCTATGTACATGTATAACGTATGCAAGGCTAATCTATTGATCAGCCTTTGAGGCCCCTCAGATAGGTATTTAGGTTAGTCTCTTGGTCAAAAAACTTAGAAAACCCAAAAACATTTGTAAAATCTTGAAAATAACAAAAATAGCCTCAAAACAATTCAAAAAAATGAAAAACATCCAAATATTTGAAAAAATCTATCTGTCTCATCTTGTTTTCACCCGCAATAAACATCACTCATAATAATCAATCATCATCCTCAACCTTTGGTGAAACAGTCGAAAACAAGTCTAGCAATTCAAAAGTGAAAACTCAAACATCAAAGTCTCAAGTCTAGGTCAATACGTAAACAAGTTGGTCAACTCTTTGTGTCAACAACTTATCATCCAATCAGTCTCATATCAAATCATCTGATATCATCATTTCCTAGGATGCATCCTTCCTACAATGGACATCAACATTAGGCATCACCATAGTTTAGTCTTGGCTAGTGGTTTTAAAGAACATCAACTTGTTTGTTTACTTTTACTTTTTCTTTGGATTTATCTTATTATGTTCATTCCAAGGACCTCTTGATGATGTCCAAACAAAGGATTTAGAGATAGGAATGGGGCAACAATCACTATCTTTTTTTTTCTAAACTTGTTGGATATTTTTGTAATAACCTTGGTCATGCGTACTTTGTTTGGGTGTAGGGAGGATGTTTTAGATATCTTTTTGACCACATAGGAAAGATTGCTTTTCTATGTTTTGGTCTGAGATGTCTGGAATATCTAAACTACATTTTGAATAAGGTTTTGTATGTCAGGTGTGAACAGGAGTACTCCTATCTAATTGTTGAGTCAAATTCCATCACACTAGGTACACCACCATCCTGGTTCTTTATACCTTGATGCATCATACTTACAAGTGTAATCAAACATAAGGTAATTGGCCCTTTGAAAATCCCAACTCCTCGGCAAGTAATCATCATCATTATCATCATCTCATATCTTGTTGGAATCTCTTGCTTTCTTCTATCTCTTACTTTTTGTGCTAACATGGTACCATGACAGTTAATCACAAAATCATCATCACCATTGCATTCATCTTGCATTCACAAACCATCATAATATTGCATATTTCATATCATATAGGAAACATTAAATCATATCATAACATTGCATTTCTATCATTACATAATATAGATCGGTTATTCTAAGGATATCATAAGCATCATTTACATAATCATCCCATAAAATTATCATCATATTATAATCATCATATACCATAACAATAGCATCATCATAACATCATTTTCATTTATCATACTATACCATCATCATAGTATCCATAGAACATATATAAGCACCATTCATTTTCCTAAGATCATCACATATCATTTTCATCACACAGTGTCATAAATCCACATCATACATGCATTATTACATAAATCATCATTATCATTTCATACATTTATCATTTCATACATCATTTCATCATCATAACATCATAAATACATATCATTCATCATTGCATAATATAGATTTGTTAGTTTAAGCATTTGCATACCATAACATTTTTTTATAGATCATGGAAAGTGTATCAGAAAAGATAATGAAAAGAAAAATTTGCATCATCATCCACTAGGGGCATCATCATCACATTTGCATCACCACATGTAAATCATATAGATTACATCCATACACCACCATAAAAGCATACATAAAAAGATACTGAAAGAGAAATGCATCATATAAGAAAGCATCATAGTATCACATTGCATAGCATATAAAAATTAAATCCATCCATAATGCATCAAAGTAAATATAGGACATATTGCATATCATCAAATAATCATCATCTCATATATCATCAAAAATAGTACACTCTCATGGTACAAAAAATTGGATCAATGTACATGTGTATGTCAATGAGTACAATGGCCCATGGGGCTATAAAAAATGAGCTCATTGGGGCACAAAAAGAATACTGTCTCGATCAAAAATAGGCCTCACCCTATTGGCTGTTGCCATTGCCACATGCTCTCTCTCTCTATGATCCTCTGCAAGTCTATGGCTGGTCCTCTGTGAGAACTCTGGGACTCAGGCTACTCATGACACGACCTAGTAATAATATAATTTGTAATAGTAAACCTCTTGAATGGAATCCCTATATGCTCAAAGTGATACTATGCTCCAAGAGGAAGATGCAACCATGCTCTAATTGTTGTCGTCGACCCATCTCGGCTACTGCCTATAACTCTGCGGCTTGTCTCTGCTGGATCGCCTGGTCCTGCTTTGCCCATAACTGATCTCTCTTAGCTATCAATTCCTATACCTAAGCCTACAACTATAGAATCTGGCCATCTCAGGGGTCTGGTTGGAGGTGGCTGATCATGGCCTCTGTCCCTAGGTAGTGTCGGGACCCTATCCTATTGTCCTTGATCCTAGTCCTACCAAGGGACATCTTGTCTCTACTCTCCCACTTATGGGTCTTGGTGTGGCTGATATTGAGGTCCTTGATCCTAAACCTGATGAACCAATGGTGGACCACCACCTCCTTGATCCTAATCTTTATCCCCCTAGCCTCGTCTTGCTCCCCTGCTTCTCGCTCTCCATCAAGCAAATGGTGTCCCCAAAATTGTAAGTCTAAACGGCGGCCAAAACTAGTCTCTGTAGGCCTATGTGGTCCTGACATCCACCTGAACCTGGTCATATGGCCATGGCCTGACCACCAGCTATTTGAAAGAATTGACCGCCTCCTAGGCTTGTATATAGTGGCCCCAGGAGCTCTGGCTCATTGTCCTCACAAAAATAGCCACGTACTAATCATCAAGCATGTCTTGTGGCTCTCCGAACTACCTTTGTACCCTGCTTAGTAGGTATCTCTCAATCATCATGTGGTCTCACACCTGCATCAGCCTATCCTATCGGGCGAAGAAGAGCTACTAAACATCATCGAACCAGGCAGGCCATCCAAGATATGGCTGCCATGTGAACACTCGTATGTCATCTAGGACTTTCCGCTAGTGGGGAATCTCATGCTGTCCTATGTGGGTGAAAGAGACACCATCTCGGTACCACCAAAAAATTAGATCATCTTGCTCCATGGGAACTAGAACAGCTCGTGGATGAAGCATAGCGATGTGATCCTAAGCCTAGATGTGCAAAAGTGTAACCCACACCTAAAGAGCTCAGTTGTCCAGGTAGGAAACTCATGTAAGTCTCTGTACAGTGAGGCTAGAAGAACTGGCCCCCATGCAAAAAAGGTCCATCACCGAACCATCTGCTCCTAGGCAAGCCCCCATCTAGGATTGAAATAATAGCTACAATAACTAATCAAAAACTAGACACAACGGGCCTATGGTGCTCTAGCTCAATCTTCTCCTCGCAAAATATAATCTCATCGATGCCCATGACATTGTAGCATGCCTCCCTCCCAAAATCTATATCATAGATCGAACGCTCACCATGAATGGGCAGTCTGTGGATCTGCCACACATTCTCGAGTGTAACTGTAGCCTCACCTGTCGGGAGGTGGAAGGAGTGTTAGTGTAATTAATATTTAATTACACTTGCATAACTTTACTTAGGTAATATTTAATTCCTAGGTTAATTAATTCTCATCATTATCTTATTGAGCTATCTTGTTGCTCAAGATAAGATTAGGGTTATGCATCTTTTCTTTTATAAAGAAAATCATATCTTGTAATTTTTTTCCTAAATAATATTATGTTGCACATCTTTTTGCAATAGCTCTGCTTTTTCTATTTTTCTCTTCTTTGGAAGGCTTTTTTGGTTTGCATTTCAGATCTTGGTTTCTAACATGGTATCAGAGCTTTGATTTTCAGCCCCTTTTCAGATTTTTGAGAAAATCACTACAGAGCTCATTTGGGATTCCTCGAGGGTATCATGCCTTGAGTTCATTTATGAGGCATTTTGGATCAGATCGGGCTTCACCATTGGATTCAGAGCATCGAAAAAAGTCAGAATTGACTTTTATTTTGTAGATTTTGGCCATCATTTTCCAGATTTGTGAGGATTTCAGGCTGGGAGATGTTTCGCAAGTTCTAGAGGTAGCAGATTTTTCTGTGCATTTTTGGGCCAAACGGACGTCACCATTGCATTCGCAGTGGCCAAAAACCCTAAGAATGCCCTTTGTTTAATTGATTTCTGAGTAGTTGGTTTGGAAGGAAAAATATTTTTGCCAGGGATGTCGTATGACCTCCCCAACTTGCTTCCCGAGGCACGATTCTCGAAAAAAATTTAAAAAAATGTGCCTTTTTAGCCTCTGTGCATGCGCCTCCAATTCTAAATAGATCCACTACCGGGTGGCCACTAAGTGACTGCCCATTGACCGCCATCGCCGCCGGTCTGCCGGCAGCCCTGGGTAGCCCCTAAGGGATCCTCCAGCCCCCGCCCCGGTCATATGGAGGATCGGGGCCCCTTTGTTAGCCCCTGAGGGCTTCTCCTTTGTGGCCACTGGTCCTATGGCAGACTAGATCCTTAGCCCAGCCCCCGACCGGCCAAAACAGAATATTCCGGCGATCTGCAAATTTTTTAGGCGGCCGATTTTTTTTCCAGAAAGGGGGTTTTTTTTGCCCCAACGGCCTCCAGGCCGTCAATTTTTTCCCGTGAAGTGCTGACATCAGCATGACATCATCGGCCATACGGCCCTCTTTGCCCCCTCCTAGCCCTGATTTTCCCTAAAGGAGCACTTTTTTTCTTTTTGGCATAACTTGGGCATACTGTATCAAAATTAGGAAAACGAGATATCGCTGGAAAGCTGGTTCTGAGAAATTTCCTGTGGTGTAGTTTATTTTTTAGTATTTTTTTTTTAGCTACTATTGTTTCTGTTTGAAGTCAGATGTTCATTTATGGCTTCCAAGCTCATAACTTTTTGCCAATCTCCAATTTTAGTCTTCTTTGCGTTGTTGGAAAGTTATTGAGGAGATCTATCTTGTTGTCCATGCACTTTTTTTCTGTATCTATCCCAAATTGATTATTATTCTAGATTTTTCTCGATGGGTGTTTTGGAGATTACTTGGATGTTTTGGTAGTTGGAAAGGTGAAACTTGAATATTTGTACTTCATTTTAGTACCACATCATCTTATTTTCTGTTTATGCATATTTAGCATGCTCTCCTTTTACAATCATTGGGTTATTATAATAAATGAACTGAGATAAAGTTCCATCAGGGGGCCTTCTTGCTTAATAATCTGATTAGAGTGTAGTTTTCACTTTGATCTCCATATCCATCTTGATTTGATGATAGCTTGCATGGGTTATCTGGTTTCTTATATTCTTTTGGCCACATATTTCCTTGCTTGTAGCTTGACACATATCAGATTCACATCGGTTCACACTTCAGTTGAGAGATTATGTTTCTTGATCCGCATTGGTTTAGATCCTTCTCAATTTGAGGGCCATGTTTTTATGGTTAATGTTCCAGAATCTTCATGGTACTTGTTCCTATGGAAGAGTTTTAGTCATAGTTTGGCATCAGCATCGAGATACATGGTTTCTAGATTATGTCATCATCTCATCTACTGTTGCTTCACAGATTCCAGGTTGTTCCAGTTTGTGAGTTTTCCAGTGTTTCGTGGAATTGGGTCTGTTGTCACATTATTATGATTCCATTATTGGTTTCAGTTGTAGACATAAGCATCTTTCCTTGCTTTTCGGATTGCGGTTCCATTGTTCCTCCACAGTATTCTTCCAGTGCTTCTTTGCAATAGTTATCTCATTGTAGGGGGGTTTTGTCCCACTGATTTTTCTTTCTCTACCTCATTATTGCATTTGTACTTCAGTACCTAATCAGGCCTTGTTTTTAGGACCCATTCATGCTTTCTTGCATTCATCTTAGTTTTTAGGTGCATGCTTTGTTAGTCTCCCTAAGTTGCACTTATGGGGGGTGTTAGTGTAATTAATATTTAATTACACTTGCATAACTTTACTTAGGTAATATTTAATTCCTAGGTTAATTAATTCTCATCATTATCTTATTGAGCTATCATGTTGCTCAAGATAAGATTAGGGTTATGCATCTTTTCTTTTATAAAGAAAATCATATCTTGTAATTTTTTTCCTGAATAATATTATGTTGCACATCTTTTTGCAATAGCTCTGCTTTTTCTGTTTTTCTCTTCTGTGGAAGGATTTTTTGGTTTGCATTTCATATCTTCATTTCTAACAAGGAGGAAGTCTCGCTATGCCATCTCTCAGTGAGTGTTGTCAACATCCCCAAGTGTTTCTGAATGGGTGGCGCATAAGCAATGTACCAGAGACCGATCCACCCTAGGTGCTCCTATTGTCGCTCGGTCAGCTCATCCAAAATCCCAAAAATCTCTTGGGGCCTATGCTCGTGTGATTAGATCTCTCTCGCTTCCTCCTACATCAAGAAAAGTCACCATGTTAAAATTAAAAAAAAAAATCCTAATCTTGGTTTGTATTGGCATCGTGAAAAATCTTAGGGTCACTGCTTGTGAAGGCGGTGTAGTTTGCAAACTCCCAAACTATGTCACAGTGTTGCAGTTTGCAAAAGTGATTCAATTTAAGAGGAAACCCTAATTTTAAAGAGCACCGCGATGATGCACTTTTCCAAAGGTGCCTTAGTTTGGAATTTGAACCCAAAATCCAAACTGCGCCACGACGTCACTACTCATGACGGTGGCACAGTTTGATGCTAAGAGGTGCTGTTTAAAATTTGTAGTAGTGCGATATAGAACCGCTCCTAAGGACCTAGTTTCCTAAGGCATCAAAGGTGCACTAAAAATGAAAAGCAAACTCGGGTCAAGTTGACTCACCGGTGGTCCAGTGCCAAGAAGCCTCTGATGCATCTGTACCTTATCGAAAATGTGCATGGGAAGTTGTCGTCATGCCATCTCTCCAGAGGGTCAGAGCTCAAAGTTGCAAAATATCTTAAGGTTGAATGTGAAAATGAATTATAAGTGGCCCCTCAAGGCCTATTTATGTTTTGATGCAGGAGCATCCAGTGGTGTAAGGGCAATCTTGCATCACCCAAAAATAGTTAAATTTCAAGTTTCTTGGTTTTTAGATGTTTTTACATTTTTGGATACCCTTTTTGTCATAATGAAATTCCAAATTTACGGTTTTCATTTTCTATTCCTGGGTTGAAAGATATTGTAGTTTTAGTTTCCCAGATTTGCACTTAAAAATCTTCCGAGTTAGATTTGAGGCACTTAGAGTTCCCGGATCGGCCCTAAAACTTTCTAAAATTGGCATAGCATATTTTGAGCGCGTTCTTGACTTCGAGACCTTTCCAATGGTTCAAATGGTTTGTGAACCAGAGTCCCAGATCAAAAGTTATGGCCCCGGGAAGTTGGCACATTTTCTAGAAGATACAATTGCAAATGTTCTTTTGAGATTTGAACTTCAAGTTGTAATTTTTTGGCACCAAACTGCCTAAACTCAAATTTGAATGTTGTTTTGGCTCCAAACTAAAGAGGAGCTCTATTTATGGGCGGGTTTCTAATTTTTGGGTAGCTTTTTGGGGACAAGCTCGCATATTGCGAAAGGGTGATTTTGTAGCTTTTTGTAACTTGCATGTGTTGTAGAACTTGGGGATTTGAGATCCTTGCATGTAAGAAGCTCCATTTTTTGAATAATAAAATTATTCTCTTGTTTGTGGGTTATTTTCTAAGTCTCGGGTTGCGCCCTCATCATGTTTAAAATTTAGGGTTTCTTGACCCTATTTAGCAGTCCAACAAGGGCCTAGGTCCCCCAATCCCCTTTTTTCCCAACCAAGGGCCATTTTGTACCTTTTTTGCGTTTTATCTCATTTTTTGACCTCCTGAAGCCTTTCTAGACCTGTCGGGCACCTTGTCCTCTTTTTTCGCGAGATCACCGAAAAATCAAAATTTTTGTTTGATCTCTTGAGGGGGTAGTATATTGGCATGTTTTCTCTCATTGGGGCAACAGTGGGGAAATTTTTGAAATCGATTTTTTTTTTCTTTTGATCGAGACATTTTATTCTTTGAACCAATGTAATGAGTGCATCACTTCAAAGAGGGGAAAAATGTAGACATGTAAAATGTACTGATTGAAATTACACACTTGATCCTGATTAACTAACACCATTTCATCTTGAATCACCTTCTCAGCTTATCATCACTCTTCGTCCGTTAATTAAATAAATAACCATTTGTCCGATTAAGTCATTCTCTCTTGTTAATTAAATTAATCAATTTGGTTTAATTAACCCTAGCTCTTTATTTAATTAAATAAATCAATTTTATTTAATTAATCTCTAAATTCTATCTATTAAATAAAATAAATTAAACCTTGTTTAATTTAATCTAACCAACCATCTCCTTTAGTTAAATAAAACAAAATCTTTATTTAATTAAATCTAAAATCACATTCTTCTCATCTTTTCATTTAAATCAAACCATAGATCTAAGTCAAATTTGTCACATTATCTAATCCTTCATTAAATTAAATAACCCTTGATTAATTTAATCCTAATCCATGTCCCATCCTCTAGCTTTTTCCACTTGCACATGAAAATAGATTTAATTCATTTATTAAATCCCTATTTTCTCTCAACATGGCATAATAGGGGAATATTCTTCCAAATTTGAAATCCTTCCAAGTGGACTTTGTCCTTCCAACAAGAGATTTATTCCATATTTTGCATTGATCCAAGTGCATTTAAGACATTCCTTTTTCTCTCTTACATGCCATTTCACTATTTTCAAATTCCACCTAATTGCATTTATGGGCACATTCGTCAAAATGTGCATATCCTTTGCCCATTCACATCTTGACAAGTGGCATTTGGCCATTGGTTGAAAGTTAGTCCCACATTGCTTCATTTTGGGCTTTTCTCCATCTTGTCTTTCTATAAGTAAGAGGTTTCTTTCCTCATTTGATCATCCACAATTTGAGCAAACTTACTATACTCAATTTCATCTTCAAGCATTAGCATTTTATCAATTTCATCAAGGCATAGCTAGTTTATTGCAGGTTTTCTCCATGGAGTTCATTTAAAGCAATCACCAAGTGGATCAATCATCACCAAATCATCAAAAGCTTGCATAGGAGTTGGGAAGGGGCCAATTTCCACATCAAATTGGCACCAACTCCCCCATAAGATCAAGAGTTTGCATTTTTTTAATAGGATTTGATATATCTCCTTTCTTTTTCATTGTATTCTTGTTTTTATTCCTATTTTGAGTATTGCTAATGGATTTTATGGGGAACTTTGATCTTGGCTTGCATTTGAATCTTCTAATGTGTTTGTTTGTTGTGTTTTGTAGGTGCTAGGATCTTGGTTCTACAACTCTTTGTTATTTTTGAAAGAGCTCTCAAAAACCTTTCATGTTAGACATCTACTGGTCGTTCTTCTTCTTCTTCTTCATGTTATTCACCTTCGATTTCTTCCTCATTCTCATGTTCTCTTCCTCTTTCTCTTCTTTCCCCTATGTTACCAACAACTACTTCCCCTTGGTTTCTAATACCTTCAATCACCATGTCACAAAATCATTTAAGTACACCCTCTAGTCTGGGTCTTCATCTTCCTCTTGCTATTTGGGGCAGCATCTCTTCCAATCAATGGTTTCAACTCTCAACTATTTGGAATTCCACACACTCCCTCAACAATCCTTTCGAGCTTTTCACTTTTGTCACTCTCTCCCACAAATCCTGGTCGATACTCTCCACACTCAAAACTACCTACTTTGATACCACTTGATGAAGGGTACTCCCCTTAAAGACAAGAAAAACATGAAACAATCAAGTTTGCACAACAAAATGACCTTTATTACTAGAATACCATGAAAAAGTTACATTCCATCTTATGAGCTTCGTACATGCATCTATAGATTACAGATCTAAACCAACCTTCGTTCAACACTTTATGATCGTCTAGTACTCCCTTTTTGTTGTCTCACATGTATCCCTTTGGGGCTTATATCTTTCTTTAGTTCTTTAGGTTGGCCTCATTCTTTCCCATTTTTCATGTCATAGTATCCATTATCATCCAATCAACACTCAATATCCTCAAGTAGTTATATCATAATCAACAGTTCCATTGAGTTGGACAATAGATAGAAATTCCATAACAACAATGTGGAAAACATTGAGTATCGTTTTGCCACATGTCATACCCTAACTCGTCAACTCATCATTCAGTCACTTCCCTACCATTGTCTCCTTATCATTGTATTTTTGGAACCATCTCAATAGTCTAATTGATGAAGGTTGATCACATCGATCAACTTGCTATCACGATATGAGTCCACCTAGTCATCACCCCATCACTGAGACTTGCTCTCCCATCCTGTTGATACATCCAAGTCCTCTTGATGAAGGATTATCATTGTTGTATCGGGGAGACTTGTCAACAACTCCCACCGATATGAAGCATTCTCACCGATGAACACAACCTGATTCACTTCTCACTGTCATGCCATCGATGAGACTCAAGCTTGACTCCTGCTGACACGCAAGTGTCTCATTGATATCGGTCCATCGGGGAGACCAAAGTTAGCATTCTGATGATGAAGCTCACTCCTACCAATGATATACGTACCACCAACTAGGGATATCAATCCATGATTGGAACACCAAATGTTGTCCTGCCAATGGGTAGTCTTCCCACTGATGTAACTCCACACACTGTTCACTCACTGTTGTCATCGGTATGTCGCTAAGGTCACACCGATATGTCAAGGTTTCGTCGATAGAACATGCTAGCCCTTATTTGGTCAAACAAACATAGAAAGAAGATGGAGGATTGCTCTTTTCCCAAGATGCTCCTGCATCATAAATTTAAAGAATTTATCATTTAAAATTTATTCATTTCTTAAATAAAATTTAATTTGAAACAAATATTTATCCTAACAAAAAAAAATTAATTTTTGATTAATTTGTATTGAATATTTTTCAATTTATCAAATTTAAATTTTAAAAATTATGGACAATAAAAATTATATTAAAATTTATAAAAAAATTATCAAAAATTCAAAAAAATGCATCAAATTTTGATTGCATGTGTTAAAAAAATAATTTACTTTACAAATCTAAATTTTATTAAAGTGAAAATTTCTTGTTTTTAGCTTATTAATTTCATTTTTTTGAACAACAAGAAAACATAATTCAATTTGCAAAAAAATATTGTTGAAAGTTAAAAAACTAAATTAATTATCTACCCTACATGACTAAAACTTGTCATCAAAATTGAAACTAAAACTAATTAAACATCAAATGTAAAAAATGAAAAAGGGAGGAAGAGATAAAGGGAAAAATACAAAATAAAATAAAATTTGAACCTTATTAAATGCCCTTGCACCATTTGACGTTCATGGATAAACTTGACAACAACCAATCTCCATTAGATCCTTTGTCACCATCCCAACACAAAATGTAGTCTTCAAGCAAAAACATGTGTGATTTATAGAAATAATTTGTCAATTGATCACATAAAATACTTGATCATCAACCAAGTTTCAGTGATATAAACATGGATTCAAGGGTTCATTAACACCCATTGAATTAAATGTATAAGTTTAAACAAAAATGATTTAGATTCAAATCTTAGAAAACACCATTGAATGGAACAAAAATGAAAAAATAGAGAAAAACATTACATTCCATTTAAAATATGTGTTTCCAAAATTCAATGGATTTTCCAATGTCTTGAAAATGTGCAATATACATGTAAAACTAATAAATTTGAATGGGAAGGAAAACAATTCTTCCCTCTAAATTTTCACAAAAAAAGATAATTAACTCTTCAAAAATTAGGAGTCATAGGTTGGCTCTTTGAATTCACCTTTTCCCTCCAAATACTTTTCAAAAATAATTCCACATTTTATTTTTTGTATTTTTAGGTTGTCTCTCTAAATTGTCACATTTAACATTATCAATTCTATTTTCTAACTCTTCTCACAGATTATATAACAAATTTATGATGGTTCAATAAAATAAATTTATGATGATTCAATAAAACAAATTTTTGATGACTCAATTTAATATTACACTCGTTACAATGTTTTATTGAAGACAATAACTATTCCTCCATTATCCTCTCTAACATCTAAAAAAATAACAACTCCAAAATGCAAAAAATAACTTGCTCTATATTTAAAAATAGAGCAGTATCAACTTTACAAACTTACTTTAAGATATTTCTTCATTTCTCACCAATTTATTGAGAGATAGCCTCAATACCATGGCAATGTACTTTTTAGGATTTAATAGATGCATTTGGTAACAACTTATAATTCTTATAAAAAATAATCCTTTGGTTTCTCATTCTTCAAAGAATTGTTGATATGATGACAATACTTGTCTTTATAATGATTGAACATGTGGCATTTAACGGATTTCTTTAATATTGAATAGGTAATTCTCTATGAGAGTTCTTGGAGATCTTCTCTTTGTGAATTCTTCCTTCAAGGAAATTTATCAAATATTTCATGTACTTTTCCACACCTTTTATCTTATTTTCTTTTGGCATTTTTTTATCTATAAATATGCACCATGATTAATCTCTCCCCTATGTAGCCTTTTTTTTGTATATTTAATTCAATAATTTTTTTCGTTATACTAATGCTCGAAGATGGGTGTGGCTTGGTTTTTATTTTTTAATTTAAATGCTTCTATTTGATAATTCACTTTATGCACCATTCATATTTAGTGTCTCCATATAAACCATTTGCATGACATGGTTTTTTGTCAATCATTCCAACTCCTTTGTTTATGCTTTCATGCTTCACATTCATATTAAAAAAAATTCTTCCACTTGATCTCCTTTGTGAGGCCCCTATTGTGTATTTTTAAATGAATTGATAAATGATTTTACCAACAATTTTTCATGACCACACATCAACAAGATTGTGACCTTTCACATTGTGAAAGAAGTGTTATGCAAACCATAAATTTCCATCAATTTTTTTTTTAATTACATTATTTGATGAATATTCACATCTTGACCAATATTTAGTCAAATTTTAGGTTTGATGGAATAATAAATCTTCAAGAATGGTTCATGTGTCTTATGTGTATTATGGCACTAAAAATGAATAATTATATCAAATAATTGGTATGAAAAAAAAATGCACAACATTTACAACACTTTTTATTTACATTTTGGGATTTGATGAGTGATTTTGACTTCCATGCTAGATCCTTGCAAAATGATCCAATATTAAAAAATAAAAATTAAATACCAAGTTTTCATTTAAAGTAAAAAATTAATGCACTAATTGCATAAAAAATGAAATCAAATTTCAGTTTAGATTAAAATAAAGTCATAATCACATGTTTCTTGATTTTCTCTAGAAGGGTATTATTATTGTCTCTTTGGTTTACTTGGCATGTGGTTAATGGTTATTTCCTTGGTTTATTTGCGATGTGTTTTATGACTCTTTGGTTATATTGAGTGGTTCCTTGTTGTTGTCGTTTATGATCTATGTATTCTTTGATGTTGCTTTTGGAGTTATTGTACTATGTTATTCTTTATTGGAGTTGTATTATGGAATTCATGGTTGTGGTTACTTCCTTGTCACCTCTGAGCACGGGGGTGGGTTTTCTCTAAAACCCACGTGGTTGGGTGGAACGTGCTCCACACCCGTTGGGTTCCCCATCAACATTCGTTCTTCACAGTGTTCTTCAGATGGAGCTTGTACCTATTATTCATCTTGTATTTCAGACATTATTTGTACTATGTATTTATCCCACATGTATGGGAGATTTCATTGTATTCATTTATTGAGAACATGTAAGGTATTACATGATGATGTATTATTCATGCACCTTTGTAATCATTCCTAGTTTATGGGAGTCATCATGGTTGTATCATGTGATGTATTTATACTTAATACTTATGGATACATGGATGTTACCTTTGTAAATGGTTATTGTAATGTTCATGTGGGATGTAAGATTTATTATGTTATTTAGTCTTATGTGTATCTTTCGTTATGAGTTGTTTATGCGATGTGACATCATGTGCCCCAGAGGACTTGACATTATGATGTTAATGTGTAATGTGATTATGTTTTGATGGTTCATAATTATGTGTACTTTTTTTTATTAAAAAAAAAATGTGCATTGTTTTGTCCTTTGGGGTTTGCACGACGGGTGTTACAAAAGAAAATAATCATTCATATTGTTAATAAAAAAATAATTAAGTGTAATATTAATAAATGATCACCAACATGTTAAAAAGAAAAATATTGATCTAATTATATCTACACAAATCTCAAATATAATAACATATAAATTGAATTGTAGGGATGAAAATAATGAACCATGGATAGAAATAGGACTACAAACCATATCATGTCCTTCCACCAACATCACAAGTTATATAGCTATGAAAAGTAGACCCCCTTCAAAATACCCATATAGAAAATCCATATCACTATCTAATTGTTGGACCACAAGGTCAAACACAATATCAATAAATCAATGAAATTAAAAAGATGTAATATTTTCAACTAAAGGAAGATCAAACCAAAAAATTTATTCCCACAACCAAGGAATATGCTCAAAGCCACTAACCATCCCCTATACTCTATTGGAACACATTTTTCATTGTGCCAAAAGATCAACATGTTAACACTCAATACACATGCCAAAGATAAATGGATTCATGAGAAGCAATTAGTTCATGTCTCAAATTCAAAGGGAGACATTGGTGATTAGTCCAACAATCCCATCTTAGCATCACTTAAGGGGATTCAAACCCATGACAATGGCTCTAGTACCATTTTTTGGAACATGTTTGTCATAACACCAAAAGATCAACCTATTAACACTCGATACAAATGCTAAAGATAAATGGATCCTTGGGAGGTAGTTATTCCATGTCCCAAATTAGAAGGGAGATGTTGGTGATTAGTCTAACATATTCCTCATCCTATTCTTAAAATTGACTTATACACACAAGGAGACAAATGAAAATAAAATCATGCCATGCATATCTCAAACTACTCCTCATAAATGACATACATAACTCTATACTCATTCACATCAGTCAGTAAAGAAAAATACAACACATCTCAGAAAATAGGTGAGAAATACCTATTGGATTATCCTCTATCAATTAGGACTTATTGAGAGTTGGCTATGAATTCCTTTTTAGATTCATATGTCTCAAGTCACATTGACTCTTTATATACAAACAATCCCCTCATCATGTCCATGTTGAAGTCATGTCAAGTTCTAAGCAAAGGCTCATTTGTATTTTTGTTGAAACCTTATCAAGGAAACAATTCAAATACTTGATCTAGACATCATGCTAGATATTCCAATCTCATTTAAGTCTATCTAGCATCAAAAAATAATCCCATGTCAATTGATCTCTAGTTTCAAAACTATAATATATATAAGGCCCCAAGTCAAAATGATCACCATACTCACACTAGAAGACTACCTCAAAATCACCACCAATCTTCATATATGCATCTTAGAGCTTGCAAGATCTTCCATTTAGTATTCAAATTTTCTAAAGGAAGGCGATTTTAACTTTCTTATTACATTATTTTTCATTTTGATAGCATATTGTTCTAATGTGTTTATCTATTTCTTTATCTCATCTCTTTCATTTTATTATCTCTATCTATCTAGTCATTCATGGAGGAGGGAACACCTACACAAGGATTTGACTAAGGAAAGCCCCTAAAACAAACCCCAACCATTTTCTCATTTTTGTGTGTGTAGGATTTGAAGTGGTGGAATTATGGAAGGCTTCATTTGTGGACCTATTGGGTCATCCCATTAAAGTGGGTCTCAAACTTGAGATATCTTGATTTTTGCCTGAAATCACATATTAAGAAAAACTAATGCTTTAATCCTTGAGGAATTCCATCTAAATGGTTTCAATTGGAGAGAGTTAGATAAGACCCCCTTAGATCAAACCTCCTTGGATAGAACCCCTCTAGTCTTAATTTATACCCACAATGGAGTCTCCTTTTCACCTATCAAAATGCTGGTAAAAAACACATTTTCTTTACCTTTTAAGGGATTAAATAAGTCATTTAGAAATTATGTTTTGTAAGTGTGTAGGCCTATTATATAATTTTTAAAAAGTATAATTTTAAATATTTTTAATTTTATTATTATAGCTATATTATATTTCTTATGAATGTTATTTTTTCACTAAACATCAAGGTATTTGTTCCACAAAAGTGAAAAAATAGAAAAATAGAGAAAACAAATCTAAAAATATATTTGCACTAAGTATTTTTTTTAAATTTTGGGAAAAAGGCTAATAGCCTATATATTATATTAAAATAATAGCAAGTAATTACAAAAGTGCCAAAGAGGGCCTAATTTATGCTTTTGAACCAACTAGAAGATTTACATGATAATATTTCCTACTGCCCAACTCAAACTTAAAATATGTTTGCACTAAGTATTGATATTCTTGTTTCAACAAATAAAAATAAAATATAATTTCAATACATACAAAACACATTATGTAGTATGACATACACCTATGTCTAGATTATATAATTACTTTGACTTCAAAAAATAATTAAAAAAATTATTGCAACAAAAAAATATGAAAAAATATCCATGCACTAGATATTGATGTTAAAAATCTATATTTTAAAAATTATAATTTTATCCTTTCAATAAAAAAAGTTATGTGTGACGACATAAATGGCACTTTTAAAAAATGTTGTTAACTATAAAAATAAGTTATTAAAAAGTTACATAAAAAATTCACAATTTATTTATAAATTTAAAAAATTAGAATCTACACACAAATCCCCACAAATCACTAGTTCACATCATCTCCAAATTATTAATGGTTTAGTTGCAATAGGTTTTGTAAAGTGAAATTTTGTAAAAAAATTGATATTAATGTCCATTTTGGCCAAAAAGTGGGACATAGTGTGGCTTGACCCTCTTTTGAATGTCTCTTTTCTTCTTTTCATTTTTGTATTTTCCTTTCCATCTAGCTTAGTTTATGTTTATTTACATTATTTTGTTATTTTATTATCACTCTACTATTTTAAGCATACTCTTAAGATTTCAGTAATAAGATAGTTAGCATGTTGTTTGTGCTTTTCTATGATAAACTCGGTTTTTTACTATACCAGACTACAACACGCCGCGAGGACATCCACATGTCACATTGTTATCCTTGGATGAGAACTTATTGGTTTGTCTAGAGAACCTCTGCAACCTGCTCTTTTGGTTTTTGAAACTCTCTTATTTTTATTTAGCATAAGTTATAAAATATAAGCATACTCCTTTATCTTCTCATCTCATCGCCTAAGATTTGATTCTTGAGGTAGTTGAGGAACATTTTCCCTTAAGGGGTGGTGTCGAATTTCCTCCTCTACAAAAGGTCCTTTTTTACCAATTATAGAAATTACTTTTGTTCAAAGGATTTTGTTTTTTAATTTTGAAGAGCTTCTACCTTCATTTGAAGGTCCTTGGATACCTTCAAATGAATCTACCTTCATTCAAAGGTCCTTTAAATGAAGGTCCTAGAAATTATATTTCCACATTAGGCCTCAATTTTTCCTTAAAATTTTATGTTTCCAACCTCAAGTTGGACTAGAAAATGGAATGAATATGATAGGACAATTTATAGGATTATGGCTCTTGAAGTAAGATTTCTAGAAACTATAATTTAGATATATTTTAATTTTATTATTATATTTATTTTTTATTTTTTAGTGAGCATAGGTTATTTAGTGATCATCAAGGTCTATGTTCCACACACATGTAAAAATTGTTAAACATGTTTTTAAAATTCTAAAAAATGCATGCACACTAGGTATTAATGTCCTTATTTCAAAAAAAAAGAGTAAGTTAATTTGAATACATATAGAAAAATTATGTTGTTTAGTATAAACCTATGTCTAAATTATAATTAATCTCACTTCAAAAATTAATTAAAAAAATATGCAACAAAAAATTATGAAAACATCTATGTAGTAGATATTGGTGAAGTAAAAAAATATCTATGCCTTAGATATTGGTGTTACAAATCTATGCTTGAAGATTTGTAAATTTTGCCTAAATATAAAAAAGGTTATGTTATATTGTATAAAGTTCACTTTTTAAAATTATTGTTAAATATAAAAAATAAGTTATTTAAATTTACATAAAATAAAATAAAAATTCTTATTTTTAAAAAAATACATTTAAAATGTACACACGAAATCTCAAAAATAACTAATTCACATCTTCTTCAAATTCTAAATGAGTTAGTTATTGTATGTGTTAGAAAGTAAAAAAATTATTAAAAATGTTGATTTCATTGTCCCACTTTGACCAAAAAGTGAGACACTATTGTGGGATCACCTTAGAAGGACCAATAATGTAATTTTTGAGAATTTTAAATCCATCACCTCAAAATTGGCTTTGTATTCTTAAATGTGTTTAGCAATCCATTCTAGATCCCAAAATTACTTAGTTTATGGTGTCTAGTCTACCAAGGACTTCCTATTGGTGAATTACCTTGGTATATTAGGCTTGCTCATCCCAAATGTCTAAATATCATGAAATTAAGATGTTCAATAATTTATTTTGGAAATTCCCTAGAACCCAAGATGTTTGGTATGGATACAAAATATTTTTCATCATTTATCCTAGTATCATTTTCTTGGATTACTATTTATTTTTTGGATTATGCCTCATGGATAACTTATGTTACTAGAATTTGGAACTTCTTAATAGCTTCTAATTTATTTCAACTCTAGAAGACTATATAATTAATATTATTATTAATGTTGATGTGCTATTGATTGTTCATTTTCTCTTAATGAGAAAATTCTTTTTCATACCTCTATACACTTTTTATATCCAAACATGTAGAGTTGGAACTATAACATCTTCATATCCTTCTCATTCACTGGAAAAGTACACCATGTACCAAAAGGAAAGTTCCACTTGAGGGCCCTACCTAGAGAACACCAACTCCAACTCTCTAGTGGAAAAATTATTCACACAATCAAAACTATTTCTCACTACATCCTTCTTGATGGACAGGTTGAAGTCCTTCATTATGAGGGAATCTATTGGGCCTATGTTGAGTGATGCCAAGATTTTTGTTCCAACTCTACCTCATGACTAGGGAGCATTGATGTTTCTCAAGCTCTAGGATTTTTAGGATAGTTGGGAGATCCTTGATCCTTGCTTTGATTAACCATCCCCTTGGGTGGTTCCTTGGCATGATGATTTTCTCCCTCCTCTTAATCTTGCTACTTGTGATTAATGCTTTGACTTGATGGTTCTATGTTTACTAGCTTTTCATTTGTATTGCAATGAGTCATGAATACCATTTAACAAATATTTTAGTTGTAAAACTTTTATTATGAATTTTTATTTTTATGTTGTTTAAAGTGTAATTCTCATAAAAAGTGTTTCCACTAAAAATGTATCATTTCTTTGAAGTTGTTATTTCCATCCTTCCAATCATCTATGTTATATAACACTTTTTAAATGAAATTTGTATATTTACAATATCGTTGTCAATATCCCAATTCTTATCTTCCTCATTATTCTTTTGGCTTACCCAAAATTTAACTAAATAAAACTTTTGAATACAAACAAGATTAAAAATTATTTACAAGATCACTTATCTACAATAAATACAATGAAAAAGTATTCAAATAAATGTATTTTTTGTAAATTAAAATTAAATTATAAAATATAAAAAAATTGAAAAGGCATAATTTAAAGCATCCAATTACAAGCACCTAATGTTTTAACTAAAAATTGGCTTTAAAATGAATATTTTTGAATTTATAAGTAATGCTCTTAAATATTTGAAGATGTTGAGCTCTGTTGTGCTGTCAAAACCTTCTACCTACTTGACCTCTATAATGTTGCCTACTTGCTCCATGGTGGATGTTCCTCATGGCATCACCTCTCATTGGTTCTCCTTACAAAGACACGAGGTCTTGAGCTCCATGGCGGTTCCTAATACTGTGTAGGTTTCTTTTTTCAGGGATGTCATTAGCCATGAGGTCTTGAGCATTGGGGCTAGGCCTTCAACTTGGGATGCATGACCAAATAAGAACATAATGGCCATTGATTTGCAAGTGATCCCTAAGACTTGCTCAAAAACCCACCTCAAACAAGCTTCTTCATCTCTAGTTTTAGTTTTCTCTAAGGATTTAAGGAAGGATATTTTTGAAGGTGAACAATTTTACATCACCAATGGTTTGATTGGCCAATTCAATCAATTTTGGCCAAAACTTTCAAACTTGCTCAAATGGATTATAGTTGCATGGAAACTCATGCTCAAAGGCAATGTGGAAGTTTATTCTTGTGCACAATATTTTTTTTTAATGTGGTGTTTGATTGTAAACTAAATCGAAATTTCATCCTCCATGAACGATGGTGTTGGGGGAAAAATATTCTCCTTCTCAAACCCTAGTATCCAAATTTCAACCCTCTTACTGAATCTTTTTCAACGAAACTTGTTTGTGTCTACCTTCCAAATCTTTTGTTGTAGTTCTAGTTTGAAGATTTCTTTGAAGCTATTGGTGATTCTTTGGGTGAATTTTTGGCTATCGATACAAACACCTCTAATTTCACCCATACAACATTTTATCACATCTTTATGGGCACGAACATCTCAAGATATCTCCCTATGGATATCACTTTCAAGATTGTTGACCACAACTGGTCACAACCTCTAGACTATGAAGGCTTTCCCTTTCAATGTAGAAGTTTCTTTGAAATTGGACACATGGCCAATAAATGCTTGAGGACCAAAAATAAAGCTAAGCACCAATATTGGTGGATTGATCTTCTTCCATATCATTATTTTTTTGACTCTCCTTCAAAGAATCCTAGGAAGGAGCCAAAATCCCCTCTGACCAAACAAGCTCCTTCCTCAAAGGAGATAGTTGTGCAAAATGGGAGCAAAATGTAAACAATGGTTAAGGTTGTCTTTTCTCAAACTCCAACAGTTTAGTATCCCTCCAGTTGCGACACTTGGTTTTAGTTTATCTTTTTTTAGTTGACAGTTGCTCTAGTTGCTTTTGATACTATGTTGTTTATTTTCGGTTATGACTTTGACATTATGTGGATTTTATATTGTAGATGATACATTTGACATCCTGATCATCTGGTTGTGTTTGTGTGGTGATATTGAAATAGACACATGTGTGATATGGTTTATATTGTTTATGAGCTTTTATGAGGTTATTATGATAAAATGGTTGTTTATGATATATGATGCTCATCAGTTTTGGTGAAGAAGATAGTCTAGCACTACTCACTCGTGAGTACCCTGCTACGCTGCAACTCTTCTTCATGGTGTGTTTGCTGATATATGTTTATATGTTTAATGGTAATGTTTTATGCAGGTACAGGTATCGAGTATCGGCTCCACCTGCTTGTTAGGTCCGAGCATACCCTAATCCAATGAAATTACGTTGATTTAGAGATAGTGTCAGGTCCTCATTTAGCCATCGTTCTTCATTGAACAAGTATCTATTTGTCGCCCGTTGCCGTTTGTTGTTTATTCTTGTCATGTTGATCTTGCTTGTGTTGATTTGTTGGGAATTAACTATTTTCGTTAAATGGTGCATTTGTTAATTTATTTAATTGAATGTGATTTTATTGAGATGTCAAATTAAATAATTGACTATGGTTTGATTTATTAAATTAAATTAAACAAGTTATTTATTTTAAAAGAGAATGTTAATTTTGTGGAAAGACAATTATTTAAATATAAATTGTTGAATTAATTGTGCAAATAGGATTTATGGGAAAAGCATACAATTTAAAAGAGTTTATTTTCAATAAGTTAAAAATATTTGAAAACATGAGTTGAAGGATAATATCTTAGATATTTAATGATTATAACTGATTGAGCAATTTTTGAATGCATGACTACAATCAGTTAAGTTTTGTAACTTGAGGTAATTAATTGCATTAAAAAAATAAATCTTTTGGGGGTTGCAATTTCATTCATGACAATTCGTCTGAAAAGTTTTCACGGCAGTAGTTTTGAAAGGAGATTGCACAATAGTTTTGTTTGTAGAAATAATTTGGGAAAAATATTTGTTTTGGATTTCTTTGTCAAGATTTGGTGATTTTGAGCAGAATTGATAGGAGCTTCAGACTTTTCTTCAATTCAACTTTTCATCTTAATCAGGTTTTCTTCTTTTGTTTCTTTGTAAAATCTTGAGTAAATTTTATAGAAAAGAATTTCTTTAACAAACCTGCACATGCAATAGAGAAATAATTAGAACGAGATTCTAGTTTTAAAGAGAAATGTAGCAATACAAAAATACAGAAAATCAAATGAAATATGGAAAACTGTCTATCTTTTATTGTGAATTCGACATATATATAAAATAAAGCTCGTTTCCATATGATTTTCTATTGGTATGCGGCTTAAAGTATTTGCTTTGAATCTAGATTGTAGTTAATGTATTTGGTTGTTGCCTCTCTTTTAAATAAATTTCTCTAGCTACAGCCTGAATTATTAGTATTGGCTTAGCAACTGAAAAGTTGGATATTCTTTCCTGCATCATATGTAATTATCTATGCACAACCATTAGGGGAAAAACTATTGGAGCGATTTATTTCCCTTTTTTTTTTTAATGTTAAATTGGATTCTTCAAGAGCATTTTATCAAGTCGCTTTCTTGATTATCATTAGGCGTATATACTTCACTAAGTTTTTCTGTTTGGATGCTCCCAAATTTGAATGGTAAATGGAATCCTACTTAGTTTATCCCATGAAATTTGGAAGCCTCGCTGTCAATGAACTTAAGCTTGAATATGAATTCCCTCCATCTTGTAAGCCTCATGTTTATAGTTAGCTAGCAGAAGCTAGCTGCACACCCCTCATTCTCTGCTATTCATGAAACATAAAAGGAGTTTATGAGCTGTGTGGTGTGCATCGTCCTCAACCTCCTTAACTGCATGCAACTAAAACACAAGTAAAGATTACAATATTTAGATTAGTCATTCATGTGCTTCATCGATTTATGATCTTAGCGCTAAATTAGCAACCTGTCACAGCTGCCACACTTGAGCATGGTAGGCTATATAGATTTATTTAACCTCCCTGATTCTTTTGGAAACTTCTCGCAGTTACGGCGCTTGATTATAGAAGTAAGTAGAGGTTTTAAATACCTTTCTGATTCTATTGACAATCTATCGCAGTTGCCCTGACTTTCTGTTTGCTGAATTGTTTGAGTCTAGTTTTTTTTTGGTTTTATATAACTTCAGCATCTTCCTAAGTTTGGCGCATCTCTTTTTTTGACTGTTGGAATTGAATTTTGGGTTGATTGAATCTTTTTCCAGCGATGGTCATGTCTCTCTGTAATCTTAAGCTCCCTCATTTCTGTGCCTTATTCTTATTGTTGCACCTCTTTCTTTAGGACTGCATTTCTTCTGTTGGCCAATTCTCCATGTAGGAAATTTGATGCCTTTCATGGGAGTGTTGGTTTCTTTCTTAGTTATCTTTCCATCATAGCGCGCGGTTTGCATGATGCTTTTTGAGCTTTAAGCCTTTTATCATAAGGATTTAACCTATTTTCTAGTATACTGTGTGACTGGCAGTGGAAACTGGTAGAAGCTGAAAACGAGCTGTTAGCCTTCTCTTGTGGCATTTGGTTAATGGAGTTCAATTTACCTGAGCCATTGGATATTATCTACGCAATTAATATTGTAAACTGCAGTTGCATTTATACTAATCCTATGGCGTCAACACTCTCTAGTCTCCTTGTATCAATTGATGTCTATCCACATTTCAACCTGAAGATTACTTAAGTATTAACTCAACTTGCCACCGCTGCATCACTTGAACAATGAAGGGAGTCGACGTTTTAAATAATCTCCCTGATTCTTCTGGCATACATCGCAATTGCAACATTTGAAAATAGAATATTGTAGATGTTTAAATAATCTCTCTGATTTTAATGTCAACCTGATTCTGCCGCAACACTTGAACATAGCAGGAAGTTGTAAGATTTAAATAATCTCTTTAAATCCATCAACTACCTGATCATATCTTTAAATTTTTTCATTTTATCTTATCTGAGACCTGAAACATCGCCTTTCACTCTTGAATTCTGTAGAATTACATTTGGGAATTTTTTTATCATTTCGTTGCATGTAAACTTTACATGTTATCCTTTTAACTATACTTCAAGACGCGTATTCTCCTTCTGTTATCTTGTCCTTCGTGTAATTTTTATTTCCTGAATTGTAGCATGTTAACTGGTGTCTATCTTTGAGTTTTCCCCAAAACACGTAGTTGTAGTCAATTGGTTTTATTTTATTTATTGAAAATAAATTTGGTTAAGCTTTAATTTCATAAGTGAATGCCATAATATGCGTTAGATTTGAATTACTATAATATAAGTTGATTAGTATGTGCCATATGCTATAAATTTATTATTATTAAGGAGGAAAGATCATGGGTTATTTTGTTATCAAAATGACACACATTTATATTTATGTATAAATTATTATAATTTATAGCTCATATAGATCTAATGGTATTATATGATGAATAATATGTATATATGTAAATAATTTAATAATGATCATGTTATCTTTTGATTGAAGAGATATTTCTTAAATTTATGATTTAGATGAATATGGCTTTTAAATTATGGATTAATGGGTTATTATTATTTAACTATTCTTTTATTTGATTCTATGTCAAGTAAGCTTTTGTAGAAGAATATTTGGAACACTTGAACGAATCGATTAATTTATTTAAAAGTCATAAAGATTTGATCATTGTGCTTGATGGGTGATAAATATTTGTTTACATTTTATGAATGTTCTTTACTATTATTGAGTTATTCAACCTTCTAGGGGATAGGAAAAGTAAATTTGATTTATAAGTATAATATGCTTGTACTTGGTTGTACAATGGCTATGAACTAATTCAAGAGTTTTCCATGCATGATTTATCTGTCACTTTTAAGGTATTATGAGATTATATGGTCTATGTCATGTAGAGGACGTGATCATTCAGGATTTTTCTTTTCATGCTTAATGGCTTTCCATTGTATCTGATGTTGAGTTATGTGTACCTTTTCTTCCAAAGACTCGAGTGTTGATTTTAAAGAAAAAAACTTTTAATAATTGTTTATTGATGTTCTTTTATCGTAATCTATTTTGGGACTTTTCCATGCAAGAGTGAATTGTTACCTTTGAGGTGTTTTGAACTATTCTATGATTGGATCATGAATGAAATATGTTTTAATATGGCGTTAATGTATATGCATGTTGGCATTTCTTAGTATTTTGATGTTGCATCATGTTTCTAGGAAGAGTGGCTTGCGATAGGGGCCGGAACCCTAATTGGTTGCCAAGGTAACATATTGTGGGTGTTTTTGTAATTCAGTGAAAACTTTAATAAATAAACCTAGGGTTCATTAAATAATTAAGATAAATGGAATGCCTCACCTAGTGCCTTAATGCTTGTTTAGTTTAAGGGTAGGTTGAGAAGGCCTGGAATGGCTTAGTTGTCTACCTTTTCTTCCTGAAAGGTAATTTGACTCCACATGAGTATGTCTAGGGGCCGGGAATCAATAGAGACTGTCAGGGTAACTCTGGATGAGGGCCGGTAGTCTAGGAAGATTCACTAGGGTAACCTAGAACAACTATGTGATGACACTCTGTCCTGAAACATGTTTGTGGTCTCTTACATAGAGTCACCTATGTTACTATTGTTGCCTATGAGAGTATATTGTGATCATGTAATTTTGATTCTGACATGTCATTATGTGTTTGTCAGCCATGTGATGAATGTCTTTTCCTTGTTTGTTTGCTTGATTTGTGGACCTGTCATTATCTCCTAGCACGGAGGGAGTGGACCTTCGGGTTCCACATGGTTGGGAGGAAACTGTGCTATTTCCTTCATTGGGTTGATCTGTATAGGATCTACACTATTTGCAGTATTGAATGCTTAATTAAAAACAACTTTGCAGAATTTTAATTCATGCATACATTAATGAAACTATGCATTAAAAAACTGTAAACTTAAGGTGCAAATCAGAACATGAGAGAGGAGAGAAGAAGTGCAAACAATTTGGTAACGGAGTTCGTCACAAACGTGACTACGTCTCCAGGTCCGCTCCAATAGAGAGACCAATCCGATTAATCTCCACAAAAGGATTACAAATGCACCACAACCATTCTTCAAGCACTTCGACAGCGTAACGACGCTCTGATGCACAAGAATGGCTCAAAGAATCTCCACAAGACCTCTCTTTCGTATCACCTGTTTCAATACTTCATCACCTGAAAAAAAATTGAATCCCCACACTCACCTCACACCCCATTTTATACATAAAAATAAGCCAAGATAGGCTTAAAAAAATAATTTAATGCCTAACACCCTTTCAACAATTCGTATACTGAATATTTTGTCCTCTATGACCTTTTAGGTTGAGAGGTTGAAGTGGGTTTTTGGCCATATGGGCCTATTTGGTCAGGCTCGGCCAACCAACCTTTAATAAAAGCAAACAGATTCAATATATAATTAAATGATAGTTGGTGGTCTATTAGTGCATATACATTTTATGAGCCGTGCGGTCGGGGGTTCAACCCGCGCCGGCCACGCTTTTAACACCAACACCGAAAATTAAAACAAGAAAAACAAACTCCTGCCTTTACATGTTGAACGACTGTTGAATGGCGCAACGGCCGTCGGTTGGCTCGCTGAACTTGGGGTCCCATGTTCGAGCCCCACGCGGGCCTCCCAAACCTTTTGCCAACGAACACAACCAACACCGATGGAGGATGGAGAGGCCATGTGCTGCACTAGTAGGGTGCCACGTGGCAGATTCTGACTAGCCGATACCGCCGATGTGTCCACCAAATCGAATGATGACGTGGCCTGCCAACTGTGCCGCTGACTGTGTGTACGATTGTACGGAAAGGACATGTGTCGCCACCTGATTGGTTCCGTATGATGACTCTACCGTCACGTGTCACACTCAAATTCATCCATATGGATTCTATATAGTACGGATGATCTGCTGACGTCATCATTCGTAAAGTCATCTCAAAAGTCAACTCAAAACTTTGACCAGCTGTATCTTGAGCATACGACGTCAGATTTCGATGAAACAAACATTGCCGGAATCATCTCGATGAGCTCTTTGACTTGATGCTGCTTCTGTCAATTTTTGAAACAATCATTTTTTTCACTTCTTGGATGACCCTTGATGGCAGTTTGACCCAAGGTTTGACTGGCCATAACTTGCACAAACAAACTCCTTTTCACTCCGTTCAAGTTGCATTGGAATCAAGACGTCGAGCTCTTTTTGATCGTGTAGATTCTGGAGAGAAATGAGACACTTCAATTTTCATTGAAAATATCCACTAGATTAGGCCTCCCCACTGAAGACCTTTTGGACCTCCAAAAGTTGCATTTATTCTGACATTAAGTGAGGACTTGGCCTCCCCACTTGTCTTGTATCCTCTGTACATCTAAATACCTAGCTCACAAGCATAATCAAGACTACAACAACATTGTTGATCATAAACATTATCCTATCACTTCCATAAACATCTACATCCACTGTTGTAGCCACTAACCAACAAAAATTGACTAGCATCAAGCTGAACAATAATGTAGAAATGAAAAAGAATAAGTCAACAACATATCGATTCTTCACAATAGGAACATTTTTACCCAAGGAACCATCAATGCTTTCAATCATCATTCCCTCATGTTGTACTGCAGGTGCATCCTGCAACATCTGACCCTGGTTAGCTACTCCAAGTTCAAGTGTAGAACCACCTGTACTGACAGACATAAGAGTTAACTCATTACTTGCATTAATTACCCTCTTTAACTGCCCTATGTTTGCAAAAGAACGATTAGTCTTAATCCTATGAGAATGTACAATATATTGAATGCCATCTTTAAACAAGTGATAATGATTCTTTTCCCTGTAGAAAATAGATTTCCTGTCATATAAATAAGGGCTACCAAGCACTATCCCACAGATATTCAGTGGAACCACATCAAACTATACTTCATCCACAAACTTACTAGTGATTGTGAATCTTAAGGTGCATTGTCTTGTTACTTGCAACTTATCATTTTCACAAATCCAACCTAATGTATAAGGTTTCTTATGCCGTGTAGTTTTTAATCCCAAGTTTCTTACAACACTTTTTGAAATTAAGTTCACTTGAGAACCACTATCTATGAGTGCATCAATTTTACTGTTCTTAGCAACAACCCTTAAATGAAAAAGCTCATTCCTCTTCACATCTTCAGAGACATCATTAACTTTAGAAGTAGAAGCACAACTAGCAACAGAAACACCAGAAATAGGAGCTTTACCTTTTAAACCCATAGCTGTTATCTTAGTCTCATCATCTGAATCTGAACCAAGATCCAAAACAACATTCGTGGCTTTCTCCTTACCTTTCTGTTTCTGATTCTGTCTTTGAGCCCACTTAGGCTGCAGTTCGGGATGCAACTTCCAACAATGATCTTCATCATGACCCTTCTTGTCAGAATGAGAGCAAGAAAGCTTCTCATCCTTCTTAACTATAGCTACCTTCTTTCCTTTCCCTGTCTCTACAATCTTAGAAGATTTCTTTACAGAGTTATCATTATCAATAAAAGATCCTTTACCCCTTGACTCTAAGTGGGTAGCTTGGACACAAAATTCATCCAATTTGTTAGGATTCAAAACCAAAATAGAATTCCTAAGGTAGGAATGCAGACCTCCTATGTACTTCAACAAGGTGTCCTAGGTGTACAAAGGAACATTCAAAGCAATAGCCCTTTTCCTAAATTCATGGGTGTACTCTTGGATAGTTTGACCTTTCCCTTGCCTAAACATTTTCCAGTCCATCATTAACTATTGCATATGGCCTAGGGGATAAAATTGCTTCTTAAGAGCATTAAAAAACTCTGCCCAAGTTAAACTGACTCTACCATGTTGCGAAATTTCTACCTTAGTCTTACTCTCCCACCAGGTTAAAGCTATACTTCCTAATCGAAGAGTAGCTAATTGGATCCTATCAACATCATCTAATAGGTTCTAGACTCTACAGTAGACTTCTACTTGCTGAATCCAATCATCCAAATTTTTAGCATTAAGTTCACCACAATACTTAGGCAAGTCAAATTTTACATCCAGTTTGATCTTAGGCTTATACCCACTCTTGAAAGGATTGAAAGAAATAGAATGAGGAGAAGATGGAGAAGAAGGAGAAGGAGAAGAGGGAGGAGAAGAAGAAGAGGGGTGATCTGGTTGCTTTCCACCATCTCCAAGATGTTTCTCTTTCTTGTCTTCGTGAACATCTTTCTTCGACGAACCTTCTTCACGTTCCTTCCGTTCTTGTCTTTCTTGGAAAAGAATGTCCACCTTAGCCTTCATCTCGAGGAATGCTCTTCGAAACTCCTGCTCACTGATTTCTTCAGGAACCTCCATTCCAGACAAGGACATCTTCAGAAAAGTTCTTTGCTTCCCGATCTCAGGATTAAAGTCTTCGAGCTTTCCTTCACCCTTCTGAATCCTGGATCTCGTTAGCATTCAAAAATAAACTACAATAATAGTCAACTGAGCTCTGTTACCACTTGATCTGTATAGGATCTAGACTATTTGTAGTATTGAATGCTTAATTAAAAACAACTTTGCGGAATTTTAATTCATGCATACATTAATGAAACTATGCATTAAAAAACTATAAACTTAAGGTGCAAATCAGAACATGAGAGAGGAGAGAAGAAGTGCAAACAATTTGGTAATGGATTTCGTCACAAACGTGACTACGTCTCTGGGTCCACTCCAATAGAGAGATTGATCCGATTAATCTCCACAAAAGGATTACAAATGCACCACAACCATTCTTCAAGAACTTCGACAGCGTAACGACGCTCTGACGCACAAGAATGGCTCAAAGAATCTCCACAAGACCTCTCTTTCGTATCACTTGTTTCAATACTTCATCACATGAAAAAAAATTGAATCCCCACACTCACCTCACACCCCCTTTTATGCATAAAAATAAGCCAAGATAGGCTTAACAAAATAATTAAATGCCTAACACCCTTTCAACAATTCGTATACTGAATATTTTGTCCTCTATGACCTTTTAGGTTGAGAGGTTGAAGTGGGTTTTTGGCCATATGGGCCTATTTGGCCAGGCTCGTCCAACCAACCTTTAACAAAAGCAAACATACTCAATACATAATTAAATGATAGTTGGTGGTCTATTAGTGCATATACATTTTATGAGACGTGCGGTTGGGGGTTCAACCCGCACTGGCCACGCTTTTAACACCAACACCGAAAATTAAAACAAGGAAAACAAACTCCTGCGTTTATATGTTGAACGGCTGTTGAATGGTGCAACGGCCGCCGACTGGCTCGCTGAACTTGGGGTCCTGTGTTTGAGCCCCACACGGGCCTCCCAAACCTCTTGACGACGAACATAACCAACACCGATGGAGGGAGAGGCCACGTGCCGCACCAGGAGGGTGCCACATGGAAAATTCTGACTAGCCGATACCGTCGATGTGTCCGCCAAATCGAATGATGACATGGCTTGCCAACTGTGCCACTGACTGTACACCACGTATGCTGACTGTGTGTACGACTGTACAGAAAGGACACGTGTCGCCACCTGATTGGTTCTATACGATGACTCTGCCACCACGTGTCACACTCAAATTTTTCCATGTGGATTCCATACAATACGGATGATCTACTGACGTCATCATCCATACAGTCATCTTAAAAGTCAACTCGAAACATTGACCAGCTGTATCTTGAGCATACAACGTCGGATTTCGACGAAACGAACGTTGTTGGAATCATCTCGATGAGCTCTTCAACTTGATGTTGCTTTCGTCAATTTCTGAAACAATCATTTTTTTCACTTCGTAGATGACCCTTGATGGCAGTTTGACCCAAGGTTTGACTGGCCATAACTTACACAAACGAACTCCTTTTCGCTCTATTCGAGTTGCATTGGAATCAGGACGTCGAGCTCTTTCTGATGGTGTAGATTCTGGAGAGAAATGAGACATTTCAATTTTATTTATTGACAATAAATTTGGTTAAGCTTTAATTTCATAAGTGAATGCCATTATATGCGTTAGATTTGAATTACTATAATATAAGTTGATTAGTATGTGCCATATGCTATAAATTTATTATTGTTAAGGAGGAAAGATCATGGGTTATTTTGTTATCAAAATGACACACATTTATATTTATGTATAAATTATTATAATTTACAGCTCATATAGATCTAATGGTATTATATGATGAATAATATGTATACATGTAAATAATTTAATAATGACCATGTTATCTTTTGATTGAAGAGATATTTCTTAAATTTCTGATTTAGATGAATATGGCTTTTAAATTATGGATTAATGGGTTATTATTATTTAACTATTCTTTTATTTGATTCTATGTCAAGTAAGCTTTTGTAGAAGAATATTTGGAACACTTGAATGAATCGATTAATTTATTTAAAAGTCATAAAGATTTGATCATTGTGCTTGATGGGTGATAAATATTTGTTTACATTTTATGAATGTTCTTTGGTATTATTGAGTTCTTCAACCTTCTAGGGGATAGGAAAAGTAAATTTGATTTATAAGTATAATATGCTTGTACTTGGTTGTACAATGGATATGAACTAATTCAGGAGTTTGCCATGCATGATTTATCTATCACTTTTAAGGTATTATGAGATTATATGGTCTATGTCATGTAGATGACGTGATCATTCAGGATTTTTCTTTTCATGCTTAATGGCTTTCCTTTGTATCTGATGTTGAGTTATGTGTACCTTTTCTTCCAAAGACTCGAGTGTTGATTTTAAAGAAAAGAACTTTTAATAATTGTTTATTGATGTTCTTTTATCGTAATCTATTTTGGGACTTTGCCATGTAAGAGTGAATTGTTACCTTTGAGGTGTTTTGAACTATTCTATGATTGGATCATGAATGAAATATGTTTTAATATGGTGTTAATGTATATGCATGTTGGCATTTCTTAGTAGTTTGATGTTGTGTCATGTTTCTAGGAAGAGTGGCTTGCAATAGGGGCTGAAACCCTAAGTGGTTGCCAGGGTAACATATCGTGGGTTTTTTTGTAATTCAGTGAAAACTTTAATAAATAAACTTGGGGTTCATTAAATAATTAAGAGAAATGAAATGCCTCACCTAGTGCCTTAATGCTTGTTTAGTTTAAGGGTAGGTTGAGAAGGCCTGGAATGGCTTAGTTGTCTACGTTGTCTTCCTAAAAGGTAATTTGACTCCACATGAGTATGTCTAGGGGCCAAGAATCGATAGAGACTGTCAAGGTAACTCTGGATGAGGGCCAATAGTCTAGGAAGATTCACTAGGGTAACCTAGAACAACTATGTGATGACACTCTGTCATGAAACATGTTTGTGGTCTCTTATGTAGAGTCACCTATGTTACTATTGTTGCCTATGAGAGTATATTGTGATCATGTAATTTTGATTCTGACATGTCATTATGTGTTTGTCATCCATGTGATGAATGTCTTTTCCTTGTTTGTTTGCTTGTTTTGTGGAGCTTTCATTATGTCCTAGCACAGAGGGAGTGGACCTTCGGGTTCCACATGGTTGGGAGGAAACTGTGCTATTTCCTTCATTGGGTCCTCTTACAGATGTTGCTATTCTTGGATAACTTTATTCATGGAGTAGATTCTTGATTCTTCAGTGTTCGTGATGTTGGACATTGAGCGCACTTGTGAATGAAGTTGACAATGTTATTTATATCCTTCATCTTTATTGTACATTCTCTTGTTGACTATAAGAGAACTTATGTAATGACATTATGATGATTCGAGATTTATTATAATCTCACTTCTTGTAATCTAGTTATGTAACTTGACTTTATGAAGCTTGTGAAATGGGATCATTCATGAACATGATATGTTATTATGTTTTATGATTTTGATATTATGACGAGATTATCTTATTTGTAAATGATTAAGTAATGTCGTCTTGGAATCCTTAGAACATTTGTGTAATCGAATGATTCCCTGGTGAGGCGTTACAAATAGCTACAAATTCTCCTCAATTGAACAAAAACTCTAGACAAGGAGATAATATTAAACTATTTTGGGCCCTTATGTCTTCATGTGAATGTTGGCATAGGGGATTTGGAAGCCAATACAAGTAGAATGGAAGATCAAATTTTTGACCTCCTCATTCTAACCAAATTTAAGAGGAAGAAAAATAAACCTTCTCTTCAAATGACAATAAGATCGGCCAAGAAGGGAGCAAATTTAGAAACTTAAATACAATAGTACAGTCATATGTATTGGAAGGTAGATTTGGTCTCTTGCTTGGGAGAAAGAGCATTGTGTAGAGAAATAATTAATGTACCCCTACTCGTAGGGCTTTCATTTTAATTTTCTTTTGTGGTTGCAAGCTTTTCTGCTTACCTTTATCTTATCATAGGTTAGGTTACTGTAAGTGGTAATAGAAACCATTTTGATTTGGGCCAACATGGCCCATTCTCTATAATTGTCCCCAACTAGGGACCAATTGGAAGCATCCCTATTAACGGGTTGATGCAATTAGCTTTAAATTTTTTATATGGGAGTGGACCCCATGTCCACATCTTCTTATGAATTAAAAAAATAACTAAAAAATAATTTTCAAACATTTAAATAATTTAATTTTATTATTTCATTGATAGTTTCAATCAAATTTATTAGATTGCAAAGTTAATATTTAAAATAATTTTTTTCACAAAAACATATTTGTAGAATTACATATAGCATAAATAATAGAGATATTTTAAATAATCTATCTAAAAAATGTCAATAAATATCAAATTTTAATTAGTTTCTTAAAAATGATTTTATTTAACTTAAGAATTATTTTATTTTATTTTATTTACAATGTTTACTTTATTTTTATTTTTATTTAAATTTTTTTTATTAGACATCTAGAAAGATTTTTTATTTAGTTAAAAATTAAAATATAATTAAAATAATAACTTTAAATATTATTTTTTTAAAATGATAAAAAAAATAAAATATAAATATAAAAAATTAGATGAAAATAATTATTTTTAAAACTAAAATTATCAATTTTAAAAGTAAAATTAAAAGTGATGTCTTTCTCTAGGAGGTTCTTGAGGAGCATAACCAATGGTGGAAGAGTGTGTTGGATTATGTGCTTGTCGATATGGTTGATGTTTTGTTGCAACAAAGAAATGATCATGCCAACAACCTTACTAGGAACAAAGTCAAGGCCTTCACTTAAGTAAATAAATAATAAACCTCTCTTTTATTACTGAAAAATCCAACAGTAAAATTGCTTCATGAAAGATGTCTTATTGGGTTTGAAAGAAATAATAGCTAGAAGAACATAGAGCTCTACTAGACTTGTGGAATGGGTAGTGGAAGAGCTTCTTTATTTTCAAATATTGTTTGATTTTTTTCTTGAATTAAATTTGAATGATTTTTTCTTTAATTTATAATTTTATTTTAGACAATATCTTAAAGAATATTTGTATTTGTCCTTCATTTGTATTTTATGTATTTGTATTTATTCTTAACATGTAGTTTATTGTCTGTCCCGTCGTTGGATAGAAATGCTAAAAATGGCCCCCATGTTACTCCTAACCCTGCTAATACTTGTTATGAAACTGATAGAGATCCCTTTGTGGATTTTTTAGATTTAGCTAGAAATTATGCTGATAACCATTTCAAACTTTTAGAATGGGCTTTTCATAAAATTAATGAGTTAAAGATATTGGAAGAGTTGGGAGTTAAGGTTGCCGCGCTTGATAAGAAAGAGTTAGAACGAAGAGATCACATTGTCAGCATTGATACCCAGTACCAAGCTAGTAAGGACAAAAATGTTGAATTTGAGTTGGAGAAAATGAAAAATACTATCAAAATTATTTATGAGCAAAGCAATCGTATGGCTAGACACAACGCCATCATCATCAACGCCATGACTAAGAAATTGGACAAAGCTCAATAGGGGTTTCTGGTGTTCGATCTGGAGGAAATTAACGAAAGAAATCAGGAGGAGGATGCTGGTATTTCCAAGAGAACCATGGTCAATTTGAAGAGGAAGGCTCCCCCCACTCTGCAAATAATTCAAATATTTAAGAAGGGCATTTATGATATGCAGAACTTGGAGGTAGAGACAGAGTCTATCCTGAAGACTCTAGGTTGATTGCGGTTGGTCTTTTGTTGGCTCTTCTGCTGGCCTTTTTTGTTTGAACTTTCTGGTCTTTTGCGGGTGGCTGTTGCTTGTTCTAGGCTTTTCCTTTTGTGCAGCTGGTTTTGTTTGTTGGACTTTTTTGTCCTTTCTTTTCTATTGTAAACTTTGTGGTTTCAGGTCCCTGTAAAACCCATTTTACCCTTTATCAAAAACATGTAGTTTATTCTGGAAAAATTGGGTACAACTTATGTGTGTTACATAGATAATAGTCTATGTCTTAAATGGTGATTCAGAGTCATATCAAAGAGGAAGAGAATGAGAGATTCACCCCTATTGCATATTGCATGTACTTTTGGCATGTGAATTATTTATTGATTGCACATATATAATGTATTGGTTATGCCTATAAATGTACTTGATTTACATGTTCAATGAATCTATTAGTTAAATGATGGAACTATAAAAGATTAGAGCACTTTCTAAGATGTTTTTTGGTAAAGTTAATGGCTAAGCAAAGAGATCATTACATGTCTAGTATTAAAGTTGGGTTTAGAAGCTAGGCCTTTGTGTACCTATTATGAATAACATTAAGATACAAGTTGATCTAGTGTACATTTATTACTTGTTACATACTTTGTCTATTATGTCTTTTTTAGAATATTAGTTGAATTTTATAATTTTAAGGTTGTGTACATTGGCATTCTTTCTTTAGTAGGTTAGATGACAAGAACAATGTGAAGAGCTTAGGTAACTGATAAAGAGATTTTTGAGAATGGAGGGGTAGTAAAAATATCCAATGCTCTTACTAATTATTTTTTCAATTTGGAAGCCACTTTAAACATGCTTACTAAGTATATAAATAAAATAATTTTATTCGAATAATTAATTACCAAATTTTATGTAGGAAATATTTATATTATATTTTTTTCATATTAAATTTGAGGAAATAATCCTTCTCAAATGAAAATCAAGGTGAAAAAAAATGTTTCATTTATTCTAAACAATAAGATTATACATTAAATGGTAAATATAAATAGAATAAGTAAAAATTCTCACAAATTCGAAGAATCTTATATATAATTATGTTCTCATAAACATACACACAGAGTTTTTTCTCATTTCAAGTGGTGATCATTAAATAAATGTAAGACACCAACATTCTTATTCGTGGTTTCAATATTATTAAATTGAACCATGCTAGAAAGGAAGGAAATTGGGCTATTGATTTTTTGGCTAAATCAAGTTCTAACTGGAACGACATTAAGGTTGATACTATAAATGATTGGGATTGCTCTATTTAGGATATGAACACATATTTCAATAATTCTATGAATGATGATTACAATGCCTTTCAAGATACATGATTCCTATTGTTTTATTTCTAATTGATGTGTAAATTTTTCTATGTTATTCCCATTTATTACATGATAGTTAACTTTAGTATTACTATTCTAAAATGATTTTATGATTGATCCAATTTTATTAATATAATAACAAACAAACATATAATATTAAGTGAAACATATTGATTATCTATTTTTAATCTATCTAATTTTTTTATTCTCTAAAAGTAATATATCATAAGGACAAAAAATTCACCGCCAAGGAAAATTCACCGCCAACAATTCACCTTAACCGCATTAATATTTTTAATAAAATCAAAGTTTTCAAAATATATATTAAAAAATATTAATGCGGTTAATTTTGTTGACGATGAATTTTACTTGGTGGTTCCACCACAATGAATTGATGACGGTTAATTTTCCATCTTGAATTGCTGGTGATGAATTTTCCTAAAGCCATTTTTCATATACTTAGTATATATATATATATATATATATATCCCCACATTAGTATGTTAGTTATAATGGAAGTAATTTTCTGAGGCCCAAAAAAAAAATTGACTTACAACCTTTGGTGGAACTAAAAACTACACTATAATATATTATTCATCCATTTTTATTGAGAGAGACAAAAGAACGGACATGAAAAGACGATAAGGATATAAAGACAACCATTGGCGGAACTAAAAACTGCACTACAATATATTATTCATCGACTTTTATTGAGAGAGACAAAAAAAACCGGACATGAAAAGACAAGAAGGATATAAAGAGATGGAAGTGATATGAAACAAAATACTAGACATGAAAAGACGACAAGGATATAAAGAGATGGAAGTGATGTGATTTCTGAGAAGGCTACCTAAAGATTATAGATAGAAAGTGTATAGTGTATGAATGGAAGTATGAGCAAGCACTTAAGGGAAACGATAGAGTTGAGAAGGCAGGCGAGGATCTGCCATAGCAACAAGAGGCTCTGCTTTGTGCGAGGAGAGGCCATTGGACTCACTCATATCGAAGTCTTGTGGGCTCTGATTAGGGAGAAGGCGCCAGTGGAAGCCGTGGAGGAGATTGGCGAGGGCCAGCTGAACCACTTTAAGAGCGAGATTGGCCCCCGGACACACCCTTCTACCCGAGCCGAAAGGCAGCAGTTCGAAATCTCTGCCCTTCACGTCCAAGCTGCTGCCGCGAAACCTCTCTGGCATGAATTCCTCGGGGTTTTCCCACAGCGTTTCATCTCTACAGATTGCCCACACGTTCACGAATGTTGTGGTGTTGGCGGGAATGTCGTACCCTCCAATTTTGCACTGTTGAGTGGAAAGATGAGGAATGAGCAATGGGGCCACCGTATGCAGCCTCAATGTTTCTTTCACTATCCCGTGCAGGTATTCCATCTCACTAATGTCTTTCTCTTGCACCCATCTTTCTTTGCCCACTATTCTGTCCATTTCTTCATTCGCCTTTGCCAGCTTCTCGGGCTTCTTAAGGAGCTCTGCCAGGGCCCATTCCACAATTGTACCAGGGTTCTCTGTTCCGCCAGCTATCATGTCCTGCAAGCCCAATAAACACATCTTTCATGGCGCAGTTTTGTTTTCAGATTTTTCAGCAATAAAAGAAGAGACCTGTCCAAAAATCTCAGACACCTTCCCTTAAAACCCTAATTTAATTATTTACCTGAGTGAAGGCCTTGACTCTGTCCCTGGTAAGGTTGTTGGCAGGATCATCACTTTGTTGCAGCAAGACGTCCACCATATTGGTGGGCACATAATCGGGCACTCTCTTCCGCCGTTGGTCATGCTCCTCCAACAACTCCTCGAGAAAGGCATCCAAACGTCGAGCAAGCTTCTTCATCCGTCTAACATAGCCCTGCAGATCAAGGTAGCTTAGGGCAGGAATATAGTCTCCAATGTTAAAGGCGCCATTGAGCACGAAAAACTCCCCCATCATCTCCCTAAACTCATGGGGTTTGATCTTGTTGCCGCCATTCTCATCCAAGTAGCGTCGCCCCGAAACCATCCTCGTAATAATGTTGGTGCTCATGGATGAAGTCTCTTCACGAAGATGAACAGGAAGAGCAGCGGAGGAGCTTCTGAAAACAGAGGCCACCGTGCGCGCCACCTCCTCCACTCGGATATACTCATACGACTCCAGGCGCTTGGCGCTAAAGAGCTCCATCACGCAGATCTTTCTCGCCAGCCGCCAATTCTCTCCATACGGCGACCATGCTATGTCAGAGTAGTTGTACGTGGTGTGTTTCCCGGCTGCAACCTTGGGGCGCGAGGCGAAAGTACTGTCGTTCGTCTTCAAAATTTCTCGGGCTATTTCAAGGGAGGATCCGACGATGCAGGGGACGGAACCCATCTTGAATGACATGAGCGGCCCATACGACTTGGAGAGTCGGTCCAGCGACCTGTGCGGCAGACTGCCCAGAAGATGCAGGTGCCCGATTACAGGCCATCCGCGAGGACCCGGCGGTAACTTCATTGATGGCCGAAATCTTTTGTAAATTATGTAAACTGACACCACGGCCAATGCAACGTAGCCTAGCAATCCCATGCTTATCTCCATCTCCACTGCACAAATGTTGTGCTACCTAGGTATGCACTTGCAATGGGTGGCAGTCCTCTTGATCACGTTCGGTATTAATAGGTTTCAAACTTTGTAAGCTAGCGTATCTGCCTTTTCTTTGTCGTTTATTTGTTAAGGCAAGGCAGGAGAGAGCAGTCCACCCTACCTTTGGAAGTCAGTCCACACAACGTGCACCATTTTTTATTATGGAAGTCCACACCACGTGCACCAGAAAAGCAAACGTCATGATGGACGTAATTATTTTGTTTTATTTTGTGGATACAGAAATTTGGCAGTTGCAATTATTGAATTTATCTTTCACAATTTCCATAACGTTAGAATTTTTTCGAACTTTGTCATTGTACCAAATATGTAATCTTTATCTTACAAATATGTTCTTTATACTAAAGTCTTCATTTTGACTAATTTACACCAACAAAAAGAATGATAGTTTTGGAATAGAGGATGGATCCATTTAAAATTGATTTAAATGTTTAAGTTTGAATTGCATTATTGAACATGCTTGTAAAATGTGATCTAAAGAATGTCATCAAATTTGCTATTAATATCTGACTTCCATAATAAAAAATAGTGCACGTTGTGTGGACTGACTTCCAAAGGTAGGGTGGACTGCTCTCTCCTATCTTGCCTTAACAAACAAACGAAAAAGAAAAGGCAGAATCAAATCAATTTAGCCTATTTAAGATTATTTATTTAATGTTAATTTTGAGAGGTGGAGAATAAAGGAATTTTGGTTTCAGAAATAATATAAGATTATATGGGACAAGAAAAGAGTGCATAATTGAGTAGATAATCAATTCTATTTTTATATACAACATTAACAAGAAAGAGAAAATTGAATGCTTGGAGTTATAACACAAAAGAAAAAAAAGAATAAAATGTAATTATATATAACAATAATTTGCAATTTGTAAAAAATAAGGTGAATAAATAACAAATTCACAATATGCTTCTTCTTCATCAAATATGAAAACAAAGTCCCTACACAATCTTTTTGCATGGTTGCAACAAAAAATGATAAAAAAAATTTCTCCCCAAAAATATGTAAGGAGAAGAACCCCACACAAATGAAAAATATTTATTTTTTTAAATTTCACTCACCCAAATAAATGACTACTTTTTAACATCTCTTTTACCAAACTGCTTACTTTTAAATCATTTACCCACCTTTTTCTTTTTAGGCAACCAAACAATGAAATGTGCTAAAAGTTTGACCCTTTTCATAATGTTAATTAATTCTTAAGAAGAAATTTCACATCAATTGGTGTGTTGTTAATCAAATTAATTAATTCAAACCAGTTTAATCCTATAAAATTATAAAAGTTATTTCATGATTATTTATTTGTGATTGTCATTTTTAATAATTTCTTGCAGATGTAAGGAAAAATTTCTTAATGTGCCCAATTTAAAGGTAGAAAATATTAAGAACAATAGTTGTTAGACGAGACTACATTTCCTAACAAAATGTATAGAACTCCATAATCTCTAGCATAATTGATTAGTGCCTTATCCATTCGGTCATTCCTATATTTGATAAGTTTTTGTTTGTTTTAAGCACACCAACAATTAGTTCTAGGATTAATTGGACCTCATTTCAAGCCTAAGCTATGGTTGTGCATTATAGATGTGCATTCACATAATCACAAAAAATGAGCATTATTAAACTTCTTCCTTTAGTCAATGAAAGAATTCCATATCCTTAAAGTGCATAGAAAAATGTATAGAATTGGGACTTAGGCTTCTATTGATGAATTCAATCCACATGTCATTTCCTAATGCCTCCATAATGTGGGAAAAGTCTTGAAGTAAATTCACAATCTAAAATGTAGAGATTTTTTTATTGGAGATATAATCATTTTCTCAGTTGTTGAAAGGAGGCAACGTACATGGAAATACTTTCTACATCAATCAAATTAAGAGAGTATTATGCAAAAATAAGCAAATGTCATAACACGAGGTGTACATGGAGAAAAAAATCCACAATCCAAAGAATCTCAATGTATTTTCAGTAAACCAATAGAATACAATACACTTTTGGAGAAAGCTATTACATGAGCATGAATAAAATTTAAAGTGGAGAAATTATAGTAGCATAATTGTACCTACAATCAACCATAAAAACTACAATTTCAACCAATAAATAGAAAAAGTAAAAATTAGAAACCATGAATGAATTAGGAAAACTATTTACAAACCAATTAAGTTATGGAACCCATATGCATGGGCTCAAATTCCAATCCCCCTCTTTGGTCTTGAGTCCCTTGGCTAACTTTAACATATTCCTGTCATATCTCATAGTTTTCATAATTGTCATAAGTACTAACCACCCAAACTTGGGTGCCCCAATTTTTCTTTAAGTAAACCTATAAAGATGCTCCATGGTAAGTGTTCCAACCTGTCATAATCCTAGTTGAGATTACAATGTAACTACCCTCTTATATGTTCTTATGTGTCATAGAATTTGTCACAAGTATATTTCTTCATAATGACCTTACACACCACAAGGTGTTAACACATGACCAAAAGTGTCACTCAAAGTGGGGTCACAAACACTTTTCATGAGGCCAAATCAATAAATATAATGTCTAGTGAGCTTCCGAGTAGGACATCATCTCACTAGAAGAAGCCAAAAACCATTAGAAGATGAAATAATGATGACATAGAAAATTTATCAAACTAAATATTAGGAATGAAAGGTTGAAACACTTTTTCCCAACATTCTCCCACTTGTTGAACACCTTACAAGAAAAAAATGAAAACTCACTCTAGAGAAGGGGGATTCATTGCTCACGATTCTCTTTATTCTCAAGAGAATCCTAGGAAATGAACTACCCTAAACTACCTCGAGGAACAAAGTGAGAGTTTCATAATCAAAATGAGTAGGTCATAGACTTCTTCTAGACAAACTAGTACGTTTTCAGCCAAAGGATGGTAGTGTAGAATATGGACGTTAGCATGGCACATTGTCATCCTCGAGGTGTGGTGGCATCTCATATGAACCAAAATCTAAGAATATCTCAGAAAATGGCTTAGTGGCTACCTCTACTCCGACTGCTAAGAAACCTTGGCTGTAGGAAAGTAACAAAGAATAACAAAACTGAAACAAAGTAAAGTAAGCTAGGTAAGACATAAATGATAAAGTGAGAGAGGGAGAGAAAGATAATGTTTACAACAACCCAAGTGATGAAGCCTCCAACAAGTAGGTATCTTCAACACTTGCACATATAATATTGAGGGAAAAATGTTGGGGCTATTTAGGGGCTTGCCTCAGTCAAACCCCCATTTCAGTGTTCCCACCTCCACGAACAATGAGATAGATAGACAGAAATAATAAGAAGAAATTAAATGAATGCAAGAGTGATAAAAGAAAACCCTGCTCAAGGAGGAGAAATTGTATCATGAAATAGAGATGTAGGAGATAGGGGATCTGAGAAATCCCAAGATGCTCAAAAATACAAGATAAGAAAGATATCACCTACAAGGCTTGAGGGAGCCAAGGAGAGAATGAGAGACAAAGACAACAACAAGAGCCAAGAGCAATATAGAGAATTGTAATAATGTGGTAGTGTTGTTGTAGCAAGCTATAAAGAGTTGTGCAAGCAAGAGAGAAAGATAGAATAAAGTGTCCCCAAGAGAGAAAGACCGAGAAGAAGACCCAATGGATTGAAAATATGGATTCTAAAGATAGAATAGGAGGGAAAAGAAGCTTTCTGAGCTGTTAGAAGGTGTCCCAAGCCATTACCATTGACAAAAGTAGTTGACAAGTGGCAAGGCACTCGAAAATGATTTTTTAACATTGAAATGTTGCAGGATGCTAGCGTGGCACACTGACATCCACACAGTGTGTAAAACCCCGTCCTACAACCTAGAGGATGATGCAACACTATGGAAGCCCAACAATTTTTTTTCCTAAAAGGTAAAACAAGATGAGTAAAGTATCCTACTCTAACCATATGCATCCTCTAGGATACGCAACACATCTACATGTGAACACCATTACTTATAAAATTTAAACCAACCATAGCATATGAATATTAAACTCAAGATACAACATACAACAAAGCATTAAACCATTGCAAGATAAATCTAACACATAGAAATGTATTGAACATATTTCCACATATACAACACCAGATAACATTCCATACACCATTAAATCCAATAATGAATAGATCATAAATATTATTACAATTACATCACAAAGGTTCACCTCGATACAAATGAGGTATTACAATTATACATAATGATCCACAGTTACAATGCAGAAAGAGAAGAACAACTCCAGAGAACCACACAAGCTCCTCGAACAAGAAGATATCGCCATCATCAATAGGAAGAGAACTCAACAGTGAAGAAGCACGACACCCAACCATATGGTACCCGTAGGCCCAACCCCTGTGCTAGGAGATAGTAAAAGGTAACCAAGAAAATCGTACTACCTCTAGACATAGGCCACATACAAAATACTCACAGTACAAGTAAACAAAAATAATGGTCACGTTGCTTCCAGAATCACGGAATCAAGTACTAACACAATACAAATAAACCGACTGTTGTCATAGGAGGAATGTCATCACAAAGGTTGCATTGGTTATCCAAAGGAGATCTTCCTAGGTCCCGGCCCCCTTCTAGGGTTATCCTGGTAACCTCTTACAAACTTCAGCCCCACATGCACACCAGTGTGGAATCGATTATCTTTCGAGAAAAGATAATATCGTGCCATTCCAGGCCTTCCCGTCTCATCTCAGGTGTAACACAAGCCATTGACTGGTTAAAATGACTCCCACACGAGTTGTCCTGGGACCACTTTGTGTCCTAGCCCTCGTTGAAAGCCACTTCCCTATCGACAACCCAATAACTCATACTACATACCAAGGGTAGAAAATGCACTAAAATTGACAACAATAACCAATACAACTCAAAAGGTAACATATCTCTATGGATGTCCAATACTGAATCCCAATACGTGCACTACCGAAGAAAACTCAAAGGGTGAACTAGAGTTACAACAACCCTTTCACAATTACCACTCTGGAAGACTTATATTTTCACATTAACAAATACTTCCCCCTGTTACACAAATACAATAATGCTTGAAATTTAAATAAACAACTATTGCATTTAAATTCACTACCATTCAAATTTCCTAAATCCAAAACAATCAATTTCGCATATTTACAATGCACCATTTAATATAACTCCAACTACAATTCAACAATGAATAAAACTAATGTTCATCCTCTAGTTTCCACAAGTACTCATAAAATTTACTCAATTTGCTCAATAAAATAAATCAATTATTTCAATTAAATTAATCATGCTTGTAAATATTTATTGAATTACTTACGCATTAAATAAATATATTTAATATATATATAATTAAATATAATTATTTATACATATAAATATATTAATTAATTATAAAATTAATCATACTTTTCCTAAATTCCATTTTAAATTAATTACAATACAATTTCCAAAATATACATATATATAATATATACATAATATATAAAATACATATTATAAATAATATGTATATTATATATTATATATGTAACATATATATATTTATAAATATAATGTATATAACAAAATTACCATATATCAAACGAACCACAAAAAATCAAAGTCAGACAAACTATGCACGGATGGCTGTGTACAGCCAAACCCGCATGGGTCGTGACCTCTGTGGGAGGCAGTGCTTGGTACTGCCTGTGATTGTAGCACTTCACGCTTCCCTCCACTTTTTTCCTCTTCTATGGGCATGGAAAGGGAGGTAGCACCTGCACCTCTGAAAAAAAACATTTATTTATTTTTTTAACTACAGTAAAACCTGCTATTTTCTAAAAATTGTCGAACAATTTTTCCATTCCATTTTTTCAAATTCATCACAAATAAAATATTCCTATAGGGAATATACTATGATATAAATAAAATAATATATTTATATATATATAATATATATATATATGTATATGTACATATATATTTCAATATATATATATATATATATATATATATATATATATATATATATATATATATATATATATATATATATATATATATATATATATATATATATATATATATATATATATATATATGTAAATTAATCCAAGCACTGGTTAAAATTGGGAAATAATTTTTCACAGAAGAAGTTTTCTATAGGAAAGCTCAGAGATTTTATTTTCCCAAATAATTAAAAGAAATAGGAAAGCAAACAGAATAATGATTTTCTACAGAGATCTATAATTCCTTCTGTATCAATCTATTTCGAATGAACAAATTACACAAAAGATTTTTAATTATTTTCTACAGAGGTTCCTCTTTCACGACAATCTTTAAAAAGAAAGAAACAAGAGCTTCTACAATATTGAAAATCTTTTCCTAAACATTTCCAAATTGCATTACAGTAATATAAACAACCTTTTCAATTCAAAATTCACAAAAATAATAACGGAACCTATTCTAGAAGAACTGTTGCCTCGAGAGTTGTTGTCGAGCTTCTATGTAGCTTCAAATTGCCAATGCTACCAAAGCTTCCTCCAGTGCAATTTCCTATTTCCAGAAAACACAAAAAATAACACAGCCAAGAACTCTACAGCAAGATTCTAAAATAAAATCCTTAGAGAGATCCACAATTTTCTCACCAATATTTTTAACCAAAAAAAAATTATTTCCCATGAAACAACTTCCTTCCCTTTTTTTCAATATTTTTCTCCGAGAATCAATTTACAACAATAAGATAACAAATTTCTAACTCACATTTATCCCAACAAAATATCTTTTCCCTCAACAACCCCAGATATTTTCCAACCTCATGCATTTAAAATAAAAAATAAAACAATTAATATATTTCAACAAATTTAAATAATCTTATTTATTTAATTCCCATATAATTTAATAATTAAAAGTTTTTAATAACATAACTAAATTAAATTTATTTATTTATTTATTCTAAAGCCTTCATAACAATAATTCAATTAATTAAATATTTAAATCAAATACACATTTAATCTACCAAATTAAACTTGCACAATAATTAAATACCCAGAACAACAATGATAAGGTTAAGACCAAAACTCAAATTGACGACACACTGTACTAGGGTAAAGGTATGACTAGGTAGCCCGTTACTAGCTCCCAAAATTACTGTTGAGTAGTGGACATGCTCAGACCTATGAAACCAGGTGAAGTCGTTGTCTTGTGCCTACAAACCTACAACACAATCAAGAGTTGTACATGTATACAAATAGTAATTCATACACACCGTGAAGAGAGAATCGTGAAAATCATAGGGCACTCACAAGCAAGTTATGCAATACCATTCTCTTCACTAATACAATGTCACATCAACTGACGAGATAATATATCAATTAAACTACAATAAGCATATATAGAAATTTCCTCACAACTAAACATCTATGCAAACATAAAGCATATTAAACATAATCACCATGCATATAATGTGTCATCACATCAATATAGTCTATTATCACTCCACTGTCAGCGATAGAATAAAAATAACATAAAATAAAGTCTAACAAAGTATCTGAGCTGACAAGAAAAACATAACAAAAAGGAGGGGTGTCACATCCTCCCCCTAGGATCAGGCTTACTCCTAGAAGCCTGTGAAAAAGTAAGGGTAGAGCTCTCTCATCCTGGTAGCATCCTCCCATGTAGCAGAAGTGTCATCTCTAGGATCCCACTAGACCCTCACCTACTCAATATCTCAACCCCTCGGGGCGAGTCTCTTATGCTGGATAACGACCACGGGCTCTAAAGCTAGCTGCCCATCCTCTACCTGTAAAGTAGTCCAATCTAGGATATGAGAAATGTCTGGATGATAAGGTCTAAGTATAGAAACATGGAACACATCATGGATACGTGAGAGACTGGGCAGTAAAGCAAGGTGGTAAGCAACTGGCCCAATCTTCTCTAGAATCTCAAAAGGCCCGACAAAACGAGGAGCGAGCTTAGAACCCTTTCCATAATGGATCAGACTCTTCCTCAGTTGCACTCACAAGAAAACTCGGTGACCTCCACAAACTGTTGATCCACACGGTGTGCATCCACAGACTTCTTCTGTCTATCTTGTGCAGCTACTAAATGCTCTTTGATCCGATCCACCTATTGCTCCATATCCTGTAACATATCTGGACCCAATAAAATCCTGTCCTCCAACCTGTCCCAACTCAATGGAGTCCGACACGGTTTTCCATACAAGGCTTGAAAAGCTGCCATGCCAATAGAACTCTAAAACCCGTTGTTATAAGAAAACTCTACAAGATAGAGATCATCTTCCCATCATGTCTGTTGGTCCATGACATACATGCAAAGGATATCTTCGAGGATTTGATTAGCCCTCTCAGTTTGTCCATCTGTATCTAGGTGATACGTTAAATTGAAGTTCAACTATTTCCCCATAGCATGCTGTAATGATGTCCAAAGAGCTGAAGTAAACATGGGATCCCTATCAAAAATAATCTGACGTGGAATACCATGCAACCTCACAATGTCCTCCACGAACACTCTAGCAACTGAAAAAACATTATAGGAGGAACGAATAGGTGAGAAGTGTGCCACCTTCATCAACCTATCTACCGTCACCATAATCACATCGTGTCGTCATGAAGAGTTGGGTAAACCAACAATGAAATCCAATGAAATGATGTCCCATTTCCACTCAGGAACCAAATGATGCTGTAGATGACCAGTTGAATGTTGGTGTTCAGCCTTAACTCGCTAACACTCCAAACATCATGATATATAATCGGCTATATCCCACTTCATACTTGCCCAGAAATAAAGCGGTTGCAGATTGACATACATCTTCTTCACTCTAGGGTGAGTTGAGTAAGGTGCCCGATATGCCTCTATCAAAATCAAGGTGGGAAGCCCTTCTGAAGATGGAACAAATATATGTCCCATGTATCTCAATAACCCATATGCCTCCAAAGAATATCCTGAGTATCTGTCATCCAAAGTCCTGTCTGACTCAATCTCAGACCTTACCTCTTGGTACCAACTATTTGTAGGAACTATGGTAAGAATCAGACTCCTCAAATCCACAGTAAGAGTCATCTCAGACAATTCATGCCTCCATCGACTAAGAGCATTGGCCACTACATTCTCCTTCCCTTGGATGTACTTCACCTCAAAATCGTACTCATAGAGAAACTCCATCCATTGCCTTTTCCTAGCATTCAGGTTAGGCTGTGTAAAAATATACTGTAGACTCTGATGATCACTATGTAACTCAAAACAGTGGCCCAATAGAAAATGTCTCCATCGATTCAAGGCATGTACTATTGCAGCTAACTCAAGATCATGCATAGGTTAGTTCAACTCATGATCTTTGAGCTTGCGTGACTCGTACGCAATGACTCGTCCATCCTGCATCAATACCGCTCCTAACGCCTCTAAAGAAGCATCAACACATATAACAAAGTCTCCTATAGGATCGAGTACTTCAAGGATCGGTGCACTAGTCAACCTCTCCTTCAATGTCTGAAATGTAGCCTCACTCTGCTCTGACCAATCAAAATTCTTCCCTTTCCTCTGAAGAGAAGTAATAGGGTGTCCTACCCTAGAAAAGTCCTGAACAAAATGACTGTAGTAACCTACTAGCCCCATAAAGCTACGTATCTCTTCCACATTCGTGGAAATAGGTGAATCAATGATTTCCTAGATCTTTGTAGGATCCACTACAATTCCTTCTCCTGATATAACATGACGAAGGTATTTGACCTCAGTTTTGAAGAACTCACACTTAGACAAGTTGGCATACAACTTATTATCCCTCAGACATTGCAATACCTGCCTCAAATGTTCCTCATGCTCCTCAACAATCCTAGAATAAATCAAAATGTCATCGAGGAATACCACTACAAACCCATCTAGGTACGTACGAAAAACTCCATGCGTTAGGCTCATGAATATCGATGGCGCATTCGTCAACCCGAATGGTACCACTGTGAACTCATAGTGGTCGTATTGTGTGTGAAACATTGTCTTATGAATACCAACCTCTACAATCCGCAACTGATGGTATCCTAACTTAAGATCAATCTTAGAAAAGACTATTGCACCTTTGACCTAGTCAAACAAGTCATCAATCCTAGGTAGAGGGTATTGATTCCTGATGGTGACCTTATTTAACTATCGATAATCTATGAAAAGATGAAGAGATCTATCCTTCTTCACAAAGATCACCAGTGCTCCCTGTTGATGGTGTTTTCTGCACAGCAACAACTCAGACAGAATATAGTATCCTATCTCTCTTGAAAGGTTATCTTCAATAATAAATCACTGAAAATCACCCCAAGGTCTCTCAGGTGTTAGGTCATAACAATGCATAAAACAACTCAGATAAAATGTGAAATGCTGGTAATCACAATCAGACCTTACTACAAGCAAACTGTATCCTTTCAATTTATCAGATTTGACAATATGGTGATCTTGAATCCTAAATCTAACTGAATAATTAAAGAAACAACAAAAGGTAGGGATGCAAGGAAGTAATAAAACTTAAACTACTGCAAGGACAAGCAATGTAAATGACATATATGTGGAATGGACCTATCTCAAATAACCAATTCCTGATCGACCCACAATGCAATCTTACAAGAATAGTGCAATCTTCTGAGGTATTTAAATTTTCAAATCATAGACTTGCATCTACAATCGAACTTGAGCACACTGAATATACGGTCCAGGTTGACTTTACCAGCCTACTACAATCAGATAGTTACTGGGAGTATAGACCAGAGATAGCTACAAACATTCCAGATATGACACCACAAACATCATTTATCCAACCAAAACTAATTTACTTCTGAGTACTAAACCCTAAATCTTCAAGCAATTTAAAAGATAGAACAAAGGAACCATGCAAGATGAAATAACACAAAGGATTTCACCAGGAAAACCACAATGTCTTCAATTGTATTAATCACCAAATGTTGCAACAATTCAACCGTTCTGATACAGTATTTGCTTCAAGAAAAGACTAAGAAAATCTAACTATTGCTCTTGCTTATCTCTATTACTGCTCAGCTAACCAATGTCTAACCCTTACAATGAGGCAAGAATGCCTATTTATATCAAATTTCCCCCAAAACATGTCGGCCCAGCCAAACATTTTACAAAATAATAAAAACCGCCAAAACAGGTCGGCCAAGGAAACAAACTAAGGCACACATTTAATGCCATCATCCAAGTCGGCCAAGGCACAGTCCTCAAGGAAGTCTGGTCCAATGCATGCCCCATGATAATAGGGAAGCACAAATCTCGAACTTGAGCATTAACTGCCACTCCCCTTGTCCTTCTTCTGCACTGACGTCCCTTGGACACTCGAGAATATTCTATCCAGCTCAGCAATAGGTGGCAATGGCAAAACCCTGAGCCGACATTTAATTGAATCTATCTCTTCCTTGGACCGCTCGACAACTTTAATCCAGTCTTCCTTACCGGCCATGTATCTATCCATCACCGCCAAGTATGTGGCTGCATCATCAAGTAAGTGGGCGGTGACAGCTCCATCAGAATCCGGGGCATAAATCTCATGCCACCACTCCTTCAATTGCTCATGGCTCAAATACTTGGGAGCTATCTTCTTCCTCCCTGTCATTACCTCAAAGAAGGCAATGCATCCGTCATAAACTGATGTCAGGTCACCATCAATTGATTTCCTTCGTTTTTGTATCTTCTTTAATGCCTTCTGTCTGATCTGCAATGCCTCAAACCACTCCCATGGTTCATCCAATCCGGAAGAGGGAAGGATTCCATCCTTAACCAACTGCTCTTTTCCATGCCCCAGGATAGTCCTTGATTTCTGCAACAGGAGATCTACATCACCCCTATCCTGAGACAAGATCTGTTCCAACAGTTCTTTTGCCCGGACTGCATCCTTGCCCACAGACAAGATCTCCTTAATAGCATTATCCCCATTCGTCTGGACATCCATCAGCCAATCAGTGGCAGCTTGAACGGAGGCCTTCATCTTTTCAATTCCGGAGATTGTCTCCCTAGGCAGAAAACCCGGAGTAGCAGAAGAGGATGGATGGAGAGACTGTAGAGGCTTCATTACCTCTTCTAAACATTTCCTCAATCTTTCGTTTTCTCTCTTCAGCTCCCGTTTGGATTGGGTCTCCTTCTTCAGCCTGTCAACAATTATGGCACTCGACCCCTCAAACTCCTCAATGTCTTGCTCTAGGGAGGCCGGGCCGAGATTAATAGTTTGGACATTGTAGTCCTGGCCCATTATATCATCCCTCATTTTATCTGCTGCAGGGGTGGCGATGTGAACTACCCTATTGTGTGCTTCATCCCTTTCTACCCGGGAAATCACCTTAGCGACCTTCTTCTTCTTTCCTTTGCCGATCTGGGACAGCATTTCATCCCAATCCAACGGAGTGTCCTCAACAATTACTTGTTTCTTCCGGGCAATTTCCTTTTCCACCCAGTCCGGAGCTACAGGGTCTGTCCGGATTCCTTCTGATCTTGTTTCTCCCAGATCCTCTGTCACTTTCACTTCCTCCGCGGCTGTCACCTCGACCTCCTCCTCAGTTGTTGCTTTGTCATCCTCTTTCTCTGGACTCCGCTCGCCTCGATCAGCCTCCCCAAGTCCCAATTCCTGAAGCACTGGTGATGGAGTCCTAGCAGGTATGTTTTCCTCCAGCCCAGGTGATCCGCGGCCTTTCTCACTCTCCGGAGAATCCTCGTACTGCACCAGTGGAGAAGTGTGCCTTTCCTCTATTTCTTCCTCAAGCTCGGCCGCTTCACTGTACAGTGTTCCTTCCTTGAACTGCTCGGCCTCCCCGCTAATTCCCTGTTCCTCTGGATTTTCCGGTTCTGGTGCACTTAGCAGAGGGGAAACAGGCTTGTCCTGCTCGTCAACTGGTTGTGTTGGAGGAGAGTCCTTCTGCTGTGTCACATCCTTAGGAGAAGGAGTTCTTGATTTTCTAGTATATACCTTGGTTTTCTCCCCTCCGGAGCTCTCCACATCTACAATTGGAGGTTCATCCTCCGAAGCAGTATGTTCCTTCTTCTTGAGTGTCCTTATAGTTCTTGTCTTCTTGGGTGGTGGAGGAGCATCCTCCTCTTCAGCCTTCTCCGTTTCTTCCTCATCCGAGGACTTGCTGATGGTCAGGGTCTTCCACCTGCGTTTGCCAATTGGTTTCCTCTTCATTGCAGGCTCAGCCCCTTTAGGACCTCTGATTTTAATCTTGAATGGTGAGGTCTTTGCTGATTTCCCTTTGGGGTCTTCTTCCCCGGATTCCTCAGAAGTTGACATGGGGTTGAGATTCCCCATCAAGTCAAAGGTGCAAGCTACTTTAGCGTTCTCCAACTCCCAGACTTTATGCTTGACCCAAGAGAAGGTGAATCTCAACACAGGAGCCATCAGGTCCTCCAATTCTGTCACCTCAGGCTCATTCCAATCTATGTCCGCAACTGACCTGTCCTTTATGGGCTCGTAGACATGGTCCTGAACCAACTTTCCATCATCATCAAGCTGATCCGGAATCAGCTTAACATTGTATTGTCTAATGGCTTCTACAGGCAGCCGGGAATACCTCTTCTTCCGTGCATCAAGGTCATCCTTGATATTGACCCAGTAGTCTTCTAAGTCCTCTTTATGCCTATATTCCCGGGTCGCCCTCCTTTGGGCCTCTCCTGTGATATCAAAGTTTATTCTCTTCGAATGGAAAGGGAATCCATAAGCTGCCAACTCCTCACCTGCAGTGTGAGCCGATTGAATAGATGGGCACACTTCCCCTACACCAATCCCAAGAGGGAAGTCTCCTCTGAATCCTGTCTTGTGCTTTTCCTTCTTCACAACTACATCAAACTCGCAAATCTGGCGCACAACCTCCAACAGCACAATATGGTCAGTGGGATACCGAGGCAACCTGTAAGGGGCAACTGGACATCCATCAATCCGGAGGTAGGTGAATGTAGGGAACTGGATAAACCATGCTCCGTAGTTCTTGATTAGTCCCCTAGCTCCATCGGATAATCTGATATGTTCTGCATTGTGAATGCATCATTTGTCCTCCTATAATCCTTATGTCCCAAATGTAGCTCTGGATAAACCTCATAGATTATGCTCTGCCCAATGGTTCCCCTCGGAGTCAAGCCTTTGTATGGGTAGGAAAAGGCCAGCACATACACAATGTAAGAAGACATATTAAACTTCTTTGCTTCCAGGACATTTCTCAGTTGTTTGTCAATCTCTGCACTAATGAGTCCTGCCCAGTGATAGTTTGTCCCCTGGCTCATCTTGGTGATCACATGGACCATCCAATTCTCCAATACCCCTGCAGTTCTCAGTCCAGCCACCCTGCTCAACAGTGTGATGGCATCATACACGTCCGACCTGAATTTCACCCTATGCAGCTGTTTGGGCAACTTGGAGTGGTGAAATTTTGGCTTCTCCAGCCATGAATTGATGATCTGCTGAGCCTTGGTTGGCTCATTCTCGTAATAGGTCCTAGCAGTGTCAATGTTCAAAGCACAAACCGAAGGAAGATCAGGCATGCCGAAAGTTCGCGCAATGGAAGCCGGACTGAAGTTTGCCAAGACTCGTCCCTCAGTACTGACCACCATCTGGGTATCAAACGCATATTGTCTTGCACATTCCAAAATTAACTCATAGCATTGAACCGCCGGAGGGAACCCTGCCACATGCACTAATCCAGAATTCATCATTCCTTGTCTCAAAGCTGACTGTTCCTTCTCAGCCGCTCTCTGCTTGAACTCGTCATAGCGCCAAGCACCAACATTCGTGTCAGATACCTCGGCCCACACGGAAGACACCCTGCTTTCCGGGAGCTGATTCTTCATAACCAGTCTCAACCGCTCTGTCTCAGAAATCGAAGATGCCCCTGCACCGCCTTTGGACTTCCCAGTAGTAGCTTTGCTTGATTCAGCCTACACATCCAAAAATCGTCATTAGAATCCAATTATTATTCATATTCCAATTCAAAAGGTTAGCACAAATCATGTAAATCCATCAAAATCCACTGCTAATTATTAATCCATCGAGATCCAGAAAAATCAGAGAGTCCGGGAAAATCACGCAATCCGGGAAAATACCGTCAGGGCGGAATTTCAGAGAAATCTGACCCAGACGGATTCCTGCTGCCAAAGCATCATTAGTTGAATAAATCATTAATGCGCATGGAAAATCAAAGGATAATTATCAAATGCATTTATTGGCAACAAGAAATAAACATTAGACACTCATTCCATTAATCCTATCATCGAAATATCAAAAGAACGGAGCCAGACAAGAAATCCGGAAAAATCCAGATGGGACGGATTTTCGCGGACAGCTTAAATGTACCGGGAATAACCCCAACCCGCGGAATAAGCCCAAACCGGGAAAATCCGGGAGCGAGGAAATTCCGCGACGACCTCGGAAACCCGAAAAAACTACGAATGCAAACCAAAACTCGAATGATCATAGGATCATCCCTACCCGATCTCGAATGATCACAAAACCGATGACAAGCAACAAGACTCGGGACGCCAAGGATTTAGACCCCTCAAAAGCACGCAAAGGATGAATCCCCACATGAAAATAAAGATGCCCTAATCCGAATGATCAAACTATCTGCCATTAAAACCAGAACAAGCTTTAAGGTTTTAAAATATTGGTTAAAGATTTACCTAAAGCCTTCTAATTCGAATAAGACGGGAGGCCAACATGATACGGGGCAAAAGCCACTCAAGCACAACAAAACTCTCGTCCTGGGCCGAATCACCAAAGGAAACCCTAATTCGCACAAAACATATTTCGCGCCTGAAACAATTAAGCACTCCGACCCAGAATCCCGTCTAAAGGATAGATACGTCATCTCACGGACGAATGGAATTCGCAAAGCAAGGAAAATGAGGTTTCAAAATAAAACGGGACGGACCCCGACTCTATAAATACAAAATCAAAATCAAATCAAAGGCCGACCCAATTCCAGCGATACCCAAGGCAAGAAACCCTCAATCATCATGCAAGCAAACGGAAGGGCAATGAATACATACCATGGATCGAAGCAAACAGAATCCGGGCTCAGAAAGTCGACCACACGGTAAAAATGTTTGAATAATGAAATACCGGCACAAGAACTCAAGAAATCCCTGCGCAAACAAACCAAGATCAGTTCTCAAAGCTCCAAATGGAAATTCTAAATCGCCAGAGCAAATTAAGGAAGCAATGAAGTCAGAATGAAACTGAAAATGCCCTAAATTCAACCTTATACCCACCTGAGCAAAGGTACCTCAACCATTAATGCGCGACAAGACATTTCTGACAAGTCCGGAAACCCGAGCCCCAAGCGGAATTTCGGAAAATCCCAACATGCGTGGAAACACGGATTCTGCGGAAATGCAGAAACCGGGGAAATTAGGAAGATCGGGATTTTGGCAGAATCCGGGAAAATCCGACAGGTCTGGAAAATCCCGAAGTCAGGCAGAAACCCGGAATTGGAGAATCCAGCCAGAAATGGACAAGGAACCAGAGCCCGGAAAAATCCGCCAGCGATGGAAAATCCCGGATCCAGGTGAAAACCCGGACCTGGCCAAAAACCTAATTTCATTCAATTCCAACCTCAAGGGAGGGTCCAAGCGGGCAAGACCAACATGTCAAGACCCTAGAATGATAAATCCGATAGAACCAAAGGTCAAGACACCAAAAAAAAGGGTCCCCACTCCAAGTGGGGCGTGTGTGCAAAAACTGCACAACACTCCCCAAGATGATACACTAGGGAAAATGAACCCCTTCTCCAACAAATCCTCAAGTTGTAGGTGGAGCTCCTTAAGCTCTTGAGTCATCATGTGGTAAGGTGCTTGTGAAGTGGGTTCAGAACTAGGTAAAATATCCACCTTGAAGTCTATGTCACACTGAGGTGGCATCCCTAGAATATCCTCTGGAAAGACATTTGCATACTACTATAGTATGGGGTGGCTATCTACAGACAACTTCTCTCTATCCCCATCTCCAAATCATCTACTGTAACAACAAATAAATGGAACCCCTATCGAACACACCTTCTCAACTGCATAGTTGAGATCATCCTTAGAGATATAGGCCTCTAGACCCCTACTAACTCTACCTCACTGCCTGATGCATTAGTGCATAGTATCAACTTGCGTCGACAATCAATCATGACCCTGTGAGCATTGAGCTAATCCATCCCTAGCACTATGTCATAAGAACCTAATGGTGTAACACAAAGATCTGCAGTGGTGTGGAAAGAACCAATCTCTAGTCTAGAATTCGGTACAAAGGAATGTACTGCAACCCTAGCACTAGATGCTAACTCAACCTACCACTTACCCTCTTGCCTCACTGCTCCTAGTCTATCACATGCCACAATGGATGATGAAATAAATGAGTCGGAGGCTCCTGAATCAAATAATATGGTAAGGGTATGTGCAGGATCATCGTGCAAAAAATAGGCCCTTAAGTGGCAAAAAATTTAGAAAAATCAGTGTTAGGAAACTTGACGTAAATATTTGAATAAGTTATCTATATTATTTCAAAAATATGTAAGAATAGAATTTATAGAAAATTGAATGTAGTTTCTAAAATACTACGATTATTTAAAATAAATAAAATCTATTTGGTGAAAATTTGAAATTTCAATGCATGAGTACTTAAATTTCGGGAAAAAAATAAGTAGGTGTCTGTCTACCACCTAACCATAATAAAATGATAATATTTTTTGTAAGATTTTATATATAAGTAGAGGACTCATGTCCGGATGTGATGCATATTTTTTTGTAATTTTTTTCCACGTAAATAATTAATTATGAATTTTTTATTACAACTTTTAGAAAATATAAAAACTCGTCTGTCTGACCACCTTAACTTGGTCAAAAATTCATGAAATTTATTTTTTCTTTTTTTAATCCTATAGCATGTGAAGCATAGAATGTGACGCATGTTTTGGATTCAAAAAATATGATACCATTTGAAAGTTATAGATGTTTTTCAATCAGCCTATTGATTAGGACTTTAGTTGTAATTCTAATAGAAAATGAATAATAATTATTTATTAAATTCAAATTAAATCATAATTTATATTTTTGGAAAGCTAAGAATCTCCTCTAAAAACCCTTTTTGTTTCATTAATTTTGGGTGAAAAAAATTCAGCAGCCACATACCCTCATAATATTGCCACTTTTTGGCGCACCATGATCCTGCACATACCCGTAACTCGGTTACCCTGCAACATACCTATAGTCTCCACCACTATACTCTGGTGGTCAGCTTTGTGGTTATCAACCACAGAAAATACACAGTGTCCTTTTCCTATATCCCCTACAGTCGGCTCTGACACCACTGGCCTTTGTATATATCCTAACGTGCGCTTATTGGGACACTGCTGAGCTATGTGAGCTTGTTGGCCACAAGCGAAACACCTAGTATAGGTCTACCATATCCCCTACCACCAGAAGGTGCACTGGACTATTGAACACTACCCCTAAAGGTAGACTAAGAACTCTACACTGGTTGTGCAGTACTAAAGCATTTAACACGCCTCCAATTTCGATCACCCCCTATCTGATATCTGTCATTTTGTCTAGGTGGAAAATCCTTTTGTTTTCCTTGAGATTTTTGGTACTGTCCACTCTGTGCTGGTGTCTATTGTGCCCTAGGTGGTCCAGCTCCCTGCAGCTGTCCACTGCGTGCACTAGTCCCTGGGGCTGAAGTGTTGCCCACCTGAGGCCATCACCAAATTCTCCTCTATAAGTCTGGCCTTATCTACCTCTGCCTCCATGGTCTTGGGTTTGAAAACCCGCACACCTCCATTGATTTAGGCATTTAAGTCCCTAAGAAGGTGCTGCACCAACATGCCCTCATCATCACCTATGCCTACATATTATTTGAGCTCATAAAAATGACACTCGTACAGCTCCACTGACATAGTCATCTGCCATAGAGTATGGAACTCATCCCCACGACGTTGTCGCCAATGATCTGAGAGAAATCTAGCACAAAACCTCTCAAGAAACATCTCCCAAAATATGGTACCAATATCAATATGGAGCTTTTTCTCCTCCAATCTCCACCATGTGGAGGAAAATCTTCTCAGGTGCATAATCGCACATCTGGCTCTTGTATTGCTACCATATGGGTGCATAGAAAAGCATCTATTCAGGTCAATCAGCCAGGTCTCTGCCTCTAAGACATTGCCTGATCCATCAAATATGGGGGGTTGAGCCCTAAGTAAATCCCTCATATGTGCAGCTACAACTACATCTGACTGAGTTGGTACATCCCTCTCTCTAACAACAACTTGATCTACCTCTTGCCTTGGCCCAAGACAGGCAAGAGTCTCCTCCAATAATTGACGCAATTGTGTGCCCTCAATCCCTGGTGGATCAGGATCCTAAATACTACCTCCCAGAATGTTCTGAGAAGCCTTTTGCTCCTCACAGTCATAATCATGAGAAACATGCAGAGGTGAGTTCTGCTGACTACCCCAATGTTTGCCTCCACGCCTCAACCTCTCCTAGGTGGCATGATCCTGCACAAACACACCAGGGTGTAAGACAAGATATGCAACTTAAATCCTACATGAAAACTTAATGGTTCCAACATTAACCCAGACTACCCATTGTTTAAACCTAGGCTCTGATACCAAGTGTAAAACCCCATTCTGCAACCTAGAGGACGATGTGACATTGCGGAAGCCCAACAAATTTTTTTCTGAAAAAGTAAAAAAGGACAAGTAAAGTATCCTACTCTAACCACATACATCCTTTAGGCTACAAAACACATCTACATGTGAACATCATTACTTATAAAATTTAAATCAACCATAGCATATGAATATTAAACTCAAGATACAACATACAACAAAGCATTAAACCTGATGAGCCCAAAATGTGCTCATAGTTTGGATATTATGATAAAATTTTAATGCCTTTACTTTTTTTATTCGTGGTTGTTTAAAACTCTTTTGAAACCTTTAATGGGGATATCCTGTAGCAAAACATTTGCATATTCCTGCAGTTTATTGTGTTGACTTGAATACATTTATTACCCTGTTGACTCCCTAAATGACTGGTATATCGCATACAGTTTTTGAATGATGAAATAAGTTTAAATATGTGATTAATAAATGGCTATTGTGTATGTGCCATATGCCTTTTCTTTCACATATGTTACCTTTTGTTTCGCAGGTTGTTGAAGAATGATCGAGTCCAACTCAGCCGATCTTGGCCTTGCAGTAAAGTCTATTTCCTGCACGACTTCGAGGAAGCTCTGGTGAAGACTCTTTGACCGAAACCGTTGGAAAATATTTTTAATGACAGTCAATTTGGAAAGAGTGGAGTGCTAGATTCTCTTTGCATCGGGCTGAACGAATAAATTTATTTATGAAGTTTGTTCCTTGATTCTAGGATACACTTTACTTCCACGTCTTTCTTCGATGGGGTTAGTTAGTTAGTTTCTCTCCTGATTTTAAATAAAATACTCCTCCTGTGTTAGTGAGAAAGGAGATGATAGTTAGAGTAAGATAGAAACATAGTGATAGAAAAATAGCAGATATCATGTAAGAGTCAATATGATAATGAAAAGCAGAATCTATTTGACAAGAGACAGAGTTTGTTAGTTTCTATATCAACAAAGCAATGTATACCATTCTTTTTTTATGAATAAAGTTTGATGAAGTTCTAAGTTCAGCACCTGCGTAATCAGTAGATGCTTGCTAAGGGGGCCCACTTAGTAAGTATCTGTAGCTAGTTAGTTAGTTGTTCTTTTCTGTTGATCTTCAGTTAGCTTTCATCTTTGAAGTTTTCATACAAACTCAGTCTTGTATTGCTCCTACAACATTGGGAATCCATCCCTGTGCCTGTTCCTGCAACATAAGGCTAGTTCATAGTTTGTGTTTTAGTTGTAGTTGTTATGGTTTCTGTTTTAATCAAATCATGGTTGAGTTAAAAGAACTTTGCATTACCTTCCTGTAGCGTAGATAGAATTCCTTTCAAGTATTTATTTCTGCTAAGTTTTGACCGAAACCAGTTCTTAGTGCATATATTGTGCTGCACCATTTAAAGTATACATCCCGTGGTTTGACAAGTAAATGAAAATCCATAAAGAGATATTAGTCACCTATTGGAATGTCCAATTCTTAGGAAAGGTTTTACTGTGATTTTCATATCTTTTTGTGGGCACGACCATTTTTGGCGCCGTTGTCGGGGATGGTATCCAGCTAAGAATTTGTCAAAAGTCATTTTTCGCATTAGTTTAGTTTGTTAGTCAAAAAATTTCAAAATCTTTCAAACCACCATTCATCGTATTGCATGCATAGAAGAAGAAGAGATGCATTGGGAAGGTTTCTCCCTGAAAACCTATTTCTTGAACTACCATTTGACCCAGCTGACAACGAACTTGAGGAAAATACATTCGCTTTGTTATTTCAACAAGCAAATATGGCAAATAACCCACCTAATAATCCACGTCTTGCTTTTTAGTTTCCCATTGTTCCCCAATGAGATACTGACAATCTTAGGAATATACCTTCTTCACTACTTCCAAAATTCTATGGCCTAGTCACAGAGGACGCTGAAACTTTTCTATTTGAGTTTTATGTCCTTTGTCGCAGTTATGACTACAACACAGATGCTCATAAACTGAAGTTATTTTCTTCCACCTTGAAGGAGGGAGCTCTCAAATGGTTCATGAGTCTGGGAAGAGGCGTCGTTGATAGTTGGGCAGCTATGCAGATGAAATTCCTTGAGAAGTATAAGGAATATTGTAAGAGTGCCAGCAAAGGTGATGACATATTCCGAATTCAGCAAAAGGAGGATGAAAGTCTGGAAGATTATATTTCTAGATTTTTGTTTTTACTAAAAAGAAACTCAAACCATACTCTCAATGAGGACTCTCATAAACTACTCTTTCTAAGGGGAATCATTGATTCCTGTATAGACGCCTTGGACCTGATGCGAGGAGGTGATATAACCCAACTGCCTTGGGATGATATAAAAAAAATATGTCTTAACTACTCTTGAGCAATAGTTAAGAAAGGTTGAGATCATCATGCTACAAAGGGGAAGTATTCTTCTGGTGGAGTTTCTCGGATGGAGATAACAAATTTGCTGTCTGACTTCAAGCAGGACATCATTAATAATATGGCTACACAACTAGACACTATGCAAGCTCGGAAGAAACATGAGGAAGTTGAGGCAATTTTGGCCGAGTTCTGTCCATACTGCAGACAAAAGAAGCGTGACAATAGATGCAAGATAGTGGCTAATTTGGAAGCTAAGCAACTACCTACTGACTTCAAGCTAGTAGAAGGTGATGATGATCAAGTGTTCTTTGTTGCACAAAGGAGACTATGGGCCCAAAGACAAGGTATGCCTCAAGATTCTTTAACTTTTGGTAATCCCTATTCTAGCTATAATAACCAATGGCAACATGCATATAGACCACCACCACCCTGGAATCCACCTCAACCAAGTTGGCCTAATTATCAGACCCCGCAATGAAAATCTCCTCAAGGAGGTTGGCAGCAGCCACAAGGACAATGGACCCCACCTCCAAGTAATTGGTAGCAAAATCCTCAATGGAGAGGTCCTCAGCAATGGAAAAACCAGTCCCCTAGATTCCTGCAGCTTCCACAGCCACAACCATAGGCCCTCATGCCACCTCCTGTAGCAACTGCCACAAATCCTGGCCATCCAAAGCAAACGCCTATACCTGCCCAGCCATTGCCAAATCCCAATAATAAGAAACAACAGTAGTCATAGCAGCCTGCATATCTTGCCGAAGCCAACCAATATCAAACTTATGCCTTAAATATAAATGATATCTATTTGAGGTCTGGAACCACTTTACCTACTCTAAAACTACCTCTAATTACTGAAATACAAGATTCTCCCATTGAAGAATCTATTGCACCTACTGATTCTACTGAGCATATGCCTATACCTGATACGGTTTCTAAAGAGCCTGTTTTGCAAAGTAAAGACAAACCACCTTTTCCTCAGAGGTTGCAAAGTATTGTATTTAAATCCATGGAAGAACCCACTTTTGACATTCTAGATCAGCTCAAAAATGTACAAATTCAAATCCCCTTATTTCAGGCTATTAAAAATGTTTCCATTTTTGGAAAAGCTATTAAAGAGGCATGTTTGAAGAAGCCTAGAAAAAAAAAAGAATCCCCAAACAATTCATGTCTTAGGGAAATTGGCTGATATAATGTTGGGAAATGTAGTCATTCCAAAGTATATTGACCCTAGAAGTCCTATAGTGCAGATACATATAAATGGCCAAATTGTGAAAAATATTTTGATTGACTTAGGTGATGCCATTAATATCATGACAAAGCATACTATGGACTCCTTAAACATTTCAAACATTAGGTCTACACCCATAATTCTGTAGCTTGCAGATAGCTCTACAGTTAAACCTAATGGGATAGTGGAAGATGTAATTGTCACTCTTGAATCTTGGGAGTATCCAGCTGATTTCACAATATTATCAATTAAGGCAACTTTAGGAGGGTATCCAGTTATCCTTGGTAGACCATGGTTAGCAACTGCTGATGTTTTTATAGGATGCCGTTCTGGAGATATGACCATTTCTAATGGACAGTTCACACAAAAATTGGCTTTGTATCCGCCTGCTAAACCTCAACTAGATTTGTCCCAACCTGTTTGGCCAGATGTGGGGGAAGAAACTAAAGAAGCCAATTCCTTGGCTCAATTAATGATGCTTCAAAATGATCCATTCTCACAACTTCAAAGTGAGGATGCTTTGCTTTTTCAAATTCTATAGTTCAACTCTGATACAGATAGATCATCTGATCCAAGTGGCAGCCATCTACAATGTTTCCTGCAGCAACCAAATTCTGAGAGTTCACTACCTAAACTTCCAGCAATTTTTCATAACTTGCTTCCATAAGAGGTACAAACATCACCTGTAGATTATATGAGTAATCTCACTAAGTAGATAGAATTGTCTCCAGGTCACTATTTGAATATCAATAGCAAGCTGTCACAATCTCAACAGGCTGTCTTATTAAAAATGCTACAAGATCAGCATAAAGTTTTTGCATGGAAATATGGGGACATGTAAGGAATAGATCCTTGAGTTTGTACTCACAAGATATATATCAAAGAAGATTGTTTACCAGTTAGACAACTTCAAAGAAGAGTAAATCTAGCACTTAGAGAAATAGTTAAAAGTGAGCTTCAAAAGTTGTTTGATGTTGGTTTTATTTATCCAATCTCTGACAGTCAATGGGTTTCTCCATTAGTCATTGTCCCCAAGAAAGGTGAAAAATAGAGAGTGTGTAGATTACAGAGAGTTGAACAATGTCACTAAAAAAGATCACTTTCCACTACCTTTTGTAGACCAAGTACTAGACTCACTGTCTGACAAAAGATATTTTTCCTTTTTGGATGGTTGCAATGGTACAATCAGATAAAAATTGGCCCTGAAGATCAAGATAAGACCCCTTTTACCTGTCCATGGGGAACATTTGCTTATTCAGTCTTGCCTTTGGTCTATGCAATGTGCCAACAACATTTAAGAGAGCAGTAATTAGTATCTTTGCTGATATATCTCATGACTGTATGGAGATTTATATGAATGATTTCACTACCTATGGAGTCACATTTGAAGAAGCACTGGTGAATTTAGAAAAGGTATTGAAAAGGTGCAGAGAGAAAAAATTATCTCTAAACAGTGAAAAGTGTTTTCTAATGATGGAAGAAGGTATTGTTTTAGGTCATCATATTTCAAAGAATGGAATTCAGGTTGACCCTGCTAAAATTGAAGTAATTCAAAATTTACAAACTCAAAAAAAAAAGATGTTAGAAGTTTCCTTGGCCATGCAGGGTATTATAGAAGGTTTATAAAAGATTTCAGTAAAATTCTTAGTCCACTTTATGCCTTGTTAACTAAGGATTCTCAATTCGAGTGGATAGAGGCCTCTAAAAAATATTTCTTGCAACTAAAAGACTTGCTTACTAAAGCACCTATTCTTTAAGGTCCAAAATAGAATTTGTCTTTTCACATACATGTTGATGCCTCTGATTTTGGTATAGGAGTAGTTTTAAGTAAAAAAAAAATTCAATTGAGCATGCTATCTATTTTATCAACAAGAACCTTCAAGGTCCTAAGCTCAACTATACTGTTACAGAAAAAGAATTGCTCACAGTAGTGTATGCTTTGAATAAATTTAGGCATTATGTCACAGGTTATCAGATATTTGTCCATACTGACCATGCAACAATCAAGTATCTGATGAAAAAACTTGCCATCTTTGGTAGATTGGCAAGATGGCTCCTATTATTATAAGAATTTAACATTACAATAATTGACAAACTAGGAAGAGCTAATGTTGTAGCTGAATTTTTATCAAGACTTCAATCAGCTGCACCTATTGAACATGAGGTCATTAATGATAGGTTCCCAGATGAACACTTGTTTTCCATTGCTGCACATACACCATGGTATGTAGACATTGCCAACTATCTAGCAACAAACAAAATACTAGCTCATTTTTCTCCAAAAGAAAATAAATTGTTAATAGAGAAAAGTTTTAACTTTTCATGGATCGCAAGTTGTTTGTTTTATACTGGACCTGATCAAGTGATGTGAAGATGTGTAAGAGAAGATGAGACTTATAATATATTGCATGCTTTCCATGATGAACCATGTGGGGGACATTTTGTAGCAAAGAGAATATCAATGAAGATTCTTACAACAGGGTACTAATGGCCAACATTACACAAGGATGTTGTGGCCTATACAAGGAAATGTGACAGATGCCAGCGTATGGGAAGACCAACCAAGTCAAATGAAATGCCACTATATCTATAGGTAATAGTCACCCCTTTTGATAAATGGGGAATAGATTTTGTGGGACCAATTGATCCCCCATCAAATGGCAAGTCATACATTCTAGTTTGCACGGACTATGTAACAAAGTGGGTTGAGGTAAAAGCTATGACTCATGCACGAGATAACAAGGTTGCTGAATTTTTGTATCAACAAATTTTTACTAGATTTGGAGTTCTCAGAGAGCTTGTAACTGATCAAGGAGCTTAGTTCACATCGAATCTGATCACTGCACTAATGAATGACTATAAAATCATAGGAAGTCCAGACCCTATCACCCTCAAGTCAATGGTCAGGTGGAGGTAACAAATAGGGAAATTGAGGTGATCCTAACAAAGATAGTGCAGATCCATAGAAAAGATTGGAGCAATAGACTTCCTGAAGCAGTTTGAGCCTACAGAACTACATGGAAGACAACAATTGGGTTTATACCTTTTGATCTACTTTATGGGAAAATAGCCATGTTGCCCATAAAATTTGAGCACAAAACTTTGAGGACAGCTCTTGAACTCAATATGAAAATATCTGAAGCACAGAAGGACTGTCTCCTACAGCTAGATGCTTTGGACGAAATGAGAAAAGCCGCCCTGTAGCATACAAAAGCAATCCAACAGCAATGAAAGAAATGGCATGATCAACACATAAAAAACCAAGAAATTTTTTGCTAGTGATTGGGCTCTGTTATATGATTCCAGATATCAAGAGAACCAAGGTAAGCTCACAACACACTGGCTTGGCCCTTATGAAGTTGAGAATGTTTTTGACAACGGAGCTATACAGCTAGTGACAATTGATCCACTCTGTTTCAAATTGCTAGTTAATGGCCACCGACTTTGGTTGTACCATAAACCAGTTTCAAAAGAAGAATTTATGCAGCAGTTCATTCAGGTTCCTCCCACTACTCTTCCTGCAGCTGAAGGCTTTATCCTTTCTCCTGCAGCTTCACCATAATTTTGAAAAAAACATGCTCATAATAGAAGTTTTCTTTTTAAAAGGAAACCCCTTTTTCTCCATTCTCGTTTATCGCCCCATCTCACTTCTTTATCTTCCATCCATCCATCCCATCCATCCATTCCATTGATTCATCTCATCCACCCACATCACCCATCCACTTCATCCATCTGCATCACCCTTCATTATGATATTATTCTCAACTGTCAACTCATGCAGACGCCGTCATCTTTCTTCACACATACATGCAAAGGTATGCCATATCTTTTGTTATTGCATATTTGATTTATTTTATTCTATTCATTTACTGCTATGACAGTACCAGTCATTATTACCTGATCTCCACCTATTCTTTAGTATATGTGAGGACACATGTCATACTCTAAGTAGGAGGCGGGGTAATCCACCTTTTAAAACCTGTCTTTTCACCGCTGCCATAACTGCACAAATAACCTTTCTTTATTATTTTTCTGGTACTTTCCAATATGATCGCATGTCCTTCTTTATTGCATGTTTTTCTTGTAAATTATGATTAAAACTACTTGTTCAAAAAGTTTATTTTTGGAAAAGAAAGAAATGTGATGGCATGACAGAAGAAAAACTAGAGCAGAAAGGGAAACAGAGGAAAAATTTTGAATTTTCAGTAGGGAATTGAGTTCAGCTAGGAGAAAACTATGAACATGGGTGGTCAGCTGGTGCGACATGAGCCTGTAGGTCATGAATTATTATTGCAAAATCCTCAAGCAGTCCACCCATTCAACCTCTGTGGATGGTTAAACTACTTCTTGAGTTTAAATGTTTTTGATGAGGAGGTTGTTGGAGAATTTTTTCAAAACCCTTTCTGAAGGGGAAGATACTGTATGGGGTCTAACGGTTGTTGCAACTTAAGACAAAATTGCTGAACTAACCGAGCTTCTAGCCGTTGGAGAAAACTTTTTTTCAGATGCTGCCACTGCAAGGGTTGAGTTTTCAATGCCCACTGATTGACCTTTGGAAGTCTCCAAGTAGGGATGAAAACGGGTATCGTTGCCTCCTCCTTATTCATAATACGCTGCTTACATAATCATGTATTTAACCTGTGAAGGTCGTTTCTCCTACCTGCATTCTTATCATTTCAAATTATTAAGTCATATGAGGCATGGGTTAGTTGTAAATGTTCTGAATTTCCTGTTAAAATTTCTAGAACAAAGTGCCCATGGAACCCAACAAGGGAAAGATAATTATGTTGCTCACCATGGCCTTATCAAATTGCCGATTGAATGCTCTTTGAGAGATGTCTCACCTCTTTCCTGGCAACAATTCATTTCCCAAAAGAGCTATCAAATTCCACAACCCCCTAGGGTACTTACCCCACGGCCTCAGAAAAAGAAAAAAGAAATTGTGTCTACCAGTAGAACAGGGCAAGGGTCATCTACTCCTATAGCACTTGGTCCTGTAGCTCTCACACCTAAATTCTCTGCTAGGGTACAAAATAGGTCTTCCACTAGGAGAGAGAAGGGAAAAAAAAGTAGAAGGGTCCCCAGAATCTGACCCTCGTTCTCAGAAAAAGGCAATTCCCTTTTCCTGCAGCATCTTCCCCTACAACCATCTCTCCTACAGCAACACCTATTGCTAACACTAGTTCACCATCATCCTCTGGTAGGGCAGAACCCTTTAAGCAGACCAGAAAGAGGAAGGCCACCAGAACACCTCTTGCAGCTGCACCAGTGCCAAGAAGAGTTTCCACAAGGAAACAATATAAGACCTCCCCTGCTTCACCTCAACCAGAGGTTATTGTAATTTCAGAAGGGTCTGTAGGGTCTGAATTTGATATTTCTCATAATGTGTCCGAGAATGCTGCACAGAGTTCATTCGTTCCTGAAGAGGAACAAGTTGAGACAAAGGAAATGGGGCATAATGAGAAAGGGTTACCAAATCTTGATGACTTGGCTACCGCTGCTATGTAGTTTTCAGAGAAAGTACAGTCTTCTCCACTGCAGCAACCAGAATTCATCTTGCAGCAAGAGCAGGAACAAACTAAACAATTGAATGTGCCTAGTGAAGCTATATTTCACCCTACAACTTGTAAAGCCATTGTTGTTTATAAGAAGACATTTTTGATTGAGCTTCTGGAATATGTCAAAGCTAACTGGGCAACAGTTACATTGCAAACCCTGACTTTACGGCATATAGCCCAGACTAACATGCAACAAAGTCTATGGGAGGTAGAAAGGAAGAAATTGAAAAAAGAAATTGAAAGTTAGAAATAGAAAATTATTGAGTTGAAAGCAAAAATGGATGAAATGTTAAAAGTAACTGGTCAGATTATGGAATGCAGACCACCACCCAGAGTTTATTCTTTGTGCCTTAAGGAACAGTTCTTATAGTTCCAACTAATGAGAATTTCCAGAAATCAAGATCCTATACTTCACACTGCCAAAGAATTTACGATGCATACCAGGCAGCCCCTAATTGATTAAGAAATTCTCTATGTGAATTTTATTTACATGGCTTTTTAATTCCATTTGAAACAGAATGGAATCCTCTTTTGTATATTGGTGATATCCATTTGAGATCATTTATGTCATGGACAGCAAATGAAGTGAATTATGGCAGGCAATGGAAAATATATGAGGAAGCTGAGAGAAATGAGCCTATTCCATTATGCTCTCAAAGTTCAAACCCCTATGCAATGTTGAAAACCTGGTTTACTCTGACATATGGCATTAATAATATTACAGCCAAAGAGAAAATATTTGATCTCAAGAAATAGGTATATGATGAATTTCAGGCATAGCCATATTCGTTTTGGAGACTGTCATACACCAGAAGTGAGAAAAGGTGGGAAAGATTAATTGTTGGGCTAAGAAGATCCGAACTTCACAGTCCCCTAAATTTCACAACTCTTAAACGATCAAGAAGATATATACAGTTGGGACTTCAAAAGAGATTTGAACTATGGTTGCCATTGACATTCAGACCTCCTGTATTAATGTGGCCCCTCTATCCTCACCAGGCTACAAATCTTAATGATGATTTAGAAGACCGCAGGTATGAAAGGTGTCAGGCTTTCAGAGGATTTTATTACAGGTTTGAAACTCCATTTCAAAGTCATGCTGCAACCACTGATTTCAGAGAAACCACTACAAAAGTTAATGCTGGAGGACCAGCATTAGGCTAAGTAGGGGGCAGTGATGAGCCCAAAATGTGCTCATAGTTTGGATATTATGATAAAATTTTAATGCCTTTACTTTTGTTATTCGTGGTTGTTTAAAAATCTTTTGAAACCTTTTATGGGGATATCCTGTAGCAAAACATTTGCATATTCCTGCAGTTTATTATGTTGACTTGACTACATTTATTACTCCGTTGACTCCCTAAATGACTAGTATATCACATACAGTTTTTGAATGATAAAATAAATTTAAATATGTGATTAATAAATAGATATTGTGTATGTGCCATATGCCCTTTCTTTCGCATCTGTTACCTTTTATTTCGCAGGTTGTTGAAGAATGATCAAGTCCAGCACAACCGATCTCGGCCTTGCAGTAAAGTGTATTTCCTGCATGACTTCGAGGAAGCTCTGGCAAAAACTCTTTGACCGAAACCGTTGGGAAATATTTTTAATGACAGTCAATCTGGAAAGAGTGGAGTGCTAGATTCTCTCTGGATCGGGTTGAACGGATAAATTTATTTATGAAGTTTGTTCCTTGATTCTGGGATACACTTTACTTCCACGTCTTTCTTCGATAGGGTTAGTTAGTTAGTTGCTCTTCTGCTTTTAAATAAAATACTCCTCTTGCGTGAGTGAGAAAGGAGATGATAGTTAGAGTAAGATAGAAGCATAGTGATAAAAAGATAGCAGATATCATGTAAGAGTCAGTATGATAATGAAAAGTAGAATCTGTTTAAAAAGAGACAGAGTTTGTTGTTAGTTTCTATATCAACAAAGCAATGTATACTATTCTGTTTTCATGAATAAAGTTTGATGAAGTTATGAGTTCAGCACCTACGTAATTAGTAGATGCTTGCTAAGGGGGCCCACTTAGTAAGTATCTATAGCTAGTTAGTTAGCTCTTCTTTTATGTTGATTTTTAGTTAGCTTTCATCTTTGAAGTTTTCATACAAACTCAGTCTTGTATTGCTCCTGCAGGATCGGGAATCCATCCCTGTGTCTGTTCCTGCAGCATAAGGCCAGTTCATAGTTTGTGTTTTAGTTGTAGTTGTTATGGTTTCTATTTTAATCAAATCATGGTTGAGTTAAAAGAACTTTGCATTACCTTCCTATTGCGTAGATAGAATTCCTTTCAAGTATTTATTTCTGCTAAGTTTTGATCGAAACCAGTTTTTAGTGCATATATTGTGTTGCACCATTTAAAGTATACGTCCCCTAGTTTGACAAGTAAATGAATGTCCATATAGATATATTAGTCACCTGTTGGAATGTCCAATTCTTAGGAAAGGTTTTACTGTGATTTTCATATCCTTTTGTGGGCGCGACCAAAACCATTGCAAGATAAATCTAACACATAGAAATGTATTGAACATATTTCCATAGATACAACACCACATAGCATTCCATACACCATTAAATCCAATAATGAATAGATCATAAATATTATTACTGTAGAAACCTAAATTTGGACACGTAATTTATCCAAATTTATCCTCTTTCGTCTAAGCATCCCCTTATTTGCATTAATTAAGTAATATCGCTATTATTTAATTAATATCCTCTAAAGCTCTTCTAATCCCTAAGGTATCTAGTTAAATAATTAAATACCTTTCCCCTTTCATCAAATGAATTAATTAAATATGACATTTATTTAATTCCTCATATGTCACATCTTCCATCATTTTTATCTTATCCTAATTTTTCTTCTAATCTCATCATTAGGGATGTGTCACATCCTCCAACTTTTGCAGGTTAGCCTTTAATCTCTCTTAGCTATGTAGTGCCCTCCATTTGCGTTGACTTTGTAATGCATTTCAACTTGTGCGAGGTCAGGTATTGTTTGGACTTTGAGTGCATTTGATTTATTCTGGTTGATAAATGTTTTTGATCAAATTGCAACATTTAAATAGGATTTTAAAAGTTAAAAAGGTATTGTGGATAATTAAAAGAAAATCAATAATTAAATAAATTAGAGGTTAAGAAAGAATAAAATTACACTATTAATAGAAGTAAAGAAAATAGAATATTGAAAGTTAATTATTTTATTGATTATAATATAAATTTATAATAAAATATGTAGATAATAGTAATATAATAAATTATTTAAGTGTAATGGAAGTTAGTATAGCAAATAATTTGAGAAAAATTTTAGATGCTGGAAATGAAAGCTGAACATGCAAAGAAATATTATTTTGAAATTCAAATTCGGTTATGGGGAAGGTGAAAAGTCATTCGGTGGTTGGGAATTTGTTATTGATTTGTAACTGCCCGAGAAAGAAAATAAGGGGGGGAAGTTGAAGGAGAAGCGATAAGGGCAATACTTGAAAATAACTATGATATAGCAAGTAGAGGGTGATATTTTAAAAATGCCAATATTCACTTTGGAATATAAGGGGCAACCTGCGAAGAGAGGAAGGTTTGGAAAAGCACAAAAAAAAAAGATTTTTGACATCAGCTTCGCAGAATAACCTTTCAATACCAGGGTACAGGCGAGTGGTGAAGAAATGTTGCGCCAGTTACAAAGGTATGTTGTTTATTAGCAATCATAGTAGCAATCCTTTCATATGTGAATCTCTGCACCTTTTATCATCTTGGTGTGCTCTTTCCTTAGATAATAGAGGAGATCTAGATTTTGAATATTGTACAAGCAAGGTTTTTTTTTTAAATGGTGCTTTTCATGGTTTAGTGATTTGGCCGATACTACTTATGTTTAATGATTTTGGTTCCTCTGGTTTTATTCTGGGTTTTGTCTCAGTTGCACTTCTTTGTGGTGTATCCTAGTGGGATTTAGGATCATAGGATCCACACCTTAGATTTCCATAACCTTTTCTTTCTCTCATATGCATCGCTTAAGCCAATCATCTGTTCTTATCATCATATTTTCAAATGTGGAATTTCCAATCAATAATGCCTTTCATATTTGTACAGTTCCTGTATTTTCCATACAAGGAAGTTGCGTGATCAACTGCTTCACCTCCGTTCATTATCCCTTTGTTCTTCATCATGATATGTGCTCGATGGAAGTCCCTGCTGCAATACTCGAACACAGAAGGGTGCGTACACTTAAATAAGCTCCCTGAATTCCTTCGCATCCTGTCTCTGCCGTCACCCGAGTATAATAGGAAGTTTAAATGTTCAAATAATCTCTATGATTTCTGTATTAACCTGTCACACCCGCGCGCTGGAACATGATAGGTAGTTTAAAGGTTTAAATAACCTGCTTGATTTGTCTGACAATCTATCGCAATTACAGCACTTGAGAATGAATATTGTCAATATTTTAGCATAATAATAATTAAAAAAAAAACTTTCCTTTGATCGTGGTGAAGTTTATCTTCCAGTTTTCGAACTTGAGCGCATCCCTGGTTACTCACCAGCAAACATAAATATTGTACATTGATTTCCTGCCTCTTAAGTTTTGTATTTGCACCTCACCTATCTCTTTACCTTCTGTCATGAGAATAACACGAGAAGATTTGATAATAATGCAATTAGATCGCGATATTTCCAAATTCCAAAATTCACTTTCTAAAATAAATGGCTTCTCACATTTTTGCAACCGTAACCATCTCAAACTTGGAGGAAGCTTGGTTCGTGTGTCTTCTCTGATGTCATCAATGAGCAGATTATTCAAGTGAAGAAATTGAGGACCAATGAGCAGATTATTTAATTCTCTTAGTCTACGCAATGTTTCAAGCCCTTGCCAGTTACCTCCGTTCAGTCGAAGCTGAGAGAAATCGATGTTATTGGATACAGTGCTTAGATGAACTCCTTCACATAGTCTGGTAATCTAAATTTATAAAATCTCCCTGAAACCATTGGCAAACCGTCATAACTGCAACTTTTCATCTTGCAAAGGTATGGCAAATTAAATTAATCTCACTAGTTTCATTGGTAACTTGTCACAGTAGCGCACATTCTGTTATGCAAGCCTAATCTTCAGATTGTTTCATTTCTCATCATCAATATTCTTCTCTAAAACATCGAATCTATAAATTGATGGAAATGGTTCACATCTCTCAAAACAATTTCTCTTGCAACAATCTTGGAGATGGAATTTAGATGCAGTACGGAAATCAGAGCATACTCGGAGATTCGTAACAACTCTAATAGTTGTGCCAGGGGGAGCGGGGGCATGTTTAACAAATCAAATTCTATTGCTAACTTTTCACTTTGGTGGCGGACAAAGGATTTATTTTCTTCTCTTCCACAATTGAGTAAAAGTCTTGAATCTAGAAATACTCTTCTGTCTCCATTTGCCAAGCCAATTACTCTGCCTCTGCATGGATATCCCGTGTTTGTGGATGTAATCCGTCTCCTTCACAAAAAGCATGTACCATTTGAGGGCCTTCAATCTAACTACTTCAGGGTAACTTTTTAATTCCTCTATCTTTCATCAACCTCCTTATTATTTGGACCTCTTCGCACCTGTTCAGTTATGCACAGATGTTTTAGAAAAGAACATAATGTTGCAGCATTTTAGTATCCCTCTAAAAAAACAGTGTTGCTCAGTATTACCAATGCATATATCTTATTTTCTCTGTTTAAACAGAGATTCGATAGTCTCTAATTTTGAATTATCATTAGTTTGATGGTTATCGAATTATCTTTATATGTATTTACCTTCAAGTGGTTCCGGAAATCTTTATTGTTGTTGTTCACCCATCTCCTACATGGTCGCCGCCACTGTAGGTCTCTTTAGGCTGATTAATCTTCATATTTGAATGCGTCCGTTTATATTTTGGTTCCAATAAACTTAGACTTAAGTACTTTGCTTAAGCTTAGGGATATCTCTAGTTCGATTCCTCCTTACTAATCAATGTTTTGTCCTCGCTCAATTTACCAAATGATTTTGTAGTGGTTGGTTTGACAGATTACATTGTGCACATAAGAGTATATATTCTGGATGACTTTCTTATAACTGTAAGTTAATAGTTGCTTATATATTCCTTGTGATATCATTCAAGGTAGATAAAAAGGATACATACATGTAGTGAGGAATGTGAATGGAAGCACATTTAGTTGATTTCGCTTTTCACCTATGTGTGTGCGTGTGTAAAGGGTGTGCAAACCTACTGTTATCATATTACAAATGTATCATTGATTTTTAATTTAAAGTGTTGTTAACAACACTCTAAAAGTAAACATATGTGTTTGTATTTTAATATGTCTACATTTATACATAGAAATTAGAGTGGAATTAGTTGAATTAATTGCATCTAGATATTTGAAAGGGTTTGTTTAAATGGAAGTAATGTCTGTTATGTGAGGTACCTAGGCAATTTGCTTGAATAGATAAGTTTATGATGATGCCCTTTTTATCTAAAATAAATCTTCATTTTATTATTCTTTATAAAGACATATTTAAAGCGTAGAAGTAATTGAGAAAGAAATGTATTCGCTTAGTTGTTTTAAAATTTAAATGAAGGATAGTCTTACTAATTTATATTATTTAGAGTTCAATTAGTTTATTTTATTTTATTTTATTTTTGACAAGTAGATTCAGTTTCGAGTTGATTCTATTGCGTTAGGTAGTTGGAGGACTCTTTCTTCATTTAGATAATTTCCATTATTGTTGAAATTCTTTAAGCCATTTATCGGATGTATGTCATTCTTGCATGATAATTGTTGTTTATAGTGGGTCAAGTTATTGTGTTCTCACTTTGTGTTTTAAATCGGTTAAATAGGGAGGTTAAGGTTACTTTGAAAAATCTTAATGTAAATTATTTTGGTTTAAATCTCACTTTGATAGTTCTTGGAATCATGGTGTCTCATGGCTTTAGGTGAAATATGCGGAAGTTGTGTGTTTGTAGAATTAGAGGTTGAATGTTATATGCATATAGCTATAGGGAATGGAGTCACTATTGTGATAAATGTGTAGTGAGATAGATACTAAAATATGTCTCTTCGTTTTCTTTAAATTGTAATTGAGTAATATTAAGGAAATTCTTGAATTATATCGCCATAAAGTTATTAATTTGTTTTATATAAAGGAATTAAGTAATCTTGACAAAAAGAAAGTGATAGAATTAGGAATGGAGATTGTTGTTATTAAAGTGTAACAGTATAAAGTGTAAATTGGAATGTAACTGTTTTAATCTATATTTGGAATAGTATGTTTGTGAATTAGTGTTTTATGGCTTAATAACATCAAATTATATCTTCACTTCGCAATATTGTGATATCCTTAAATGTTGGAAATGATTGGTCTTTAAGATAATGTTCTTTTTAGATTGTTTCAAGTTACTTCTTATTGAATGAATGGATATATTGTATTTTGTATTTTTATGGATTGTTTTGATAGATCTTTTTGATGCGACCTTTCGTAAGTTGATTTTGAGTTGGGGGATTTCCTCTCATTTAATTTATGTTGCTATTTGTTTTCTTTTGTTCTTTACCCTAAGTGGTAAATCGGTTAAGGTTATCATGATTGATGATTCTGCTTGAGTTGTTAATGAGTCAAATTGAAAAGTGCTTTGAAGTTATGGGATTTCCGAGAGGAGAAAATAGAGGTTTCCCTTGGATTCCCAATTTAGTTCGTATCGAAGTTGTTGGTGTTGTTGATCTTATTTTGGTGTATTTGCTCATTATATTTATATTGGAATTAGTTCTTTGAGGTCTTGAAATTATTGTTGTTAGTCCTTTGATGGGGAAACCCTAGTGTAACTTTTCGAGAATCTTCCAGAGGTTTATTTTACTATTGGTTAATGTTCTTCTTTTTATGTGCCTTGTTGTGGCAAGTGTTTTGGTTCATGTTTTGAAAGGGTTGTACATGAATCGTTGAGATTTTGATTATGTATTTATGGCAAGATGGGTGATGCCTTGCATGTTTCTCTGTTGTGATCTAATGTACTTGTTATGTTGTACAACCCTTGGATTTGGTTTTTATGTTTTGAGTGTCTGGAGTGAGAGTGGCTCTAAGTGGGTGGTCGACGCACAAAGGGGCACCAGGATAGCCCTCGTTAGAGTGAAATTAATAAGTGATAATTTAAATAATTAACTAGGGGGTGGGTAGAATCACATTAAAAAGATAATTGATGCCTCGTCCGCCGTTTAGTGCTATCACAGGCTAAAGGGGATTGAGAAGGCCGTGGTTGGCAAGATCGTTACCTTGTCTTCATGAAAGGTTAACGATTCCATGAGCAACCCTATGGAGCGGCTCCTTGAGATAGGTAGTCTGGATAACCATAGATGGAGGCGGCTCCTAGCCGGATTGTCCGGATAATTCGCAGGATGGAGGTGGCACCTTGCATAGGTAGTCTGGAGAATCCATGTTAAGCCATGCGATGACACTCTCCTCTAACACTCCTTATTATGTTGCTTCTTTGGAAATCCTCTGGAAGTGGGTCTTTGTCTTGAATTGATGGATCATAGTTGTTTTGAATTGATTTATGGTTTTACCCTATTTGATCTCTGGTGTATTCTTTGGTCTTGTATAAATCTTGTTGATAATTTGGGTTTCCACCTTGTACTCTTATGGTACGGTGATATGATGTTATTGTATTGTATCATTGCGATTCAGAATTGTGATATGGTTTTTAATTCAACTTGATTTGGAAGTGTTTTATGATCTTCCTTTGATTCCTTGTTTACTGGCTATTGTTTTGATTTATGTGATGAGATTTATGACTCTTGGATGTGGTTGATTATGTCATTATAATTCTTGAGTGTTATGATACTTTTGTATGATGTTGAGTCTTGTGGTTCCATGTTTGGATGTTCTTGGTTGAGGTCTCTTTCTTGTTAGCTCCTAGCACGGGGGGTGGGTCTTCGGACTCACATGGTCGGGTGGAACGTGCTAAGCACCCCATTGGGTCCCCAGTCGAGGATCGAGAGGTGCGGATTGGTGCTGTTACAGCGACTCCAAAGTTGTATCTGTCTTGGAGCCAGTTATGATATTGTGCATCATGTTATCTTGTTGTATGGTTTCCGTTCATGATTGGAAACACTTTTGTATCATTGTACTTCTTGAACATTGTACTGTAATGTAATATTAGCCATGGCAGTTGTTATTCAATGTGTTATGTTAATCATGCATATGATGTATTTGCGTATTCAGATGGTTTCTTATCATTGATCATCATGTATGTGTTATATTTGTTAATGCTTACTTTATATCTTTATATTTTATTCTTTATGGTTGTTGTATGGATCTAAGTCGCGTAATGACTCTTCGTGTACCCCAGGGGATGTATGTGTTAATGAATCTATTAAATTCATGTTATGACTTAATGTGTATTACATGTATGTTATGGTTACTTAAAAAAAAAAAAATTGCTGTAATTATTGTGTTATTGTCCTTTGGGGTTCGCACGGCGGGGCGTTACAAGCTACCTAACCCTCCTCTAATCCTTCATTAACTAGCCTAATCAATCTCTCAAGGAATTTTTAATTCCTTTTATCCTTCCAAGGAATATTAAATTCATTTTTCTCTTCCCCATGTGATCTTTGACTTATCACATCAAGTCACATGTGACATATAACCCTCTTCTAATATGTCATTAATTAGTCTAATCAAATACTTGCACAACCTTAATCACTTAATTGAGTCAACCATATTAAATGATTTCTCCTTTTGAAGAATGCACTCCATTCCCTATGTGAATTTTTAATTTACATTTAATCCCCCAATGCATTAAAGGAATTTTAAATTCCTTCTTTCATCTCAATGAGAATATTTGAGAAATTTTTAATTCTCCACTTGTTCCTCTCACCCACATGGGGACAAGTACCTCCTTTATGAGGAGATCTTGTCCTAATCCCAAGGTACTATGTACTCCCTCCATGTCATGTACTATCCTTCCACCTCATGTACACATTATCTTTTTTAAGCCATATCACAAGCCACATGTCAAGATGTGAGGGCTTGTGAGTTCTCAACTCACCTTAGCCCTAAATCTTGATTTTGGTGGCTCAATCTTGACCATCCATTTCCCTAGAGAATTCCAAATTATCTATACATACCCCCTATTTTTTCTCATTTTAGGGGAGATCATTCAGGCTAGCTGAACTCTTGCAAAAAAATTTCTTAATCCATACTTAGACATTTTTGCATTTGCAATCCACTTTCACTCATTTTTCATCCTCATTCCACCTTATAGCTTGCATCTTCTTGCCATCCGAGGAGCATACAACACCAAATATCGAAGGGCCAACCAAAGGATCGATTCGAGACAAGGTAAAAGGTTCTATTTCGTTATCTTTTATTTTGTATTGAATCCAACTAGGCTAATCTTGAGGTGTAGAGTGTTCTTGGTGTTATTTGCTTTCTTTTGTTTATTGTTTGTATTCTAGCACTTAAATTCTCCCTATCATAATTACAATTACATCACAAAGGTTCACCTCAATACAAATGAGGTATTACAATTATACATAATAATCCACAGTGACAATGCAGAAAGAGAAAAACAACTCCAAAGAACCACACGAGCTCCTCAAACAAGAAGATCTCGCCATCATGAACACGAAGAGAAGTCAATAGTGAAGAAGCATGCCACCCAACCATATGGTACCCATAGGCCCAGCCCCCGTGCTAGGAGATAATAAAAGGTAACCAAGAAAATCCTACTACCTCTAGACATAGGCCATATATGAAATACTCATAGTACAAGTAAACAAGAACAATGGTCACGTTGCTTCCAGAATCACAGAATCAAGTACTAACACAATACAAATAAATTAATTGTTGTCATAGGAGGAGTGTCATCATAAATGTTGCATTGGTTATCCAAAGGATATCTTCCTAGGTCCTGACCCCCCTCTAGGGTTATCCTGGTAACCCCTTAGGAACTCCGGCCCCACATGCACACCAGTGCGGAATAAATTATCTTTCGAGAAGAAAAATAATGATCATGTCATTCCAGGTCTTCCCGTCTCATCTCAATTCTAACACAAGCTATTGAGCCAATGAGCGAGGCTAAATTACACTATTAATTTATTAAACTACCCATTCCCCTAAAAATAGGTTATTTAATTTCCACTGGTTAAACTAACTCCCACATAAGTTGTCCTGGAACCACTTTGTGTCCCGGCCCTTGTTGAAATCCACTCCCCTATCGACAACAAAATAACTCATAATACATACTAAGGGTAGACAATGCACTAAAACTGACAACAATAACCAATACACCTCAAAAAGTAACACATCTCTACAAATGTCCAATACTGAATCCCAATATGTGCACTACCCAAGAAAACTCAAAGGGTGAACTAAAGTTATAACAACCCTTTCATAATTACCACTATGGAAGACTTAGATTTTCACATTAACAAATACTTCCCCCCGTTACACAAATACAGTAACACTTGAAATTTAAATAAACAACTATTGCATTTAAATTCACTACCATTTGGATTTCCTAAATCCAAAACAATCAATTTCACATATTTACAATGCACCATTTAATATAATTCCAACTACAATTCAACAGCGAATAAAACTAATTGTTCATCATCTAGTTTCCACAAGTACTCATAAAATTTACTTAATTTTGTCAATAAAATAAATCAATTATTTTGATTAAATTAATCATGCTTGTAAATATTTATTGAATTACTTATGTATTAAATAAATATATTTAATATATATATAATTAAATATAATTATATATATACATATAAATATATTACTTAATTATAAAATTAATCATACTTTTCCTAAATTCCATTTAAATTAATTACAATACAATTTCCAAAATATACATATATATAATAGATACATAATATATTAAATACATATTATAAATAATATGTATATTATATATTATATAATATATATATATATATATATATATATATTTATAAATATAATGTATATAAAAAAATAATTATATATCAAACGAACCACAAAAAAACAAAGTAAGACAAATTGTGCACAAATGGTTGTGTACAGCCCAACTCGCGTGGGTCGCGACCTCCGTGGGAGGCAGCACTAGGCGTTGCTTGTGATGGCAACACTTGGCGCTGCCCTCCACTCTTTGCCTCCCCTATGGCCACAACAAGGGAGGTAGCCCTTGCACCTAAAAAAAACATTTATTTATTTTTTAACTACAGTTAAACCTGCGATTTTCTAAAAATCACCATACAATTTTTCCATTCCATTTTTTCAAATTCATCACAAATAAAATATTCCTACAGGGAATATATTGTGCTATAAATAAAATAATATATTTATATGTAATATATATATATATATATAAATTAATCCAAGCACTAGTTAAAATTGGGAAATAATTTTTCACAGAAGAAGTTTTCTACAGGAAAGCTCAGAGATTTCATTTTCCTAGATAATTAAAAGAAATAGGACACCAAACAGAATAATGATTTTCTATAGAGATCTATAATTCCTTTTGTATCAATCTATTTCGAATGAACAAATTATACAAAAGATTTTTAATTATTTTCTACAGAGGTTCCTCTTTCACGGCAATCTTTAAAAAGAAAGAAACAAGAGCTTCTACAGTATTGAAAATATTTTTCTAAAAATTTCCAAATTTCATTATAGTAATATAAACAACTTTTCAATTCAAAATTCACAAAAACAATAAAGGAACCTGTTCCAGAAGAACTGTTGCCTCGAGAGTTGTTGTTCAGCTTCTCTATAGCTTCAAATTGCCAATGCTACCAAAGCTTCCTCTAGTGCAATTGCCTCTTTCCTGGAAAACAAAAACAATACCACAGCCAAGAATTCTACAGCAAGATTCTAAAATAAAATACTCAGAGAGATCCACAATTTCCTCACCAATATTTTTAACCAAAAAAAAAACTCTTTCCCGTGAAACAACTTCCTTCCCTTTTTTTCAATATTTTCCTCCGAGAATCAATTTACAACAATAAGATAACAAATTTCTAACTCACAGTTATCCCAACAAAATATATTTTCCCTCAACAACCCCAGATATTTTCCAACCTCATGCATTTAAAATATAAAATAAAACAATTAATATATTTCAACAAATTTAAATAATCTTATTTATTTAATTCCAATATAATTTAATAATTAAAAGTTTTTAATAACATAACTAAATTAAATTTATTTATTGATTTATTCTAAAGCCTTCACAACAAAAATTCAATTAATTAAATATTTAAATCAAATACACATTTAATCTACCAAATTAAACTTGCACAATAATAAAATACTCAGAACAAAAATGATAAGGCTAAGACCAAATTTCAAACTGATGACACACTGTACTAGGGTAAAGGTATGACTAGGTATCCCATTACTATCTCCCAATATTACTGTTGAGTAGTGGACATGCTCAGACCTGTGAAACTAGGTGAAGTCATTGTCTTATACCTACAAAGCTACAACACAAGCAAGATTCGTACATGTATACAAATAGTAATTCATACACACCATGAAGAGAGAATCATGAAAATCACAGGGCACTTGCAAGTGAGTGATGCAATACCGTTCTCTTCACCAATACAATGTCACATCAACTGATGAGATAATATATCAATTAAACTACAATAAGCATATATAGCAATGTCATCACAACTAAACATCTATGCAAACATAAAGCATATTAAACATAATCACCATGCATATAATGTGTCATCACATCAATATAGTTTATCATCGCTCCACTGTCAGTGATAGAATAACAATAACATAAAATAAAGTCTAACAAAGTATCTGAGCTAACAAGAAAAACATAACAAAATGGAGGGGTGTCACACTGTGTGCTAGTGTCTAGACACATCATGCTACAAAATGATGAGAACAATAAAAGCACAAGGTTTGACACAAAGCTAATGCACAAGGGTAGTTGTTGAAAAGGGGTCCTAAGAATCCTAAGAAAGGATAAATTCTTATGTAGGGGTTAAAATGAACCTACACAAATTCTAAGGGAATGGACACTAAAGTGGATACAAGAATGAATGTGAAATTGCAAATGGGTGCAATTTTACAACATTGCATTTTTTTCCCACTTTAGTGGGCATATGAATCTACACTAATATGCACACTAAAGGAGATCTACTAAACATAAATAACATCATGATACCATAATGATACGATAGAGGAAGTAGATAACTCTTGAAACCAAGGAAGCATGCCCCTAGGATGAAGACCTACAAAACAAATGAATTAGACAAGAACCATTTGCATAAGACAACAAGGTTAGAACATTAAAAACCATGATATCATTGGGTTAGAACATATGGATAAAAACATGGATAACAGACACACCAAAACACATAAAAAATTAAAGGATTTGTGCTAGCAAAGTGAAAGAGACCTTAATGTAGAAGGTTGTATCAATACCATGCATCATCCCTAAATTAAGAAATAACATATAGAGGAATTCTTAAATAGAGAGAAGAATGTAAGGATTGGTTGCTTCAAGACAAGAATGCACCCAAAAGTTAGGGAAGCAACCAATGTCGAAGAGAGAAAGATGTATATACTCAAGATGACGAAGATGCAAGTCTTTGATTAGGTATACATAATTGAGAAGAGAGAGTGGCTCCATAGGTACTAGGTCCTACAAAAATTTGAACAAAAGTGCTCCAAGTGCTCTATCCTGCAAAATATGAACAAAAGCTCTACAAGTGCTTGGTCCTATAGAAATAAAGCACTTTATAGGTGCTCAGTCCTACAAAGAGGAGGCGCTACAAGTTCTTGGTCCTAGGGGGAAGATATGAAAGGTTTTGTAGAGTCTAATTGGTCCTCATAGGTGCTTGATGCTACGAGGTGAGTTTGATGCAAAGGAGATCTACAAGTTCTCGGTCCTACAAAGAAATAATGATCAGATAAGCATGTGGTTAATGCAAAATATGTTGCAAGACAATCACAAAAAAGATAGGTCTAGTCAGGTTGCCCCCAAGCTAGAAAAAAAGATATAAGATAGGTCTAGTTAGGCTGCCCCAACCTAGACACAAAGATATAAGACAAGTCTAGTCAGGCTACCCCCATGCTAGACGCCAATGATTTATTCGAGAGAACAAGCTTTCAAAGGGGGTTCCTTCGGTAAGGAACCCTTTAAGACACAAAGGGGCCCATTCAAAGGAACACTCCAATTGAAATATAGAGAGAAGAGAAGGGGTCTTTAAGAAGGACACACATCTCTAGAACAAGTTATCACTACCCCCAAACATATAGGGGAGGAGAACCATGCATAATACTATAGAAGGGAGGTGTGAGAACCTCATGAAAAAGTGATTATAATGGAAAAGATAGAGGTACACTTTGATATCACTTATTATTTGAATAAGAGGTAGGTGCATCAACAAATTGATGAGAATTGACACCAAAATCAAGAAGTTGTATTTTATCTTTCAAGGCCTTACATTCACTAGTGGAATGGCCAAGCACTTGATGGTATGCACAAAAAGAATGTTTTGCTTTATCATGTTTATGAAATTTCTTATGTGTAGGAGAAGGAAGATTAATTAAGTGGGATTTAAGAATCCTCAATAAAATATGCTCTTGCTCAGATAAAGAATGAGGAGTATGAAGCAACCTTTTCTCTTGTGAAGAAGAGTTTGACTGCTCAGGAGAAGAAGACATGAAGATAAAAGATAATGGAGGATGGATCCATTCAAGAGAATGAGGTTGAGCAAAAATCATGTTAACATTCAACCGTGGTTTTCATTTATATTTTTCATTTGAGCAACCAAGCCCCAAATTATGTTTACAAGGTGCACATTCTATAGGGACCTAAATTCCTTGTTCGTTATGCCCACAACCTTTACTCCCATACCCATATTTAGAGAAAGTTTAAGGCCAAGGGCATAATGTGTTTGCAAATCTTGAGAAGGAGGAGGATCTCCATAGATAGCATTATTCCAGCAATGGGGATTATACTCCTCTATGAGATCACCATTAGCCTTCTTGATAGGACTGCCAACATTAACCTCTTTAACAAAAGTGTGATCATCTTTCTTAGAAGAGGGAGGATCAACATTCAAAACATTATAATTTGTGTTTACATTACCTCGTGATATAGAATAATAATAATCTTTGGTAGTGAGTTTGGATGATATTATCAGGAGGTCTAAGTGGATCGGGTCAACTTTATATTCCCCAATGAAGAATGATGTAAAGTCTAAGGAAATCCAATCATCACCAAGACATGCATTTTCTTGAGAAGAGGTACACTTAGTATTTCTCACTTCATAAGGATCTTCTTTAGGGACATCCACCTCAACCATATCCTTTGTAATAGATACTGTTGGAGTAGACATCAACACATTGGAAGAAACTGAATAGATAAGAGTAGGCACAACCAAATCCTAACCAACAGTTACTATCTCACATAAGTGTATGGCATTAGGGTCATCCTTGATTATGACTACTTGATTGTTATGAATAAACTTAATAGATTTATAAAAGGTAGAAATGACTACACACATAGCATGAATCCATGATCTATTGAGAAGAAGATTATATGCTAATTTTTCTAACATAACATATATACAAGGGTGGGTATGGTAATGGGTCCCAAACTTAAAGGTAAGACTATCATGCCTAAAGGATGTCAACCAACATTATTGAGCCCACAAATAACAAGAGAAGATGAATCAATTTTAATTTTAGGAAATAGATCAATGCTACATACATTGAGCGTCGAACCGACATCAATGATAATATGTCTAATGCTAGTTTTATTTATGTTGACTATAATCATTGGAGGGTTCGCTTTCTTCTATACTTCTAGAGGTGGGAGCTCTAGTGGATAGGACATAATATTTGGTGAATCTGCATGAATATGAGCTATCAATGCATTAACATCTGCTAGCCTAGTAGAAGAAGGAAAGAGGATCATTTGCAAGGTTTTTTGAAGAATACCTTGATAAATCATAGCAGACTAAAGCAAGTCCCACAGTGAGATCTTAGCTAGAGTAATGCAGAGTTTCTCGACAAGATCATAATCACCAGGTGCTTCAGTTGTAGGCTTAGGTTTTGAAGGAACCCTTGGTTGATAAGGTGGTAAAGAAATAAGTTGATTGATATTTTGTTTATTCTTTCTAGTATTATAAGTATGGGCTACTGCCTATAAGAGGGTGCCTTAGAAAGATCGGGAGAATTACTATTAAATGGAACACCATTATTAGAACAAATCCTTTTAAGAGGACTAGTAGGAGTTAGATAAATAATAGGTCTCTTGGGTATGTGCAGGATCATGATGGGCCAAAAGTGGCGATATGATGAGTTTTTGTAGGGTATGTGGCTGACAACTTTTTTTTTACCCAAAATTGATGAAATGGAAAGGGTTTTTAAAGGAGATTCTCAGATTTCCACCAATATAAATTATGCTTTACTTTGAATTTAATAAATAATAATTATTTATTTTATATTTAAATTACAACTAACGTCCTAATTGATAAGCTGATTGAAAAACATCTATAGCTTTCAAATAGTGTCAATTTTTTTGAATCCGAAACATGTGTCACATTCTATGCTTTGCATACTATAGGATTAAAAAAAAAATGAATTTCATGAAGTTTTGACCAAGTTAAGGTGGTTAGACATACACATTTTTTTATTTTTAAAAGTTGTAATAAAAATTCATAATTAATTATTTACTTGGAAAAAAATTACAATAAACTATGCATCACATTGGGACATGAGTCCCTCTATTTATATCTAAAATCTTATAAAATAACATTAACATTTTATTGTGGTTAGGGTGGTCGACAAACACCTACTTCTTATTTTTCCCAAATTTAAGTACTAATGCATTGAAATTTCAAGTTTTCACCAAATAGATTTTAAAAAAAAAATAAACCTAGTAGTTTAGAAACTACATTCAATTTGCTACAAATTCTATTCTTACATATTTTTTAAATAATATAGATAATTTATTCAAATTTTTATGTCAATTTTCCTAACTCTGATTTTTCTAAATTTTTTGCCACTTAAGGGCATGTTTTTTCCATGATGATCTTGCACATACCCTCTTAGGCCTTTGAGGGGTGACAGAGACTATATTTACAAATTCATTACAACTTGTAGAAGAGTTATTTGAAGAAATATTCTCAACATCTATCCTCAAAGGATCTGATGTGAGAGGAACTTCATCATTCACTAATGCATCATCTCTAGAAAGGCATACATTAAAATGAAGAGAATATTTCTCATTCACTAATGCATCATCTCTAGAAGTGAGTGCATTGGAATGAATAGAAGGTAGCGTAATATTAAGAAAAGCATCAATGATTTCATCTTCTTGTGCCAAAATATCCTTATAAGGAATTTGAGGAGAGGGATCTACAAAGAATAATAAGAAAGGAGAGAAGAATTCACTTTCACACACTTCTAAGAGAACTTGTTGAAGCTTCTCAACAAAGATGGAAATAAATAGAAGAAAGATAGAAAGTACATTTTGAAATAGAGGTATAGACAAGTTGGCTTTAGGCCGGCATATCACTTTGATAGTTTGAAATAGAGTTTGAGGAATCACCCCAAAATCTTTTTGGGTAAAGTGTTTTCACATCCAGTTCACCAAAATGTAGAGAAGGGGTATTCATTGCTCATGAGTCTCTTTATTCTCAAGAGAGTCCCAAGGAACAAACTTCCCTAAACTATCCCGAGGTGCACTGGTGTCTTGTATGGACAAATAACCAAGAATATCTCATAAAATAGCTTAGTGACTACTTCTACTCTAATTGCTAAGAAATCTTGGAATGCGGGAAAGTAATAGAGAATAACATAACTGAAACAAAGTAAAGTAAGCTAGGTAAGACGTAAATGATAAAGTGAGAGATGGAGAGAAAGGTAATTCTTACAACAACCCAAGTGATGAAGCCTCCAACAAGTAAGTATCTTTAACACCTACACACATAAGACTGAGGGAAAAATGTTGGGGCTATTTAGGGGCTTGCCTCAATCAAACCCTCGTTTTGGTGTTCCCACCTCCATGGAAAACTAGATAGATAGAGAGAAATAATAAGTAGAAATGAAATGAATGAAACAGTGATAAAAGAAAACCCCACCCAAGGAGGAGAACCCATATCATGAAATAGAGATGCAAGAGATAGGGGACGTGAGAAATCCCAAGATGCTCAAAGATACAAGATAAGAAAGATATCACCTACAAGGTTTGAGGGAGCCAAGGAGAGAATGAGAGACAAAGACAACTGCGAGAGCCAAGAAAAATATAGAGCACTGTAAGAATGTGAGAGTGTTGTTGTAGAAAGTTGTAGAGAATTGTGCAAGAAAGAGAGCAAGAGAGAATAGAGTGTGTCCAAGAGAGCTAGTCAGAATGAGCATCGATTCAAGTCCACACTACTGCTATTTGATCCACGTGAGTAAAAAATATTCTGAGAAACGATCTAGAATAGATGATTCTTAAATACTAGAAAACAAATAATATTTTGATGTAACACTTAATTTTTTGTCTGACCAAACCAAATCTTTAAAAATTAAATGTTTGAACATTTTCATTGACAAAACTACACCATGATGACGATGATTCCAATTGGCACAAATAAATGTTTTCTTTTCCAAAGTGGGAGTGTACTCCATCTCACGTTCTTCATTCCACTCCCATTCTTTCACATGGTTTCTTATTTAAAGATAGGATGTCAGCCCGAAAATCTATGCATTTGTTAAGTTTTGGTCTTTGTCACTGCCTCTGTGAGCCCCCTATATACTTTCCCCCTCTACCTTCTCACCTCATCAATAAGAAACCTTTTTCCATTACTTTATCCCTTAAATCTTTCTTTGTGTTCAGTTCAATCCAATTTCATGGCATCTTCTTCAAACACTAGCACATACCCAAAGTTTGAAGAATCAACACCATCTACATCTACATGTGGTGGATCTTCAAGGCCTACCTTTGTCACATAAAAATCTGCCTCAACTAAACTTTTCTTCCATAGCTATAAGAGGTATCATGTGTTTCTAAGTTTCAAGGGACTAGATGTGAGAAAGACTCTAGTTGACCATCTCTTTCAAGCTCTATGTGTAGTAGGACTCAGTGTCTTCTTAGACAGTGAGAAATTGGAAAAGGGAGAAATGATTGGGTTGAGCTTGGAAAGAGCAATTGAGAGCAGTTCCATACACATTCCTATATTTTCCAAAGGGTATACTGACTCAACATGGTGTCTCAAGGAGGCTACTACCATCTTGGACACCCCTAGCTTGATCATTCCTCTATTTTATCATATGGATCCAAGTGATGTTAGATATCCTCAAAGGGAGTCCAGTCCCTATAAGCAATCATTTCTCGGATATTATGGCCATCAAGATTGACACCCAATAGAAGAGGTTGCTGAGTGGAAGAATGCTCTTGCATAAATTTGTTCACGCTTAGGGTGGTCCACAAATATAACTCAAGGGTAAGTAATCAACCTCACTTTTTGCTTACTTTTCTATATTTTTGGTTTATTTTTGGATTATAAGTGCCCTACTTTCTTTTAGTAGATAAAGGGTTAGAGTGTCTCCATGAAAAAAATTATTTATGAGAATAGGATAATTTGAGATCTTTTTCTATTCTCATAGAAGTAACTACTTAAAATAGGATAATTTGAGATATTTTCTTATTTTTATGGAAGCATTTGCTTAAAATTTGAAAATAGGCTATGGAAAAATGGGGATTGAAAATAAACAATTGTTGCATATTGAAAAAAATGTCATGTGGCTCCACAAATCTCTTTGTCTCCTTTTTAACATTTGCTTCCAAATTTTTCATCTACATACATATATATATACACATGTATACATGTATGTATATATATATATATATACATTTTGTATATATATAAACATGTGTGTGTATATGTATATATGTATGTACATATATATACACATATATGCATATATGTATATATATATATGTATTTGTATATATGTATGTGTGTGTGTATATACACACACACATATATACATATATATAATATATATTTAATTTTTTAATATTACATGTTAAAAATTTAAATTTATTTATGTTTATCTTTTTTATCTTTTTTATTTTAATAATAATACTAATTTGATTTTCAATCAATAATATATTTAATTCCAAATTCTATTCAATATTATCAAAATAATTATTAAAACATCTCTCTCTTCTTTATTTTCTTTCCACTCTTTGGAAAGGAGTAGAGCCATAGTAATTAGTAGTACCTTTGTCATGGCAACTTTGAAGCTTGGCTAGTAAAGATGGTAGTGACTGACCTAATTAAGACATTGGACAGAGTGCCATTAGAAGTTGCCAAGCATTTAGTGGGATTGGACACCATCAAGAATTCTCTTGTTTAGAAATTAAATCTCAATTCAATGGAGGAGGTGGTTAAAATTGGAATATGGGGTGTTGGTGGTATTGGCAAGACAAAAATTTCCAAGGCTATGTACAATGAAGTTTACCTTGATTTTTAAGTTGCTTGCTTTGTATTTAATGTATGTGCCACTACTATAGACCCCACAGGCCTTACAAACTTTCAAAAGAAAATTCTTGAAGGTTTAACCAAATATGATGGAAAAGTGGATGTTGTTGACAAGGGCATATCTTTGTTCAAAGATCGGTTGGGAGGAAATCATGTGCTTCTTATTTTGGATGATGTGGATGTTATTATATAATTAAATGCTTTATTTGGGGATTGGCTATCCCCTGGTAGCAAAGTTGTTATAACTTCTAGAGATCAACACATTATCAATGTTGTGGAAAGCATCCATGAGATAACTGGATTGGAGAAAAGTGAAGGTCTCCAATTATTTAGTTGGCATGCTTTCCTCAGAGCATCTCCAAGTCCTAGATGCCAACATTTGTTTGAAGGAATAATGGAAGCTTGTAAGGGGCATCCTCTTTCATTGGAAGTAATTATATCCTCCTTATATGATAAGCAGAATGACACAAGTTGTTGGATGGAAGCTCTTCACAAAATTACTCTCAACCCAGAGATTCAAAAAAGACTCTACATTAGTTATAGTGGTCTTACTGATGATGAAAAATAAATATTTGTTGGCATTGCTTTCTTCTTTGTTAGAGAAGAAAAAAGATTTTCAATTGTTTTCTAGAAATCCTTATATAGGAAGGTAGACATTGTTGTATGTAATCTTTCAATGAAGTTACTGATAAAGATTAATGATGAAGGTGTATTTGAGATGCATGAAAATTTGCATAATATGGGGTAGACCATTGCTGAAAAAGAAAAATAGGGTATCCAATTATGGGATGCTGCTCATTTAAGCATTGTTTCCAATGACATTAATTTCTCTCATCTTTGGCTCAATGGAGGCACTCCACAAAGGCTAGAAATTCTCTATAGACCTGGTCTTTGTTATCTTTATTTGAAAGATCTATTTATTGAAGGAATGACATAAGACACACTAGCCCTTCCTCCAAGCTTGATATGGTTAAGGATGACAAACTGTGACATTGAGAAGGAAGGAGCAATAAAGAGGATCATTATAATGATGAGGAAGATTTATAGAACACTATGGAAGCCATATGTGTCTAGTAACATTGGGAAATTGAAGATTATGCAACTAGATAACACCTATTACTTGGCCTTGAAATTCTTTGCATAGTTAAAGAAGACCCCTTATATGACTAGCAACCTATCACAACTACAACACTTAAAAACAGAATGGTGTAACTAGATAAATGAACTACCTAATGCAATTGACAACCTATCACAACTGTAGCACTTAAACTTGGAAGGGTGTAAGAGTTAAATAAGCTCTCTAATACAATTGGAAACCTGTCACAACTACAACACTTAAACTTGGAATGGTGTAGTTAGTTAAATCAAATCCTTGGTACAATTGTCAACCTTTCACAATTGCAGCACTTAAATTTAGAAGGGTGTACGGGTTTAAATAAACTCCCTAATACAATTTTCAATCTCTCATAGTTGCAACAATTAAAATTGAATGGATGTGAGAGTTTGAATAGACTCCCTGATACAATTGGATACCTATCACAACTGCAACACTTAAACTTGGAATGGTGTATTCAATTAAATGAACTTCATGATACGATTGGCAACCTTTCATAGCTGCAACACTTAAACTTGCAAGGGTGTGAGAGTTTAAATAAACTCCCTAATACAATTGGCAACCTGTCACAAATGCAATACTTAAACATGGAATGGTGTACCTAGTTAAATAAACTCCCTGATACCATTGGAAACCTGTCAATTGCAAAACTTAAATTTGGAAGGGTAGGAGAGTTTAAATAAGCTTCATGATACCTTTGGCAACCTAGCACAACTTCAATTCTTATTTCATTATGCTCTTTATGATATGATTTCCCCACCATTGATTTTGGTCACAGTATGATGTTTTTTGTCACAAACAAACATGGGTTAATGTGTCAATTCTTTGGTCAATGAATGAATTATAATGATTTTTAATGACATCCATGAAACCATTAGCCTATGGGGCTGAGCGTTGAATCTTTAACCATTTTCACGTTCCTTTCAATGTTTTCCCTCCTCTTATAGATCTTGACCAAGAAGCCAACAATTTTGAGGAGCCTTGTCTCCTTAAAAAGCTCACTTAGATTATCCACCTTCAAATTTTCTTCATATTGGATACAAATATCTTTATATAAGCAACATACTCAATGATGAATTGACATTCAATCTTAGTGACCCCTTTGTTGTAGAAAATACAAGTTATTTGTTCCCAAGCTTCCTTGGGGACAACCCACTAACCTGTCTCACATCTAAGATGGTAAGACCCAATCCTTAGCTGAGTGACTAGAAGCCTAGCCTTGGCTTTAATTGCAATCCTTAGATATCCTTTCTCATCGTTCCCCAACGTGGGGTTGAACTCATGGATATAATGTTCCTTTCTACGAACAACCTGGTTTTTTCACATAACAATCCTAAAAATTTTTAGCACAAACTTTTTTATCTCATCATTAGTGTTGGGGAATTCATGCAGCTTAATGTTCCACTTGCTCATCCACTTGCTATTTTTCTTCATCCAAGTCTTATTTCTATGATTTAGCTCCTCCCCAACAACTATTTAGAGTCAACAATGTGTATGGAAATGTTCTCAACTTTTTTGAGGTAACTCATTAGCTGAATGATTGTAGATGCCTCCAATGAGAACATACCAACCTCATCCAAAAGAATCTCATAGGGGACTGAAGATTTGACTTTGATGGTAGTAGTGATTAAGTGCTTTTGAATTCTTCAACCTGCCTCCACTTGTGGTTTGGTATGCTACCCACCCCCAAATTTTGCACCCATAAAGGACAACCAATGCAACCAACAAACCAAAAAGGTTTTTCTTGGTTTTCTAGTCCCATAATTCTACTCTCCTACATTTATTCTGTGGTAGGTAAGATTCCCTCCAACCACCCTAAATCATTTTCATTTTGCATGTCTCCCAACTGAGCCTATTCTAAAAATCAATACCCAAATACTTTCATTCTTCCACCACCTCCAAAGAGCTACCCTCAAAAATTAAATTAATCCAAGCTACTTCTATTTCAAAGAGAAAATCATGACTTTGGTTTTATTAGTCTTAACTTGCATCCCAACCTCTTGGAAAAAGAGCTCAAGAGCCTTTAAATGATCTCGCAAACCAAGTGCAGATTTTGAAATTAGGATAAGATCAACCGCATATAAAAGTAACTTCACCACATAACTAGCAAGTTGAATACCCTATCCATCAGTTTTTCTTAACCATTCATCAAGGTTATCAATATATAAGCCAAACAAAGTGGGAGATAGGGGACAACCTTTTTTTACCCCAATGTCACTACCAAAGCATTCAAACATACCATATTTTTTTCTGATTTCATCTCTAACCCACTCATAGAGTTTATGTACTATTGCTCTAAGTTCATCAGGAATTCCAAGTTCCTCCATTCTATTCCAAAGTTTTTCCCTAGGCACAATGTCAAAGACTTTTTTGAAATCAATGAAACAGAAAAAAGATTTACCCCCTTGAGTGTCCCAAAAAAATTCAATGAAGTGCCTAAGTGTGATGCAGTGATCTATGGTAGAGTGCGTTGGCCTAAAGCTAGCCTACCCTTTTTCCCCTTTCCATTCATTTTTAGCCCAATTACTAATTCTGCATTCTAACATGCTCCCATATAGTTTTCCAAGAAGTGGATTGACCATGATAGTATGATACATAGAAGGATTATTGATATCCCCACTTTTATATAAAGGAATGACCACACTGGTTGTCCATTCAGTCGGAAAGCCATTTTGAGTGATGTTATTAAAAAGGAATTTGATGTGAGGCGTGAGGAGCTCACTACCCCACTTAAAAAAATTATCTTGCAACCCATCAATCTTTTGAACTTTATTGCTTGTGATATTTTGAATACCTTTCTTGATATTTTCCTCTAAGAAGATCTCACTTGGAGCACAAATTATAGGAGGCTTTCCTTTTACCACTAGTCATTCATACAAGAGCTTCGCATACTCTAACCATTGTTCCCCTATGATATTACTTTCTACTTGGCTCTTCTTTTGTTGGAACTTTCTCCTAAAGCTTTTGGGATTGTGTTTACCCAAAGAAATTAACTCCTTCCTTCTTAAATTTACATAATTTTTTTTTTATATTTTACCAACTTCTCATAGTTTACTTTGCTTTCTTTGTTTAACATATTCTTTTTGACCAATCCTTTTTGGCATATCCTTCTTATATTCACATAATTTTCTTTTTTAAATTCAAGGGAGTTGAGTACTTTGCTACAAAGAACTATTAAAACATTGCTAAGTGTTCTCGAATGATTTTAAATTAATCAAGCCCTTATCTATGCACACAATTATATTTATAGCCATAGGGTTGTCCACATCTTATCCAGGCTGGGGTTAAAAGGTACAAGGGGAGTGATGCACATCTTTGATCAGCCCATTTGAACCCCGAACATTAATTACAATATTCTTTTGTAACATCATTGAATTAGATCATAGCTTAACATTCTTTGATTTATGCACTTGTAGTTGTGCATTGATCGGCATTTGTCAGTCTATGAGCTCTTAAGCTATTATGACATTATGCAATAATTATCATAACAATACAATTTGAGTCACATCCACCATTATGGGGATTGTACATGTGTGTTGGGTGAAGGGTAAAATGATAGAGTGAATGAATGAAAGAGTTTAATGATTTTCACAAGATTAAGTAATCTAAAGGATAAGAGTCCCAATTTTAAAGAATTAAGAGTTCTAGTTTTAAGAAAGAAACATTTGTTTTGATTATTGAATCTTTATTTTTAATCTTGATAGCTTCTATCACATCTTTTATTTATGTCACTATCTAATGGAATTGGTGTATACAATCCTTCTATTTAATTTTTTTCTTTTGTTTTAATTTTAAAATAAATGAAACATGCTTTAACCCTATTGATCAAGTATAAATATGATTCTATGTGAACCTTGAAAGTTTGATCATGATGAGTTGCATTATATTTTCATACATTTTTGGGAGTTATATGAGGGAGGTATGATATACAAACATATGCCACTCTTGGGCTTAAAGTTTTCATTTACTATTTCACCTTGCACTTAACATATAGCACCCAAAAAATGTGACACTATAACTATTAGCCATAATGTCATACAAAGATTTTGAAGTGAAATAACATGTATAGTTGATCATTATAATAGTTTAGTTGATAAAGAGACACCTCATAGCCTCATGTATCTAAGAAGGTAGTAATGGGCTAAAACTAACAAATTCATTGCTTTAATTTAAAAAAAAAAAGATTATTCAAACAAGTGTTTGAAAAGTAGTTACAAAATTAAAAGATCTAGAAAAAATTATATTTATGACAATGTGGTAGTCAATAAAATTTTGTTATGCAACATGTTAAACAAAGTAGTCTTATTGTGCCTTGGATCAATAGTCTTGAAAATATACAAAGGAAAATCGATTAATAATGTAAAAAATATTTTTTATTTCTCCGTAAAAATGTACATCTTAACCTTCTCAAAAATTAAAATAAAAAATAATGATAATCAAAATTTATTGGTGGCAAAATGAACAATTATTCACTACTTATAAACTAATGAATACAATATTCACCTACATACCAACATAAACTAATAAAATAAGGGTTACAAGCAACACGATCCCTACCAAGGGTTGCAAGTTCATAGTATGATTCTTGGGAGGTAGATAGAAGATGAGATTGCAAAAAGGTTCTTGGATAGTTGTGGTTGCAGGTCATTGTCCATACATTGTTGCATGGAAACCATTAGAGAAGATGATAAGAAAGAATAAAGTTATCTTCAAATTTGAAAGAAGATGATAATAAAAAATAAAGTTATCTTTAAATTTGGAATTAAGTGGGGTTTTATAGTTGTGTTTTAATAGGGAATTTGAATTAAATATAATTTAGAGTTGAATTGGTCTTACATTTTAATTTAAATGAATTTTTATAGTTATGTTTTAATAGAGAATTTGAATGAAATTTAACTTGGAGTTAAGTTTATCTTTGATTTAATTTGTAAGTTTGTGAGGCCCTTTCTATTCAAAGATAGATAACTACATTATTAGCTCTACATGTACATCCCTTGTTAAGAAATCCATAAAAGAACTAGATATAGAATAATGGATATCTTAGAAAATGAAATCATATTTTCATTTGAGATGGTTAAGTTCACAACATGATAAGAAAGTTGCAATATCTATTAGCAATGTAACTACTGGATAATGGTTAAAATTAACATCCAATTTTGAGACTACTTATTAGTACTTGCTCCAATGAGAATAAGGGGTGTTGCATAATCAATTGTGTTTGCAATATTTCATCTTTGTAATTCTCTTTGTATCTTGATATTAATCTAAGCATAGTAGGAATTTTTTTAAGGAATAATGTAGCATTGATTTAAAATCAAGTATATTTGCTTTAGTTTCTTAGGTTTCCAACAAATAAGAGATGCCTCTTGTGCAATTTTTAGAGTCTCTTTTTTTCTTTCTTGGTGTTAAAAGTTCCTAGTTACAATATCGACTAAGAAAATAGCAATGTTCATGGCTTGATAATGTTGAGTTTGTTAATTACATTCAAACTCAATAATGTGGTGTTTAAAAGGAGACCCTGATCATTTATAAGTTTATATAAATTTCAAAGAAGTATTTCTATAACTTCAATGAAGGTTTTGATATAATGAGTTGAAACACTTTGAAAAAAAATTATTGAACTTGTATTATTGATATGAGCATATATATTTGAAAACCTATGCTTATTATGCATATTCATGTATGTGTTCTCTTGTTATTAAATCAAAATGTTAATAAATGATAAAAAAAAATTTGGAAAAAGTTATTTTTTCTTTAAATATTATATGTAGTGCCCCCCATTCTCATCGTGGATGTGTAGGTAGTTTGACTTTGGAACTTGGAGATGAAGGTAAAATAATAGGGATATTTAAAGGTATGTGCTAAAGATGTTAAGCAGTTGATGTTGTATATTACAAATTTATGGACTATGTGATTATCTTAACATGACTATAATGTGATTATCATATGACTGATCTTATCTTGATTGCTTTATGAGTTGGTGAGGTTCTTACTGATGTGTTTGGGTGAAGGGGATAGTGCCACATCACTCACTTACGAGTACCATGTGATGTTGTGATTCCCTTTTTCACGGTGTGCCTGATTGTATGTATATGTTTATGCACAACCATTTTTGTGTGTTGTAGGTTGCAGGTAATAGACATCGACTCCACCTAAATTGACAGGTCTAAGCATGCCTTGAAACCTAATGGAACAATTGATTAAAGATAGCACTTGGTCCCCTACCCTAGCCATCATCCTCGAAGAGGATGAGTACCTGGTCTGATACCTTGTCAGTGTTGTCAGTTTTGTCTATGGTCAGTTGGTGTGGATTGAGGTCTTGCTTTTTGACCCCGGTTAAGGTTCAAGTAATTGATTGACAATTGGTTTATTTAATTTAAAATTGTTTGATAAATGTCTTTGCCTATTTTATGCATTAAAATAAATTATTAAGAAAAGGGTATACTTTGATAAATAAATATATAAATATAATTAAGTAATAGTCAATAGTAAAATAAATGCTAAAATAAATAAATAATAATATGATAAGTAAATAAATGTTATAAGATTGGAGTAAATAATTAATTATAATTTCTAAGTAAATGTGGGTAAATGATTTCACCCACTTGTGTAAATTGAAAATCTATCAGATTATATTGTTATGATTTTTAAATGGAATGCTTTTAATTAATTTAAAAAGTAACAGAAAGATTAATTTAATAAATCTAAAGTTAATTATAAATTGTAAAAAAAAGTCGGTTGGTCTTCCGACAACGAACAACCTCTTTCAGAGGTCTAGCTTTACCCCATTCCAATTCGATTCCTGTTGTCTAATTTCCCTTCATTTCTCTCCCTCTCTCCTTCTCTTTCATTTAAGGGCTTGCTCAAAGTTAGCTCTCCACAAAAAAAAAAAAAATCATGTTCGACTCTTGCTACATCTTAGAGGAAATTTTGACTCTTAGAGCAGATTTTGAAAGTATATCTGTAGTTTTGAAGCTTTACAAGTATATATAGTATGTTGTACTAACCTAAACCCCATGTTATGTTCTTGATAAAGATCCATCAAAAGATGAGATGACTTATTGAATTGAGTGCTTCAAGAAGACCTAGTAAAATATTGGTATGCGTTCAAGATATTGTCATGTTGGGTTTCAGTTTTAGCCGATTTTCATAGAGATTCCTTAAAGTAACGGTCCTTTAAGTTTTGTAATCCATTATAGGAAGAAAGTCTAAATTGCCCTTGTGCTATAATCAAACTTGGAAAGTGATCATGTATTGATTTTCATGTTTCCCCTTAGTCGTCATAATGTTGTTTTCTCCCCACACTAGTTTAGGGATCTGCTATATAAACATGAATATATTCCTTTATGGTTTTGCGCAATAGGTTAAATGGTTATTGACATTCTTTAGAAGAGGTTTTGGTAGAAAGTAGAAGCTAAAATAAGCTACTAAATAATGCCCGGAGTCAATTTCTAAAATTTCTAAAATTTCCTGTTGGCGTTCTTGCCTGGGTAAATTCCTCAGATCGCTGTTTTACATTAGCATTTCATCTTTATCCCTGTGTCTTGCTTCATTTATTTTTCGAGTGCCCTAATATATTTCGGCGTTTATTAAAGTTTTATTTGTTGCGTACTTTAGGGATAGAAATATGGCATTCGACAATATATATATATGATTTCATTCTTATAATTCTTCTAATGAATGGCTTTCGATTATATATATATATATATATATATATATATATATATATTTGCATTGTTTTGGTAAAACATGATTTCATTCTTATAATTCTTCTAATGAATGGCTTTCGATTATATATATATATATATGTATGTATATTTATTTGTATTATATTTATATGTATATATATAAATGTATTTATAAATGTGTGTATATATATATATTAGATTATATTTGATATATTATATTAAAAAATTGTATTGTGTTAATAAATATGTACGTATACATTTTATGGGGATGGTAAAAGAATGTTGTTTAATAATGATCTTAATGGAATAGTTATTGCTAATTTGACCATTTAAATAGTTATATATTAAGAATCGGGTAATTGTTATTTCGCTGAATATTTAATTTGTTAAAGGAAACTGATTGAATATTTATTTAAAGTAAATTGAAATTACTTCACAAATAGGTAACTAATAGTAGGGGATTGCAAATAGTGAATGTAGGTAAACTATTAAGAATAGTTTAATTAATTTAACTTTTTCAGATTATATGGTAAATGATTGTTCTCTTGTTAGTTTATTTGTAGGTGAATATGGATTGTTCTTTTTATAACCTTGTTATAGTTGAATTGAAAATCACTGTGTAAGTTAATTAATTAGAATATTGAGTTGTAGTTTTTCAAATATGATTATTTGGGGAAATAATCTTTATATTTAATTATGTGGTTACATGGAAAATGAGTTTATTGAATTAATGTTGTATTATTGAGAATATATGTATGGTCATAATGTATTAAGTAATCGTCTTTGGAAAATAAATGCATGTAAGAGAAAATTTAAATAAACTAAGCTTCTATTTAAGAGGGTGTACAAATAGATATAAGGAGTTTGTGAGACACATGGAGACTATAAACTCAATCCTTGTCTGAACCTTTAATTCATTTCCAATTCTAAATTTTAGATTATTCGTTATTAATTCCTTTTCATACTAGAATGCCTTGTTAGGATAATGCTAGAGTTAACTTTGGAAGTCAATTTTGATTGTTGATAAAGGAGACTTGTTCCTGGTAGCTTTATTTCTCGCTTTATACTCTCCATTATTAAGTTTCACTTTATCTTAGTAGATGATGCTATCAGCTATCTTGAGGGACAAATATAGCTAGTGTAGGAGGTAAGGGATCTTGTAATGCAAGTATTAAAAATGATTTATTTATAAAAAGGATATCATGAAAATAACATTAGTTTATAAATATTTTCTTATTTATGTATAGGTTAAATTATAAGGTTTGGTTTGGTTTGGTTAACACTTCAAATATGATTGGTATTTCATGTATTCTTGACCATTAGTATAACTTCGGATATATATTATATATAGTAAAAGATAATGCTTAGAAGAAATAAAAAGGTTAATGTAGACACTCATAGTCCAATCACTTGATTCTGATTAATTAACATCACTTCCTCCTAAATCACCTCTGCACTAGCCATTTAATTAAATAAATCTTATTATATAGTTAAATTCATCAATTTCTACTATTAATCAAATAAAGTAATTTATTAGATTAATTCATTAATGTTCATCTAATTTAATTAAATCCCCTATGTCCTCTCATTTGTTTAAATAAATCTAATTATTTAACAAATGTCATAAAAACCCCTATCCCACTTAGATTAATTAATTCTAAATTAATTAACCTAATTACCCCCTAATCTCCATTACCCATTCCCCTAGCCTTTAACTCCACCCTTGGTTAAGCCAACCCTTGGTCAACTAACCAAGTTGCACAAGAAAATTAATTTTTTAAAATAAGTAATTACCTTATTTATCCTCACAAAGGCATATTCTATGGAATATTCCCTTAAAGCCAATCTTGTTGACTTTCCCTCCCAAAGGAATTAACTTCTCTTACATCCTCATTAACATGCCTTCAATTCTCTTACATCCCCCTCACCCCTTCACCTACAAGTCAACTAACCAAGTTGCACAAGAAAATCAATTCTTTTCAATAAGTAATTACCTTATTTATCCTCACAAAGGCATATTCTAGGGAATATTCCCTTAAAGCCCCTTTTGTTGGATTTCCCTCCCAAAGGCATTTAAACTTATTATAAGGTTTTCAATGCTTCTTCCAAAGGCATTTAAGCCTCTTACAAAGCCCCGTTTGTCAACTTTCCCTCCCAAAGGCATTAACTTCTCTTACATCCGCATTAACATGCCTTCAATTCTCTTACATCCCCCTCACCCCTACACCTACAAGTCAACTAACCAAGTTGCACAAGAAAATCAATTCTTTTAAATAAGTAATTACCGTATTTATCCTCACAAAGGCATATTATAGGGAATATTCCCTTAAAGCCCCTTTTGTTGACTTTCCCTCCCAATGGCATTTAAACTTCTTACAAGGTTTTCAATGCTTCTTCCAAAGGCATTTAATTTCACTTACATGCCATCTTGTCCCTCTTACACCTTCAACAATATTCTCTTACATCCTCTTACACATCCACCTACATGCCTTAACTCTACACATTTTCCAAAATGTGCTCCACCTCCATCCATTAGCCTTGTGACAAGTGTCACAATTCTATTGGCTCCCCTTTTAGTCTCACATTCATCAATTTCACTCTTTCTTCAACCCTTGAATCCTATAAGTAGAGGCCTCTTCTACTTGAAATGGATCCATCATCCCATGTGCAAAGTCATTATGCTCATTTCATCCATCAATAAGCTAATTGCTATCACTATCTTTGAGGGAAATTGGCATTTATCAAATTCATTTTGATCCACAACTGCATGCTTTTCATATCATTTTAGCTTGAATCTACTATCATTTTGCATCAAAATCACCATTGTTCATCAAGAGCTTGGAGCTTATCAAATTGGGATTGGAAAATGGCCACTTTCCACATCAAAGTGACACCAATCCCCCTATGGGATGGGGTTTGAGTAGCTTAGATTAGGATTTTATGTTCATTTACTTGTTATTTCATGTTATTTTGACCATGTTTTCATCTTCTTAGCATGCTTAAGAATCTCATAGGGAATGCTTATTTTTCTTGTTTAAATGACTAATACTCTTGGGTTTGTACATATTTGAGCAGGTATTGATTGGCATTCACATTTTGGCACTAGAAGGAGGGATAATTCTCTTTTGCTTGTTGTTGTGCTTGGGTTTGATAACAAGTCATGTTTGATAACACGTCTAGTTTCATATTATTTGCATATTAAAGAGAAACATCA
>VDFB02256132.1:225448326-225476007 GCA_007258455.2 Sequoia sempervirens | reverse complement strand
CGATAAAATTAAAACTTTACAATTCATACATAAAAGTAAGAACAATACCATTTTGATTAAACAATTTCTTTTCAAACATAAACAAGAAACATCTTTTGCATCTTTAAACTATTTCAATTCAATTGAAATTACAAAGCATGAAGAGAAACATACATACATAGCCCGTAGGATTTTGACACCAATAGAAATAAGAAGGTCCAGGAATCCGTCCTGTCAAGCTTTGGAGCATCCGTCGGGTGTTCGTGGAGGAGAAACATCACTCGAGCGTTTTTCCGCCAACCACGGACTTATAATGCGGTCCCCCGCACGATCATTTTCAATGAACGGCCCTCCCTTCGAAGAAGAGATTGGTTGGGTAACCTTTAATGACTACCAACTGGACATAGTGCTGTGATTCTACAAAACTAGCTTTCGTGCTAACGGCAAATCACAAACTAGGTTGTATTCCGGAATCACGGTGAACTGACAGTGTAGTACAACAACTAAATGGTTCCTTACACTACTTTGGCCAAAGTGTTTACGTTCAGCGAAGAACATAGGTCATATGTCACATTCACTAGCCAGGTTCAACTTGACTTAAGGCTATCTTAATTCTACGCGTAGGTTGGTCTATCGGGGTAGTCCGTACCCTAGACTTCCTACAACATCTTACAGTTGGAAAGAAGAATCCATTTAACAAGTTACTACAACGGACGCCCTAATTCAGGATATACACATCCTAGGGATACAATAACTTGACTAAGTTGATTGTATTTAGATGTAGACTATAACTTGCAATTATTCTTGACTCACTCCTAGTACTTATTATTTATACCCAAGCATATGCTCATTATATAGAGCCATTTAAACACAATGCAGATTACTTTCCATTAACTAATGTAAAACGTACACCCTTGACAACAAAAGCCAGGAAAAGACTATATTCATGATAATGGTTAAGAAACTATTATTCTTTTTAATTCAATCTTAAGACAATCAAACTCATTTCTTTCCAGCCATGACTATAATTCAGAGACCTATCAGATTACTCTGGAATACTAGCTAAATATGTAAAGTAAGAGTTTAGCATGCCTGATTTAGCTTTTCCACAGGTTTGGAAGATAGCTCCTTCACTGGCCTTTACTCAGATCACTTTCAGCTTGGATTCTTGAAACCAAATACTCAACACAGTAAAAGGGCAATTCCTGATTACTCCTCTTCTATTCAAAGATTACCAGCAATTTCAAACTTCTGCTCTCTTGTTCAGAGAATACCTCACATTAACAAAATAACTTAGCAATTTCTCTACTATGGCGAATTCACTTTTTAGCTATAAAATGCTCAAGAAAACTTGACTGTAAATTTGTGTGAGTAAGAATGCCAAACGCAGGTATATTTATAGGTTAATTTTAAAACTGATTTCCACCTTCTATGGCGCCAGAACTGCCAGCAGGTTGAAGAATGTTTCAAACTAAAAACGTGTATCAATATGGTGAGGGTTTCGACCTCCATGTTTGACAGCAAGAAGTTTATTCCATTTCGAATTTGTTTCAGACTGTTAAAAACGTGACAACTCTCAATCTGGCGCGTTTTTACAGTTAGGTTAAATGCCAAGTTTCCATTTCAGACTTTTTCCTTGCTCAAATGGCGTCCACATTTCATTCTTTTTGCAAAGCATGAAATATCTCATCTATTTTCTGACGCCTGGCCCTAGTCGCGCGATTTCTCTGCGCGTTTTTTCATTTTCCTTCAGCATTTTCGCGTTTTTTCTTCTTTATTTCGCTTTGGTAAATCTTCAATATTTTAATAAAGTTTTCAAAGTAAAAATGACGCATTTGTTCAAGCTCAAATTTGAAGTTTAACATTTCAACGAATTCATTTGAGAAATCCGCGATTTTAAAGAAATTCGCGATTTTAAGAAATCCGCGATTTTTATGCTCTTCCCAGATTTGCATTCTTATTTATAAAAGTGTTTAAAATGTTTAGTTTACATTTCATTTGATCTTTTATTTAAATATATTTTATATATTCTATTAAAATACTTATATAATATAGTTTATGTATAATTATTTAAATTATCAATTTAAATAATATTGTATACATTTTAAACTATATTATATTAATATTTTAATATAATATTAAATATATTGAAATACTTATCTTTATACTAATACATATATATTCATTTACATTATACATTAAACATGTAAATTTATATATATGTATTCGTATAATTTCAGAGGCAAGATATCGTTACAATATATAATTCATTTATCTCGTTAGCCGTGGGTATGTATACTTGTATATATATCTGTATATATACTATGTTATTACCCAAACCAAATTTTTTTGCTTCATTAAAAGGCATTTTGCATTTTAAAGTCTAAACTTTGCTAAAAATGTTGTAAAATACGTTTTGGGCAATGTCAAGCATGGAGTTTTGTCAATATTTGTAGGTCAAAGTGGTTATATTGAGCGAGCTGAAGCAGAGACTCAAAATGAAGATGTTCACGATGGAGGAGCATCTCACGACGGCATTTCATATTGCAGACGGTCATTTCAATGATCGAGATAGAGTTTTCAGTGATCAAATCATGGAGATTTTTCAGAGGAAAAGCCTCAAAGTGCAAGTATAGCTCAGGGGCGCCCAGTTTTTTGGAGGTCAAGATCTTGTCTGAAGTGTTCAAGCATACAGTCAATCTCTTCAGAATCAGCCTGGCTATCCGTCGAGCTATCCAGCGAGGCGTTCCAAGACTCACAGCTCCGGCAAATCGCGATAGAAGTAAAAACCCCTAAATTTTAGGAGATGGAAATTTTGTTCTTTTCAGGCAAAAGCGCGCCTCTAGCCTGAGGGCGCCCATTTCAAGGCAGGGGTAAAACTTGTCAGTTTCATTGCCGAAGACATTCAATTTATTCACAGCTGAATGCCTTTATCAACGGAGATATCAAAGCGCGATCATCCAGAGCTCGAGTTCCGGTGAGGCGTCCAGAAAAACGACTTAAAATGGAGTTTCATGTTTTTGAGCACTTCTCGTTTTGCCAGTCGCGAGAGTACAAGCGAGCCCGGCTGGCTTAAAGGACCCCTCAGATGCCAGAGTTTGCAGACAGGATCTTCATGACATCAGTAGTATTCTTGTCCAGCTCCGCGATGCATCATTCAGCTTGTCGATCCGACGTTCCTGGTGGTCGTGGCGGAGATTCTACTAAGCACGTAATTTTACGGGCGAACCAACAAATGGTTTTCAGTGTATTTCATGGTCTTAAGGCGCCTAGCCTTTAGGCTGATCAGATGAGCCCGTTCGCGTTCGAAGTCTTCACGACTATTGAGCGTAGTCAATTTATCTTTCCAACGAGCATAGCCGTCAGCCTTCAGCATTTGGCAGTCGCTCGTGCGTGCGAGGTCTTTGGTGTCATATTACAAAGTAAAGATGTCCGAAAACGTCCAGAAAATGGCTAAGTCTGGGAGCGGTAAACATATTAAAAATACGCACTGGAGAATTTGAGGTCTTAGAAGCAGTTTTCTTGCCTCGACACCTCCAGTGACTTCTCTTAAGGTCTCTCCTGGCTGTCCGTTAAAACAGATAACGCTTGAATCGGGTCATCCCAGCTCCAGATATCAGCCGTCAAAGTAGGGTGTTTTTGATGACGTTTGATTTTCGTCGAAATGTCAAAAGTGCAACCTTGAGTCAGGGGCGCTTTTCTTTTTGAGGCCCTTAACACATCTTTTAGTTCTCGTGTGAACAGTCATCGGATGCGGAATATCTCCAGTCATGCAGCGAGCTTCGTCTCGTATCAGCAGGGTTCACCGTTCACCGTCAGCAGCCGTTTGAAGCGTCAGATGGCAGTTTAGGGAAATGGCCAAGTCTGGAACCCGTAAAGCAATTTAATCAGGTGCGCCTAATTTTTCAAGGGGTTAAACGATGGATTTTGCAGTAGTGTCTCCCAGCAGACATTTCTTCCTTGTTCAGTAGGCTTTCCGATGAATTCTCCAGATCAGTCTCAGCATCACCCGGTCATCCGGAAATCAGTGTCGAAGTTGGCCAGTCGTGACTTTGTCGTCAGTTATAAAATAGGAAGTTAATAAAAAGTGCAATATCTTGAGCAAATGGACGCCTATGAGCTCAAAAGATGACTTTTCGGAATCGGTGAAGTCCAACGGTGAAGCCTAAAGCTTCATTCAATTGTCAACTGGAGTTTCAAATATTTTGCATATTTTAGCATTGAGTGGCGATTTCTATTTTTGGCGCCTTTGCTATTTGCATGATAAATATTTTATTATTTATTTTAATCCAAACTTCCAATCAGTGGCAGTTCAACTGAAATGGGCCAATCAGAGATCTTCTATTCTTGTCAGGGTTTTGAAGTATTGCAGTTGCTCAATTGGTGCGAATTTCATCTTCTTTAAGCATGGCGCCATCATTTGTAATTCACAGAGCTTTCAATAGAAATTCGTATTTCTCAAGAGAAAATCCAATCTTAAGAGAAGTTCGTATTTTTCAAAGAGAGATTCATATCTTCAAAGGGAAATCGAATTTTATATATTTTCAAAGCAAATTTAAAGCAAAATTCGTTTTTCTTCAAGGCAAAGGCGTATTTTCAAGCAAAATACGTTTTTCTTCATTCAAAAGGCGTATTTTCAAGGGAGATTCGTATTTCTCAAACAAAGGCAGATTTCTCATCTATTTGCAAAGGCAATTTCTCCAATCACATTCTTTTGCAGGTTAAAGTTCATAGTTCTCAGCAATTTGAAGAATTCAAGGGCGATCTTTACAGAAAAAGAGCATCATAAAAACGTCTTTTTCATCCTTCAATCTCAGTTTTCTTTCAGATTCCAATTTGCATGTTCCTAAAATTGGCGAAATCGACAAGTCTCAGCATCTGGATCATTTCTATATAGCTTCCTCGAATTAAAATCGTGCGTTTGATTTTTCAGGAATTTTTAACTCCAGAGCATTCGTTCTCGAGTTTCTAATTTTCTCAACTGAAAAGTCTTTGCATGGTTCTAGTAGAAGTTAGATTTTCGCATTTCTGACGTTCTGGGTTGTCTTAGAATCTTCTTCTGGACAAAACCCATATCTCAGATTTTTCGCTGAAAATAAATCTTCGAAAGGCTATTTTTAGCTTCATAGTTATTTTACTCGAAATGTTGTCAATATAGCCGCGGTTCACAGCCAATAGGCGAAGTTTTCGATAATGGTCATCACTCGCCACGGAGTCACCAAAGTTACCAAATGCTGAAATGCTAGTTCGAGTATGCAAAGATTGCTAAGATTGCTCAAGTTGCTGACATTCAGATGTTGACGCAGTTAACAATCTCGTTGAGGGATTGGTTGCTCGAGATCGCGACCAGTAGACTTCAGTTTCCACCTCTCAGGATAGACATTACACACAGGAGTTAACTTGATGTTACCCTTTCAAGTTAACTGGCTGTCTCACCTCATGCATATCTATTCTGAGATTCACCTTGTTTACTTGGAGTTTCATTTAGGGTGTTTACGTTAACTGATGGTAGTCTTCCAGTTAACTTGCTTTCAATAAGGACGTGCATGCTCGCACAATTGTCCATTTTTAGATTAGATGTTTCAGTTAAACTGAGGGTAGTTTCCCAGTTGACTGTATAGTTTACTTAATTAGGGTTTGGCGCATAGCTTGCATGCATTGCGAGAACTGTAGATGACACAAGGTGATTTTAGGGTTCCCTACACCTTGATGTATATAAATAAGAGCTTTTGCTCATTTGTAAATAACTTTTGCTTGAGAGAAATATATGCTGCGCCTACCTTGCCCTCAATATTGCTCTTTTGGTATTTGTTCATGTGTCTTCGCTATTATGATTAAGTGTTATGCCACATAGGGTTTCATGCAATTGTAATGGTGGATTTCTTTATGTCTTGTGAATCTTTTATCATTATAAGCGAGTGTTATGCCACATAGGGTTTCATGAGATTGTGATGATAAATTCGTATTGAGAAGCCTTTACTGTTTTGATCAAGTGTTATGCCACACAGGGTTTCATAAGATTGTCATGGTAAATCCTTCCCTTAGTTTAGATAAATTTGTTTCGTGCATATTTACCATTGAGGTCAATTGTTATGCCACATAGGGTTTCAAGAGATTGAGATGATAAATCTGCTTTATGTAAATTTACCATTGTGATCAATCGTTATGCCACATAGGGTTTCGAGAAGTTACGGTGATAAATCTGTTTTGTGAATCTTTATCATTATAATCAAAGGTTATGCCACATAGGGTTTCGTGAGATTGTAATGATAAAGGCTGTTTTGTGAAGTTTTTACTATTTTGATCAAGTGTTATGCCACACAGGGTTTCATAAGATCATCTTGGTGAATTCTTAAATCTGTTTTGTGCCCAATAAGCTTGTTTAGATTGAGATGATAGTTGCGCCACCTTGCCTTCAAGTAGAGAGTCTAAACTCGTTTATCGTCCGATAGTCATCCCTGCTCCATTTCCTCATGCTCTGTTTTCTTGAGGAAACTGGATAGATTTAAAGTAGTTAGCTTGTTGTAGTTAATGATCTGCGAAACCAGAAAATCCTTAGCTGCAGCGTTCTTGGTTTTCTTAACCTTGTGCCTCTTCCAGCTGAGAACAAAAAGATAGGACTTAGATTACTTCTCTTTTCATGCATTCCAGCACAACGAGGGAGCTTCCCCTCCTAATTTGAAGAGCACTCATTGCGTAGTGTACATAGCTGTCCGTACAAACCTACACTCCAGAGGTGTTAGATTTGACGCCAACACAAAGCACTGAGTTTTGATTTAGCATAAGACACGATACACCAAGGTATGATGGACCAAGGCAGATTGGTGTCTAATGCACAACAGACAAGAAGGCTATCCCAACACCTCAAAGTGACAAATACTTTGGTCGGGCCGGGCATTGGGATAACCACAAGCACAAAGGGATGTCCCAACATAACACAAGATCACATGGGTCTTGGTGGATACTACATGGGACAACCCAGCAAACAACAACAATAAAAGATCAAGATATGCCCCTGTGTTAACCAGTCAAAACACACCATAATATGATGGATCATGGTGGCCTTGACAAGTGATGATAGGGAGCTCAACTGATAAACAAAATCCAAAAGCATCAAAAGAGTGCAATCAATTTCAAACGTCCTTTTCCATAGGATCAAGGGGATGGATGGGATTGATGAAGTTTGTTAGGAAGGATGCATCCTGTTGAGACCAATGATGGATACTAAACTGAAAGATCGATATGACGCAGGATACTCGAAACCGATTAGATACGCTGATACTAGTGGATCTCATTTGTTAAGAACCAGCTAGATAAGGGCATAGTTTGATGACACGACACAAGGGAGACAAGACACGAGACAGAAGACTGACATAGCCTAGCGACCTAGGGGCTCGGGGGCCGATCAAAGATTAGCCTTGCCTATGTGAAAGTGCAGAGCCCTCGTAGTTCGATAAAAGACTAATGACTAACGATGGATAAAGGTAGAAAGAGGACAATGGAGACCTTGATGAATGACCAAGACAGGATAGAAAAAAGCAGAAAGACTGATGATAGACGATAAAGGAACCCTGGGGTGGATCAAGTGATCGACCTTGCCTACGTGAAAGCGCAGGGGCAACGTAGTTCGACAAAAGATCAAAGATAAATGATGGATAAAGGATGGAAAGATGATCACTGATAAGGGGATAAAATGATGGGACCGATACGATAAACAAGATAGATTTGTTGGATTGGATAGGATTGATGATGGGGAGTACATGAAGCTCAGGGATGGGATAGTTCAACAAATGAATTGGGAGGATGATATGATGGAGAGATGAATGAGGAGAAAGGAGATGAGATTGAAAAGATGTGCAAAAGAAGCAGAAGTGATGATGATAAGAGATAGATGGCATTGGGTTGCATGGGGAGTAGCCTATAGCTAGATACCAATGACAAGGGATTATGAAATGGGATGAGGATAGAGATAAACGGATAGGAAGATAAGGATGGGGAGACAAAAGGGATGTTATAATGGATGGATAGGGGGATAAGGATTGGGAGATGAAAGGGATTCTAGGATAGATGGATAGGGGAATAAGGATAGGTAGGAAGATAAGGATGGGGAGATAGAAGGGATTGATAAGATTGAGGAATGATGTCTCCAAGGACTTATGTCACAAAGGAAGTAGATGCCCCCACTCTAAGTATGTCATGTGTGATGAGGCGTCAGGGATGGAAGGCAGAAGGATAGTCTAATAAAGGATTGAGATGGATATGGATAGGATGCATGGATAAGGAAGGAATATGAAGGTAGATGGATGCAAATAAGGAGTAGGATAGTGTGCGGATAATAGGAATGTATGCCAAGAGGTTTCCAAAGCATGTTTATATGTTTTCCCCTATCGATATCAAGATCACAAGGAGGATGGAGGGATTGGGATAAGTGGGATATGACGGTAGGATGTGGAAGATAGGTAGGATGGAGGAAAAGGATGAAGGGGATGTATAGCAAGAAGTTGTGTGCGTAGTAGGAAGCATAGCGGATGGAGGGAATGCATATCAGGAAGCTGCCCCCAAGTGTGGACAAGGATGGATGGGGATTTACGCATGATGCTCGTTTTCCAAGTTTTCATCAGGGTACTTATCTAAGGTGCTTGTTTTCCAAGTTTTCACCATTGGACGAATTATTTCTCTTTACTTCTTTTTTTTTATTTTTTATTTTTTATTTTATTACTTTTTTGGATAGAATGTGGATGGAGATGGATAAACATAGGGATGTGGATAAGCGGATTTAGAAGACATGTGATATGGAGGTGGATGAAGGACTCAAGCATCAAGTTCCATACGAGGTATTAAGAGCCCATGTGTGAAGCGACTGTCGGATGTTGGTACAACCTTATTAGGATAAATGGATTATGCAAGAGAATGAATTAGAGGGATTTGATGGGGAAGATATGTGGGATAATGGATGGGATGTTGGAAAGGGTATGGATAGAATAATGGGGTGGATGTGTGATGGGGAGATGTGTTCAGGACCAACATTGGCACATATGGTGGTGTATGTGAAATGATAGAAGGATCAACAGATGGAGAATGTGGCGATAATGGAGGAGATCGTATAGTGAATTTTGGGACATAAGGACCCAAAACAGATTTAGGAGATGGTGGATGAAAATGATTAGCTTTTGGATTGTTACAAAATTTTCATTTGAAGGTATTGCATCTTTTTTCTTTGGGATCCACATTTTTTTGTTTTGGTGGGCCTTTGTGGCCAATGGGTTTGATTTGGATTTTGGATCTGATTTTGCTTTTCGTCACCATGTCTTTTAGAGGAGACATGGGGAGCTTTAGATTTATGCGGATGTTTGGATTTATGCCTTTTTTCTTTAGTATCCAAAGTGCTTTTGATAGAAATGGGATGGGTACGAGGAGATGGATGACATGGAGCCATGGAGGTAGGAGTATGGGGATTATGTGTAGATGGAGGATGTTTAGGTATGTGCCTTTGTTGATCCTAATTATGGAATATGTGAGTGGGATGTTTATGATGGGTGACATGGATAGGTGATGGATGGATGAAAGGATGAATATGACGAGATGGAGGGGGTGATTTTGGGATATAAGGGCCCAAAATGGACATAGTGGGTGGAGGGACATAAGGACCCAAGACAGATGGAGTAGATGAAGGATGGGAGATGGTGGATGGAGGGATGTAAGGACCCAAAATGGATGGAGCAGATGATGGAGGAATATTGATGGTTGTTTTGAGGTGATACGATGGAGGAGGAGGAATGGTAGCATATGATCTGGTGGAGCAATGGGAAGAGCCTATATTTCTTTTGGAAGAGGCTTGTTGAGGAGGTCTAGAGGTTGTACCAACATCTTTAGATTGTGATTCTTGGGAAATAGGTCCAAGTCCTTGCATACAAATTTGTTCTTTGACCTGGATGGGCTCTAGAATACCTTGCTCATGAAGGCCTAAACCTTTTCCTTGGTAATTCATGTTCTTAAGCATTTGATCCATGACAGGATTTTTGTTATTCAGGAAGAATGATGCAAGTCCATTATTAGGTGGAGGATAAGTGGTGTATATGTTTTGTTCTTCTGCAAGGAGACCACCATGGAAGAATGTGAGAGTACCAAGGGGATATACAAGCGATGTGGGGATAATAGGTTTAGGCGATGGTGGAGGATCATCAAATGGAGATGAGGGAGTAGTAGCTTCTTCATCAGGACAGGAAGTTGGTGAGGGATCAAGAGATGGATTAGGTGACATGATAGGATCTAGATTTGTGGTAGCGAGTGATAAGGGCTCATGCGATGGAGATGGAGATAAGGGCTCATGAGATGGAGCGATGGAATCTTGAGTGACAAGGAGATTATGGACTATAGTGGATGAGGGATTATGATCTTGAGGTGGAATAGCTGGGATGGTCGGGTCTTGATGTAGAAGAGGGGATATGATATGCGTTGGACCAAACTCTTGGCATGACTCATCATGTGCAGGAGGCATGAAAATGGAGGTATGTTGGATGGGATCTTCAAATAGGTGAGGTGGAAGGATGGAGGATTCATGAAGTTCATGAGAGGGGATTTTGGTGATACTAGGAGTGGGAGGAGTGGATTGGATTTGCGGATTTGCGATGGGTTGGGAAGATCTAGGTGTAGGAGTGGATTGGATTTGGTTATTTTTTATGGGCTCGACCGATCTTGGAGTAGGAGATGGGGGCTCAGTGGGTTCAGAGGATGTGATGGTTTTGACAGTTTGAGTGGTGTTAGGGGTGATAGCACCAATGATAGTTTTGGGATGGAGAGGGGTCTCATCATTAGTGACCATGGAGGACGGATTGGGATGGCATGGTTCCATGATTTCAAGTGGTGGAGTTGGTGATGTCTTCTTTTTCATGAGTCCTTGGAGAACTTCTGGAGTGAGAAACTTGCATACTCTAGGTTGAGATGGTGTGATAGGAATAGATGGAGGATTAGGGATTGGTAGAGGACTAGGATTATGGATTAGTGGCCTAGGGTAAGATGGAGGAATGGGATTGGATGTAATACTAGGAGTAGATGGGGGATTAGGATTAGATGGAGGGTTAAAGTAGGGATATTGGTATGGTGAATTAAGATATGTGGATGGTGGATTAAGACAAGAGGATGCGGCTGGTAGATTCTAGTAAGGGTATTGGGATGGCAGATTAAGATGTGAAGACGTGGATCTTGGATCAAGATAGAGAGATGCGAATGTTGGATTAGGGTGAGTTGATGGGGTTGATTGGTATGGAGGATTAGGATAGTGTGACATGGGTGTAGGATTATGATAAGAGTATTGGGATGGTAGATTAGGATAAGAGGATGCGGACTGTGTCAGATAAGAGGAAGGTGTAGATGAAGGATATGATGGATATACGGACGAGGAAGATACTGGACATCCCTTGTCAAAGGTAGCATAAGGAGCGTGATTAGGCATGGGTGAAGACATAACATGATAGTTTGAAGGGGTGATTGGATTGTGGAAAGTGGGTGGAGAAAGCTTACTAGTGACGATAGCATCAAGGGGATTTATGTCGTATACTTCTTGATCGACAAGACTTTTGTTATCGTTGTCGACGTAATTAGGGTTTCCCTTGACTACTATTGATGGTGGATAAGGATTCATGATAATGAAAGGATAAATAGGATGGATCAAATATTTTGGGTGGAAACGGACTAAAGCTCAAACTGGGATTGGATTAAAGCTCATATTAGGATGATTAGACGATGTGATGGGATTGATTTTGATAATAGGATCGATTATCAAAGGATGATTACGACACCGAATCTACCTCAAGATGGAAGTAGATTGATTGGGTTGAAGGTGATTGGATAAGGATGCAATTGAATTGGATTCGATAAGATCGATCGATGATTGATAAGATCGAATGATGGATCGGATAGGATGATGAGAGGGATTGGAAAACCCCGTTTGGAGATTACCCTAGGTGACTTAGGATACTGATTGATCGGATTAAAGGATGAATGGATGGTTGCAGCACCGAATCCACCTTGATATTGAAGGTGAATTGGTTGGGCCGATGATGATGATTAACTTAGGACGGATGACAATCCTAAGTAGATGTTGATGATGACGATCAATTCAGACACTTAGGTCAATTCGGATAATAACCTGAAACAAAGTTCAAGGGATTTGGATGGGGAAACGATAAGGGATGTGTAACCTAGAGATGTTTGAGGATGATGTATTGATACGATTTAGATGATGAATGAATGAGTTCGGCAGAATGCGGATGGACCAAAGCTCATATTGGGATTAGATTAAAGCTCAGATTAGGATTGGATTGAAGGATATGATGGGATTGGTTTCGTTGGTCGGATCTGGAAGCTAGATATGTTTATTGCTTGTTTGCCAACTTTTGCTGCAGAGGGGCGAATTTGACCTTCCAAGGCGGATTTTCCCACACAGAGGAGCAAATTTTCCCTTCCGCAGGGAAAATTTTCCCCACTATAGGGAAGATTCGCCCCACTGCTTTGTGGACTCTCTGAGTGGGTAAACGGGCTATTAGAATGAAGAGAAGGGTGATTGGAACAGGGTGTTAGATAATCGGATTGAGGAAATAGATGATTGGATTGGGAAAACGAATGATAGGAGTGGATGAACAAGCACTCGAAACTGGTAAACGATTGCTTAGAATGGATGAACGACTCTCAGGTCGCGGAAACGAAATCTCAAAACGAGTAAACAATTGATTAGAAAGGATGAACAACTCTCAGAATGAGGAGATGGATACTTGGAATGGATGAAAGATTACTCGAAACGAGTGAACGGAGGATCAAAAGGGATGAAAAACTACTTGGTCAAATGGATGTTTGGAATGGTCAAATGGAGGCTCTGAAAGATTAAACGAATGTTTGGAATGGTCAAATGGAGGTTTGGAATGATCAAACGAAGGCTCGGAATGATTAAACAGATGTCTAGAATTATCAAACGAAGGCTTGGAATGGTTAAACGAAGGTCTAGAATGATCAAATGGAGGTTTCAGAGGTTTATAATGACAAAACAAAGGTTTGGAATGATTAAATAGAGGTTTGGAATGATTAAACGATGGTTTAGAGGCTAAACGGAGCTAAATGAGGCAATTTTGACTGTTCAGGAGGGAAAATTTGCCCCACTATAGTAAACAAGAGGGAAAATTCGCCCCACTGTAGCAAACATAAGGGAAAATTTGCCTCACTGCAGTGAACAAAGACTTGGTTTAGATGAAAATGACTATGGTAAGGACTTTAAAATGACAACAATAAGGCCAACTTGTCAAAAAAATTACTAGTTTATCACAAGAAAGCACTTTCAAACAAGCACAATCCTATGATTAGTGTTAAGGGTATGGTCAATAAAGGTCTTAATCTAGGATGCACAAGGTGTCTAGGGAGTCCTCGATATACTCTCGGTATGTGAGGCACAACCATGAACACCAGCCCATCACAAGCGTGAGTCGAGAACTCCAACGAGATACTGAAGGGCTTGGACCAACTCTTCACGTCTATCTAAGTATCACCCTAGCTTTGACACTCCGCCAATTACAATGTGACTGGATTGAGGTACAACTTTCGCTCTCCCCCCTTTATATACCCTGTCGGTACGCATGGTTGGAATCGTCCCTTGGGGTGATGAAATCCCCAAGTAGGTCCCACTAGAAAGAAGGCACTAATCATTTCCAACTACTCCCCAGGCTCACACAAAGTGCAAGGGGAAAGTGAAAACAAACTAATGCCCCCTTTGGGTAACACAAAAAGACAAACACAACAAACAACGGATATTACCTCCCCTAATTAAACTATGTTCTTAGATTAACGAAAACAACAAGGATAGCTTTTAAAATCTGAGCAAACGAATAGCCCTTCAAGCAAATGTTAGCTATTTTATCCTTCGTTCTTCGTCAATTACACAAGAATATGCTGCAAAATGTTAGCAAAAACACAAATATCCTTGCAAAAAACAATGTTAGGGGGTTAAGATCTTAAAACAGCAAAAAATGGGAGCAAAAACGAAGCTAAAATGGTTGTTTTACCTTTCAAACTGTGTTGTTTTGGGGCGTATCCACCCCACCGTAGTAAACAGGAGGGCGGAGTTGAACTTCTGCAGCAAACAAAAGGGCGTAGTTGAACTTTTGCAGCAGCAGAAGGGTGTAGTTGAACTTCTACAACAAACATAAGGGCATAGTTGAACTTCAGCAGCAGCAGAAGGGCGTAATTGAACTTCTGCAGCAAACAGGAGGGTGTAGTTGAACTTCTGCAGTAGCAAAAGGGCGCAGTTGAACTTCTACAACAAACAAGAGGGCACAGTTGAACTTCTACAATAGTAGGAGGGCGCAGTTGAACCTCTATAGCAAACAAAAGGGCATAGTTGAACTTCTGTAGTAGCAAAAGGGCATAGTTGAACTTCTGCAGTAGCAGAAGGGCATAGTTGAACTTCTGCAGCAATAGCAGGGCGCAGTTGAACTTTTGTAGCAAACAGAAGGGTGTAGTTGAACTTTTGCAGTGAATAGGAGGGCGTAATTGCACTTTTGCAGTGAACAGGAGGGCGTAATTATACTTTTGTAGTGAACAGGAGGGCGTAGTAGCCCCTCTATAGTGAACTTGTTAGAAATAGAATATGGATTAGGGCATATCTACCCCTTTGCAACAAACTTGGTAAAAACAAAATATAGATAAGGGTTAGGGCATATCCGCCCCTCTGCAGCAAACTTGTTAGAAATAAAATATAGATAAGGGTGTATCTGCCCCTCTGCAACAAACTAGTTAGAAACAGAATATGGATTAGGGCGTATCCTCCCCTCTACAACAATCATGAGGGCGTATTCGCACTTCTGTAGTAACCAAGAGGGCGTAATCACACTTCTGCAGTGAACAGGAGGGCGTAATCGCACTTCTGTGACCTGTACCTACAAACAATCTCAACAACAACAAATGTGAAGTAAAAGAAACCCGTTTGTGGGTCCCACCAAGCGTGCCAGAAATGTGATCCTAAATGTTTATCCTATTCTAATGATGCAAAACAACTAAAATGTAATATAAAAACACAAAGAACACCTCAACGATTAGCCTAAGGAAATGTTAATACAAAGAGATAAAATAAAAGAAGATTACAAATGATTATACCTTCTCCTTGCAGCTGAAATTCTTTGGTTGGCCCTTGATTTTGAGTAATTGTGTGCTCCTTGGATGGCTATTGATATGACTAAAAGCAAGCTTGATTATATGGTGGGATGCAAATGCAAACGGCTAAAATAGCTTGGCTAAGTAAGAGAAGATGATTGTGAGTTGAGTGTTCAAAATAACAGCATGTAGGTGCAAAATGACTAAGTGTTCTCCAAAATGTCTTAGAAGAGGGGTTATTTATAGAGAAATTTGAATTCTCTAGAGAATTCAATGGTTGAGATTGAGCCACCAAGATTAAGATGTAGGGCTATGGTGAGTTGAGGACTCACAAGCCCTCACATCTTGACATGTGGAATATGAGATGGCCAAGGATAAGATGATGTGGAAGTGAGGTGGAAGGGAGGTACATGATGTGTAAGGACATGTACCTTGGAAGTACATTGGGGGATGAGAAGAATCTTGGGTGAATAAATGTGAATTAAAAATTCACATGCTTGGAAGAATCCCATGGACAAGAGAAGGTTCCAAAAAGGGAAGCACTTGTCCACATGTGACTTGATGTGACAAGTCAAATATTCTAAAAGTTGCATGGGGATAAGGTAAGCCTTGAAAGGATAAAATGTGAATTAAAAATTCACATGGGAAAGAGGGTCAATGCTAAGAAAGGTAAATGAAAATGTTGACTAAAAAGGGGCGCTAAATGTGGCTAATGACTTTTGATTAAGGATGTGCAAATACCTAATTAGGATAATTAATAAAATATTAGAAGCAAGTGGAAAATGTAGGAGGATGTAACATTAATCCTTGATTAAGAGGATGCACATCCTAATCATGAATTAATTAAATTAATTCAGGTTAGAAAGGGATTGTGGAGGATGTGACAAGGAGAGAGAAAAATGAAGAATTTTAAATTGATTTTATTTAAAAAGATCAAATGACTAAAGTAAATAAATTGATATATTTATTTAATTTAGAGAGGAAAAGGTGTAAGGTAAAGCATTTAATTGTTAAATTAAATACTTTAGGGACCTTAGGCAGACCATAAAATATTGAGTGATTTAATTAATACTGACCAAGAGGATGAGGTGTATGAGTTACAAGGATGAATAAGGAGACGAATTTGACCATACGGAAGTGGTCAAATTTGGATCTCTACAATAGGCACGATACTTAACACCACTTCATCAATAAAGTTCTAATTAAGAGTAAACTTCACTCTACATTTCCTAGTAATTGACAAATCAACATCATTTTTTAGCCAACCCAAAGCATAAGGCCATAAACCAATCTTTTTAACCAGTTCTTGTGATGTAAGGTTAGCTTGTAAAAAATAACCATAAAGTGCATCAATCTCAATACTCTTAACTCAATTTTTTATTCTAAACAATTTTGATTGCTCATTTTTTTCTTGTGTAATATTATCAACCTTATTGGTAGTGCAAATAATTTTAGAGTCAACTTGTAAACTACAATCACCCATATTAGAAACCATAGAGATGGTGGTATTTTCACCCCTTTTACATTTTTCAAATGGACGCTTTTCTAGAAGTAGCTTCCAATGGGTTATAATTGTATGACCACTTGCATCACAATAGTCACCATACTTTGTAGGATTTACCTATGAGCTTTGAAACATAGAAAAAGGAAATCCTAAGTCTTAAGTGCTTAGAACAATAGGATTCAAGGCCTTTTCTTAGGGTTTCATTGAAATGGAGATCAACAAGGTGTATAGATTGACTTTCAACCATGAAGGTGAGCCAATCAAACCTGGTTCTCCATCAATTTGAGGAAGGGAATGGATTGGAATTGATTGAATATGATTAACCTAATTAAACTATGTGCCCTAATATGAGAAATGAAATAATTTGACAACTAATAAACTGAAACAGTCAATTGCACGCAGATTTGGGAAGTGCAAAGGATTGTGTACCTACCCAAAAAAGTTGGTGTTGATCTGAATGTAGGGACAAAATCACCCTAGGGCGTATGAGTCCTTGTACACCTTTCTTGCTATGTTTTTGGGGTCCTCTGATGATAGTTTTGAGATCTTTGTTTCTGCTTGCAAAGTTGTCGGAACACTGTCGGATAATTATGTAGGTGAGTTTCCGTGAGTTGACAAGATGTAGGGCTTCAATTGCAACAATGAAAAATTTGTCTTCAAGCTTCCTTCAATCCTCTTCAATCCTAAAATATGTGCATTCACAAAGAGAAGAGATGTTGTGCCAGTTAGGGGCTTGCCTTAGTCAAACCCGGTGTTAGTGTTTCCAATTCTACAATGGTAATGTTAATGATAAAATGATAATTGATAGGAAGGAATGATGAAATCACAAGGTGCTGCAACTCACCACCCTTCAAAGGAGTCCTTAAAGGACTGAAGTCATACACATCACCTCAAGATCTTGGATCTTGAATTGCTACAATAATATTCATAAATCTGCCCTTGATTGATCTTAGAATCCTCCACTCGCTCTCCTTTCATGAATTGCTTCCTTCATCATAAATTTTCCTTCTAATTTCTCAAAATGAGAGGAAAACATGCTTTTATATGCATTTTAAGTAATCCTTTTGGGTAGGGGCTGACCTAGGGTCATTTTCAAATCATAAAAGCTCGCCAATTAAAATTTTAAACATTCAAAATTTTGCCTCAATGACAATGACGCCATTTACTGTCGCGAAGTGTCCCAAAATGGAAAATGAGTCCTAGACCTAATTTTTAGCCCAAATTTATAAGGATGATAGGGAATTAATTTGGTCTCAAAATTGGCGAATTGTTATTATAATTAAAGTTATGGGGAAAATAGAGTGTTAAGGTAGTGTGAAATTGTCAAGGGTGACAATTTTTGACACTACATTTAGCCTTCACTTTAGTGAGAGTATGAACTTACACTCAAACTCACACTAAAAAATATGTCAAGAGGGGTTCAATTGTTCAAATTCTGAAGAGATAGGATGATTATGAATCTAGGGGAAGTGTGCAAGCCCCCAGGATCCAAGATCCCATGACAAAATAATATAGGGACAAAGGAACACACATGTGAAGTTATATGCAATAAGACAACATACATAAACATACATGTCAAAAACACGAAGCATGCGTGAAAACACATTACATAACATAACATATAGATGATAAAAAAATAAACACAAACACGATGCAAACACAATGCAAACACGAAGAAGACACATGTCAACAAAAACACAAGGTTAGTACTAAAGGGATTCGAGTCAACAAGGCAAAGAGACCTCAATCTTAAATTGTCTCAAATACCAAATGACATCCATCGAATGTGTTTTCTAACAAAATGATGCTCTCACAAGGATGTAAAATCACTTATGAGCCACATGGATCTACCAAATAGAAAATTGTGTTATGCTAGGTGTCTATGCAATATGATGGGTTCCACAAGGCTAGCAAGTTGTTTTATACCAAACACTCATGAAATACATAGCTCTATTGACAAGCAAGTTGTGTTATGCTCGGTGGCCATGTTAAGGTGATCATGACTCACACAATAGTAAAGCCTGATATTTTCTAGGTGAATCACAAACAGGAGTCACCACGAGCTAGTGAAGTCGAATATTCACTAAGTGAGCCCCCAAGATAAAGTAGCAAAATGAGAAACACACTAGGTCTAGTGAAGTTCGCTATTCACTAGGTGTGCACCCATTTCAACCATACCAAGAGTTATACTCCCTGATAACCTCGATAAGGTGCTACAAAAATGACCAAGATGTTATGCCAACGTGACACTAAGTTCAACGTGTGTGAATAAAGTGAAGCAAAAAATATCAATGTCAACGCACCACTAATTCCAACGCACGTGAACAAAGTAATGAAAATAATGTCAATGTATGTCCCGCCTTAAAATGTCAACATACTTGCTATGTTGGAATTTTAAGGAGAAAGAGGGGAAGAGGGGATCCTTGAAAAGAATGCATGCCTCCCAAAACTAGTTATCCTTGCCCCCCAAGTGTAGAGACAAGGACAACCACACCAAGGAATATCATGTTGCTGCCATGAAGAATATGGTTGCACTTAAGATTGTACTACCATGAATGACAATGAGCAAAACACATAAAGCTACAAATGCCACATATTGAGGAGCAACACCATAGGATGAAGATCATTGTTGTTTAGAGGAATTAGGTGCATCAACACCTGGAAGAGCACCAAAATCCTTAAGTTGTTGAATTTTATTGCTCAAGGCCTAACATTCATTGGTAGAATGACCATGCACTCTATGATATGCACAAAAGGAGTTTTTGTTATAAAATTTCTTTCGTGTTTTCGAAGGGAGAGATATCAAGCGGCTTTGAGAAGCCTCGACAAAATATGCTCTTGATTAGAAGTAGGAGATGTTTCTTTCTCTTGCGAAGAAATTTTTTATTTATTAGCACCAAATTTCATACATACAGAAGATGATAAAGCATTAGATGAAGATGGAGATGAAGGTTGGAAACCTAGACCATGCTTGGAAAAGTACGATATAGACTTCACTTTATTCCTATCATATTTTTTTTCATGTTTTCATTATATCCATGTTTAAAAAGAATTTTATATCCAAGGCCATAACGTTCTTCCAACTCAGATGAAGATATCATGTCTACATGCTCTTGAGAAGAATTTTCTCGAGCATGGAAATCCTTTTAATTTTTTTTAAAGTTAGGCATCTTACACTCATGATGGACGGAAGTTAAAGAGCCCCCATCACCATCACGGGTTAATGTTTTTGGATTTGTTGATGTAGAACTAGATACAACATAAGATTCTTTAAGTTTAGATTGTCATATTTTGTATTCTCCCATAAAGGAGGATGTAAAATCTAATGAACCCTAATCATCATCTAAGAGTTTTGTTATGCATTCAATATTATCAAGTTCTTTGGACTTTAATGGCGAGATTTTGAGCTCTTCTTTGAAACAAGTTGTAAAATCTAACGATCCCCAATCATCATCCAAAGATTTCATCATGGGTTCTACTTTTGAAGTTGGATTCAAAGTATTAAGAGAGTTGGAAGTATTATGCTTGGACTCAACTTGTAACTTATAACTTCCTTCATCTACTTTAACCATGTATATCTTGTAATTATATTTTTACTTCATCTCATGATGAAGAGTAGATGGGACTCCCTTCATGGCATGAATCCACAGTCTACCTAGGAGCAGATTGTATGAAAGAGGTATTGGCATAACATAGACAAGTGTTTGTAAATTCACATGTCCTACCTTGATGGGTAATGTGATCACTGTTAATGGTTGCTTGTTGACATTATCAAAGCCACGAATTGAAAGGTCATCAAGCTCTATAAGGTACCACTGTGAACTCATAGTGACCATAACGAATTCTAAAGGTTGTCTTTGAAATGTCCTCATCCCTAATCCTTAATTGGTGGTAATCAAACCTGAGGTCTATCTTGGAGAATATTGTAGCCTATTTAATTTTATCTAAAATCTCATCAATCCTTAGAAGAGGGTACCTATTTTTTATGGTGGCCTTATTCAACATCCTATAGTCGATGCATAAATGCAAGGTACCATCGTTCTTCACAAAAATTAACTGGTGCACCCCATAGAGACACACTTGATCTAATGAACCCTTGGCTTAATAATTCTTGCAATTGGGCCTTCAACTCATATAGTTTAGTAGTAGTCATTCTATAAGGAGCCTTGGATTATGGCTCAGTTCCAAGTAGAAGGTCAATGGAGAAATAAAATTATCTTTTTGATGGTCACTTGGTTAGTTCTTCTAGAAATACATCTTGGAATTCCTTATGAATAGGATAATCATCCTGATATGGCTTCATATTGTCAAGGTCACTAATGTGCACGACATAAACGTAGCATCCCTTTATCTAGGCCTTCCTAAGCTGCATGGATGAGATTTTCTTGAGTTCAAGTGGTCTCTAAAACCCATGAATCTTTCTTGAGTTCAAGTGGTCTCTAAAACCCATGAATCTCTACCGGATTCCTAAAGTCATCTAAGCAACTGACAACTTTATCCTCACAATTGATTATGGACTTGTGCTTAGTTAACCAATTAATCCCCAAGATTACATCGTGCAATCCTAAAGGTGCCACAAAGAAATTGACTTGGGTCTAAAAATTTGGAAGCTCTAACCCACTGCAAAAGAGACAATCTACCCTCCTTTCTGCTCGATTTCCATAGTGGAACATCCAAGTATTTTCCATACGCCTTGGTCTAACTGGTAATTTTGAAACTATCTTTGGATATATAAAACATTTGGTAGCTCCAATATTTATTAAAATAGAAACAAATTAACCAAGAGCTCACACGTCAATTGGATCGGAGAGGCTTGAAAATTAACTAACCTGTTGTCCACCGCTGCATGAATATGTTGTTGTGGTGCTCATTGTTGATTTCCTCCTCTTTGCGCCTTGGACCACTATAGATAATTAGTAGCATAGTCAGCTCCCCCACATGTATAGCATTTATCATGTGGCCCTTGTCGTCCTCTTGGTCTATCTTTGTTGAAGTTCCTCTTGTTGTAATTGGTATTGTTGTTGTTGACCCTCTTATTATTCCCATCATAGCTACACCCTTTTCCTGGAAATTATTACCCCACTTCAAATTCTAGATTTGATGATTGTTGCTTCCCTGTTGGTTGTTGCTATTCTGAAACTTCTTATTACCAAACCCAAGCTTAGAGTTCAAACTCTTACTGTAATTAGCCAATTATTGCAACTTTTGTTCATGTTTGGTGGCCTTCTCAAAGACCTCATTCATGGCCAGGGGGTTATGAAAGTCCACCTTTGCTCTGATCTGGGGCCTTAATCCTAAGATGAACTTTTGAATTCAAAAACATTCATCCATCTAGTATTGTGGTACATACTTTAGTAGATTAGTGAACCTCTCCCAATATTGGGTCATTGTCATACCACATTGGATCAAATTCTGAAACTCTACCATCTTCTTATCGAAAAAGAGTTGTGGAAGCCACCTTTTTTTGAAAAGTTGTAGGAAGTGTTCCCAAGTGGTATCCCCTGGCAGTAGCTTCCTCTTCACCTTCTCATTATCCCACCAAGTGGTTGTCTCTCTAGTGAACTAGCATGCAGCCCAAACAACCTTAGTCTCATTGGATAAGTTGAGTTCAAAATACTTCTCCATCTCTATAACACATGCCTCTTCTCCATCACCAATGGTCCTACCATCAAAATTAGGTGGTGCTATCCTCTTAAGGTCCTTGCCCAACTCTCCCTCAATCCTAACCTGATTATTACCTATCCTCATTTCCCTGATTTCATTCCTCATTCCCTAGGTTCTTATTTCCCTTATTTTGTTCCTCATTCCTTAGGTTCTCATTTTGGTCTATACCCTCTCCCATTCCTCTAACATCATGTTCCAAATTGTCCATCCTAGCCCCCTTGTTGGGTCAAGAGATTAAGGATCTAGTCCAACCTATCATTTTGCTCATTGCTTGGTCCAGTACGATTAGCATGTCTGGTGTCCATTAAGGTAAACTAGGAATGTATTGCATCAAAATATGCATCTTATCGTAATGGACAGAGGCTCTAACTTGTTTACCCTAGAGCTCTTATACCAAATGCAAAATATTGATTCTCTATAAACGTCAATTTATTCAAATTTACAAAAAGCAATTGCATTTACATCAATACAAGAGAAATATGTCCATTCATGTCATATCATCATATGGCATATTGTTTGTACATAAATAATAAATACATAAGATAATGTGATACAATAATTGACTTAGGCAGTCCATCGCCAACAAGTCAAAATAATACAATGTGAAGTACAAGTAGTGTACACATTTGTTGGAATCTTCAATAGTCCAAACTATATATCATCTTGTAACTCAAAGGATGAGAACATGATCCAGACACTTTTCTTGCCTAAACATGAAGCTTACGCTTCTCCGAAGAGTTCTTCCTAACATAAAGAACCACCGACCCTGCACAAAATGCTTAACAAAAAGAAATCAACGAACAAGATGAAATATGGTGTGTGCCTAACATATCTACATATATTTTTATTATAGACACTAAAAAATTTCCTTCACCTGCGAACATTATTTTTCTCCGTCAATCCCCCTTCTTCCCTAATAATTAAATAATTTTAATTATTTGATTATTGTCTAAAGTCACAATTCTTCTAGTAATTAAATAATTCTTGTTATTTAATTAATTCACCTCTTTTCTTTTTATTCTTCTTTTGATTAATCAAATAAATTTTATTTATTTAATTATGTCACTAATGTCCTCCTTTTTATAATTAAATAATTTTTTATTTATTTAATTATTACCACTTTCTACCATAATTAAGTAATTATTTTAATTATTCATTAGCCTCTTCTTCCCTAAAATATTTAATTGGCTACTAATTTGTCCTTTTCTCCCACTTTTTGAATTAAAATATTAGTTAATTTAGAAGTCAACTTTCCTTCTTCTATAATTAAATAATATTCATTATTTAATTATTCACTTTCTCTCCTAAATTAAATAATTTTATAATTATTTAATTTACTCCAATAACCTCTCTTTTTTTGTGCCAACCTCTTTATCCATGTCATTCTTATCTGTTCACATCTCATTTAATTTCCACTCTTGATTAAATTATTTTATAATTTAATTTTAACCCTCCATCCTTAACCTATACCTATCTTTGCCCTAATTTAACCCTAACCCTATTCAATCTTGGCCATTGATTGTCATGTCATATTGGCTTTTAATCCTAGCCCTTCATTGTAATTTGTTTTTCTATAAAAGAGACATCATTTTCATTTCAACCAACCTAGTTCATGCTCAAGTACATGTTCAAGGAGACAAGTACAATCTTCAATATTTTGCTATCATTGTCATTAGGCTATTGTTGTATACTCAAAATATGATGGCAATCAAGCATATTGAGCAAAATGGAGAAGGACAATGGAGGTGAATCAACCATGGCATAGGTAATATTGCTTTATGTTTTATGTTTCTATGTTAGATTGTACTTCATTGTTGGTTTAGGGCTTTAGGGTTTTAATTTTGATGATTTATGACCTTAAACTTGATTTACCCTATTCTACATTTATCATACTAGAACATGCTATGATTGATACTAGAATATAGCAAAGAACATATATATATAATAAATTTATCTATTTCAATGATCTAAATAGTTTGTCCAAGCATAAATTTGTATACAACAAAATAAAAGTAGATCTAGAAAAAGAAAAATCTACACTCCCTAATTACCTATATTCGGCACCTATCTCGGAAGGTAACTTTCCATAGACACAAAGAATATAATCTTTTTCTAACTAAACATTTAAATATAACTTGCATGACATAATATTTTAAGACATTTACAATTTGAAACTTGAATTTTAACATGCTTAACTACCAAAAAGTAAATAAATTGATGATTCCTTCTTTACAAAATTAAGTTCATAAAATACCAATAACTCACAAAAAATACATGTCAAATTAATTAACAATAAAAACTGTTAAGAGATTGAAATTTATAATTTACATGTTTATATTTAAAATCAATACAAGTGTTAAAATATAATAATAAATGATAAATAAATATACTAATATCTCCATAAATAACAAGAAGAAATTTTATATTTAAGGAAAAGAATAAAATAGAACTCATAATCCAAATAAAACCTTTCAATTTCATCATAATTACTATCTATAGAGCAGGTCATCCAAAAAAAATTAGAATAGATTTGCAAATATTGTGTGAATAAATTGCATGGTCAGATTTGCTCAAAAGGGCCAAAAAAATTGCATAATGTTTTTACTACATCTGAAGGTTTACCTATAGTTCTACCACATATGAGTAGTCTGCATGGTAGCCTTGCAAGTACTTGTGTTGAGAGTACACCACAGACTTGCCAAAAAAATCTCGTGGGTTAGTGAGCAAGTAGTTCAACACCCATCGAATTGGGAAACGACTATCCAGCCCCTAGAATGCACCTATGACATGGATGCCCTTCATATATCATAGTTGTAGTTCATCATGGTTTCTTGGCAACTTAACCCACTATTCTCTAGAGAGAAACTGCAGTGCACTGTGAGATCGCTTCGAACCCATAAAACTAGTCCAGTCAAAGAATACAACTATAGATAAATGTCCTTGTTTCCTAGTTGTTTCCATTTTTCCCTACCTTCCAAAGACTGAAGTGTAGAAAATATTTAGAGAATGGATTCATAGCAAAAGTATTGGAAATTTCTAAATAAAAAAACTAAATGAATTTCGTATTGCAAATCTGAAATTTATTTATGAAATCGGTGTGGACGTCTAACAAGCATACAAAGGAATTACAGTGTCGTCATGTGCATCAAACCAATATATTAATAGTACAAATGTGATGGCATGTAATCTAATGGTTGTTAGAGATCGCTGCTAACATGAAAGGAGGTGTATATAGATGAATGTGAACTAATTGACAGAATGATTTCATGGGATATGCATAAATTAGATTTTTTGTTGAGGCTTTAAAAACTATCAAGCAAATGCAATTGGGTAGGAGTAGATAAGGCACGCGAATTATTTTCAAAAGCATTCAAGAAAAATATATTTCACAAGTGTAATGCCAAATATCTCTATAAATATTCTCTCCCAAACATCTGAATTATGCATGGGGACACAAAAAAAGAGAGGCATGAATTTTTGATAGACATACATGCAAAATGTGTGAGCATGTATAAGGTATGCAAAGCGCTTAACATAATGCCTCAAAGTGATGCCACCTCATGACTCACAATGATTGATATGCACAAAATTGATTTGTTGAAAATGATTTATAATTGAAAATGCTTTATAAGTTGTCAAGAAAATGTACTCGAATGTGTAATATAAAATGCCATGGCCTCTTACCAACATTTTCCAGTTCACATTGAAATGTGAGTGTCGTAACATTGTATGGACGTTCATCAACTCATAAATGATAAAGGACTTTTATTAGACGCTATACTTGTAACTACTCTACTATAGATATGCAAGTATACTAATAGAGATAAAACATGTGAATTATTTGAAAGAATGCCTCAAACTTGTGAGGCGCAATAAGGAGGAGATGAACTATGTTTGACAGAAATCCATCAAAGAAAATGTGGTAACATGTAATGCTATAATCATAACAAAAGCAATAAATTACAAGTAATAAATTTGGACGCATAGACAAGGAATGTAAACTATCTTAGAAAATGCCTCAAAGTGATGTGCTCTCATGAGACGCATGATTGCAGAATATGCACAAAATTGATTTGTTCAAAAATTCTTAGTAACTTTTGAGAAAATACATTTGGTTGTTGCAAAGCCAAATGCCATGAATGTTTCCAGCATACTCCTAGGTCATGCCAAAATGAAAGCTTTAGAACATGGTATGAGAATCCATCAAAAATATAAAAGGAATGAGGAATTTTGGTCAAGTGTTGTTGTTGAAATGGCCCTCGTAGGCATGCATGTTGAATGTGGAAGAATGCTAAGGCACGCATATTATTCAAATAGCTGCCTCAAAAAGGAAGTTATCCCATAGAATGTTGTGATTGCTAGCTATACAAAAACTGGATTCATTGAAAAAGGTTTAGAAACTTGTAGGAAAATGCAATTGTCCGATGAAAAGCCAAATTTCATAACCTTTACTCCTGACCAAATATGCAAATGGAAAAACATCATCTATACCAACATCAACAATGGAGTTTATGGATGTAGATTTGCATAAAGCTAGGAAGCATATAAAGTTGCAATGGACATGAAATGGCAGTGTATTTAGTTTTGAATTCTTAAAAGGTGGGCCAATCTATTCATCAATGGGTTTTGGGACCATATTCAAAACTTACTTCATCAAAGTGGGATGACGCTGATGCAAGTGAACTAAGTAGACATATATACACTATTAGAATTAGGAAGATCTAGGAGATAGAAGACAAGCACATGAACAATGCATAAGATTGTATTCAGCTAAGTATTAACAATGAGCTCAAACCCTTATTATAAAGAATGAGGATGAGCAAACTCATGCCACAAGAATAGGAAATCACATGCCATGGATTGAGGAGAGGACTCCTCATCCTATAGTGGTGTTGAGTTGCTCTTCTCTATGCAAGGGAGAGGTGTCGAGAGAGATTGGACACGTCTCAAGACAACTCAACATCCTTGACACCTCATAGAAAATGAAGTCAAGCTTATACATTTAAGCATAGCTTAGGTGGGTATAGAAGAAATGAAGATATGAGTCCCAGCAACAAGGCCTAATAAGGTACTAATTTACAATGTAGTCTTTTACAAATGATGGAGAAAGATAGAAAACCCAATGGGAAAAAACTATCCTCCAAAAAAAGACCTTTTCATATTTTCCTCTTTTTGAAATTTTGTTGCTCCTTGTATTTCTTTATCCTTAACTACACTTGGCTCCTTTTGTTGATTTGACTCCATGTTTAGTTGTGATTTTCAACTTTTTTTAGAAAATTTAAAGAAATTTGGAATGGATTTTTAATCACAACTCTTTGATACCCCCCTTTTGAAAATATTTTAAAAAGGAGGAAATCAAAAATATTAAAAAGGGGGGTGTCAAAGAGTCATGATTAAAA
>VDFB02256132.1:225287414-225448226 GCA_007258455.2 Sequoia sempervirens | reverse complement strand
AAAATTATCTTCAATACAATCAAAACAACTCAACTCTAGAACCGCAAGTCGTAAGACTTTAACAACGAGAAATCCGAACCAACAATATTCCTCTCGAACCTCAACCAGAAACACAGAAAACCACAGTTCACAACTGGTGGACACAACTCGCACTATACAATGAATCAATAGCCCAAAATCTGGATATAGCAACTTCCAACAACCATGATCAACATATCTAAACCACACAAACATAGGAGCAAATCCCAGAGCAATCACTAAACATCTGCAACATGTCTTCATTAAAATTTTCTCAATATCCTCGACATATATAGCCAATGATCTATATCCAAGACACTAATGACAACAACAATCAATTGATAACCAATTGACCAGTTGACATCAATGACAACACCTTCATTCTTTCCATTCTTGCAAAAGTTCTATCTCTCTTGAGGAGCTTGATCTTGTTGTGTTCCAAATGAAGAAGGGGAAAACTCCTAACTTGGATGGTTTTCCCATTGAATTCTTCCAAGAATTTTGGGACATCTTGAAGTTCAATCTTTTGGAGGTGATTCATGAGTCCCTATCCAATAAGTGGATGCTCAAAGCCATCAATACCACCTTTCTGGCCTTGATTTTTAAAAAGGAGGGGGTTGACTCTTTTGACTTGTTCTACCCTATTGCTCTACAATGTCACCAAATAGATCATCACCAACTCATTGTAGAGCATTTAAAGTGGATTTTGACCTCTGTCATCTAACCTAAATAGGGTGGGTTGTTAAGGGGTTCTAAATCCTTGATGGTATCATTATTTCCAATGAGGCCATTAACTCTATGTCCTATTCTAGGGATAAAGCTATATTTATCAAGCTGAATATGTCCAAGACCTATGATAGGGTCAAATGGTCATTCCTTAGGAAGATCATGGGGCCTTTGGATTTTCCTCATAATGGATTGATTGGGTCATGAGTTGTGTGGGTTTCCCCTCTGTTTTAATTAATGGTATCCCTTCCCCCTATCCATTGCTTCCAAGGGGCTACAATAAGGAAATTCTCTATCTCCTTACCTCTTCATCCTCATGGTGGAAGATCTATGAGATTACTAAAGCACCAAAAAACCAATGGTTGCATCGACGGTTGGATTATTGCTTAGGAACTTGACTCACAAACTCATCTTCAATTTGTTGATAACAAAGCTTTGTTCGGTGTTGCTAAGATTCAAGAAGCCGTTAATCTCAAGGAAGATTTCAATATCTATTTGGCTGTTTCTAGTCAATAGATGAATGAGGACAAGTCTAACATCCGCTTCTTGAATACCCATTTGATCATCCAACAAAAAATAGCTCTTTTCTTACACTTTAAAATAGGGCAGTTTCCATTTGATTGTCTTTGTATCCCCTTATTGGTTGTTAACCTCAAAAGAGATCAATGAACAAAGATTATTGACAAATTTAAAATGCAAGTTACTCATTGGACCTTCTGATAGTTGTCTTTTGCTAGCTGATTGACTCTCCTAAAATCTGTCCTAGAAGCTTTACCTAGGACTTTGATGCTCTCTCTAAGAAGTTCTTATAGGTTGGCAATTTGGATTCTCAAAAATGGAGTTCTATTAGCTAGGATCAAGAGTGCAAGCCTAAACAATATGGTGGTGTTGGTTGAAAATTTTGTATGCCTTGAGGATATGCAAAATTGTGGTTTCAGCCACAATGTGTGAGATAAACTCTCCTATTTTCAAAGGGAAGGCTCCCCCTTTGCTTTCTATTTTAACAATTTAGAAATAAAGTCTAACTACAAATCTATTCTAAATCTAGGTGAAACTCTGTCTTGTTCTCTTTTTTCAGAAAAGACACTTATTCTTTTCTCTTATTTCAAAAAAGAATCACAGCTAAAAGCATAAATGATTAATGAAGTTAAACAAATAAAGAAGCAAAGTTTCCATAAAAGCACAAAGTCCTCCGTTGCTCCTCCGAGACGGGAAAACAAATTGAAATCACAAAGTCTTTGACAACTTACTCTCCTATCAACCTTTTTAGATGATTTTTTGGTAACCAAGTACAGTATGTAGCAGCTCAAAATCTAACTACATGATGCACTTTTAATGCATAAGCATAGAAAATAAAAGCAGCACAAAATCTGCAAGTTACTCCCTTTGCTTGAGCGTTCTACAATAGCTTCAAACGTGACAAACAGCTCAAAGTCTGCAGTATCAAATCTGAAAACCAATCTAAAACTCCAAACGCAATAAGCAGCTCAAAGTCTGCAAAATTAAGCTTGAATCCCTCTTGTATAATTCCACAAAACTCACAATCAATATGCATAAAATGTCATCACATAACACCTTGAATCAACACAAAGTTTGAAAGCAATTTTCCTCTTTTAATTGACTATAATTTGATTTACATCTAAATTCAAAGTCTTAAAGTGCACATACAAACTAGCAGAGTTTTGTTGTATTGCCAAAAGATAAAAGATTACAATAGACCCCCTCAAGTATTTATAGGAGAGAAGCCTTGAGAAAAAGATGGGAGGATCCCAACTAACTTGAGAAATTCTCTCAACCACTAAATAACTGCAGTTGACTTATTCAATATTACAAGTCCTATTATAATTTGACTTGTAATGTTATTACATGCAATTACAAATTACAACTTTGCAAGTGATATGATCACATGCAATTACATTTTTCTATTTTACATGTAATTTGTCAAAACTAAATTACAAATACATAATTGAAACTTATTTTAAGTGTCCGAAGACATTGGATCTTCATGCTGCTGTTTGGAAAATATTCTTCCATCTCTGTCTTGAAAGCATTCTATGCTCAATCATGTTACTTATTCAACTCCTTGTGTAGCTTCATCATGTTGTTGTTCTTTCTTTGTATCATTCTCCAGCCTTGGAATTTGTTTGAAAAATAAGGCCCATGCCTTATATTATTGATTTGGTAGGTCATGTGTGCAAACAGGACTAACGAGAATGAGACAAAGGGGCTACAAAAATGAGGCCAAAGCTCAATTTCGGGTTTTGGAAGGCTAACTGCAAGTGCAAGTGTGTAATCGGGATTTTTGGAACATATTGCAAGTAACAAAGTGCAAGGTAGGAAAAATAAGAAGTCATTGCAAGTTTATTTTTAAAACTTCTACTTGCATTTGCAGTCAAAATCCCCTACTTGCAGTTGATTTATAAAATCCCAATTTGCAACGAAGGGCATCATTTTTCTTTCTTTTCTTTTACAGAAAATGGTAATGAAATTATGGAGAAATGTGAATGAGGTGAAATGAGACAAATGAAAATGAAATGGAATGAATGAAGGGCGAATGAAAATGGAATGGAAAACGTTTTTAGCAATGAAATGCACTTGACATAGAAAAAAAAAACGTTTGAATGAGGGAGAGCTGAAAATGTGCTTCAACAAAGGGCATTTTCAATGAATGAAAAAAATGCTGAAAATGAGAGGCATTTTGAATGAAATGAATAACGTTCCAGCAAAGAACGTTTTTATTTATGAAATGAATGACATTGCTTGAATGGCGTAGTGCATGAAATGAAAATGTGAAACACGTTTTTAGTGAATGAAAGACGTTTTCAGTGAAGGCGTATGAGATGGAAGGAGAAATGAATGGCGTATGAAAGACAAGGAAAAACGTGTTTTGCATATGAAGAAAAAAACATTTTCAGCAAAGAACGCATTTATTGGAAAAGGAAAACGCGTTTTTCATCCAAAGAGCATTTCTATCAAATGCAAACTCAAACTCACACAATGGCATCCCAAAAAGTCAGAGATTAAAGACATTAAAATGAAGAGAAACAACAAAAATAAAGTGGAATAGACCTGCAACAAGGGAAATCGGGCTTTTATAAGGCCATTACAAGTTCATTTTTCAAAAATCGGGTTTTTTATAACACATTGCAAGCTTAAAAACTCAAATCGGGCTTTTCAAGACACTTTTTAAGTTCACTTTAAGTCAAATTGGACTTTTAAAGACATATTACAAGTTTATTTTCATTAAAAGACTCAAATCGGGCTTTTTGAAGTCAAAAACAAGTTCACTTTTGAAAAATAACTCAAATCGGACCTTTTCAAGGTCATTGCAAGTGAACTTTATGAAATAAAGAAGAAATCGGACCTTTTCAAGCTCATTACAAGCTACTTAAGTGAAATCGGACTTTTTATAACATGTTGCAATTTACTTTTTAAAAGGTAACTTGTAACAAGAGCAAAAAGTTCCTACACCTGTAAGTTAGATAAAAAGTTCCTATAACGTGCAAATAAAACAAAAAGTTCCTATTACTGACTTAAAATGAAGTTTTTTTAAAAACATTATCACTTGCAATAGAGGTAAAAAGTTCCTATTACTGACTTGTAATAAAAAGCCAAATCCCCTACTTGCAGTGATGCCCCAAAAACTCATGAAAACGATCAGGAGTGAATGAAAAAGGATGTCCAAGGGGACCATGGATCTAAAACTGAAATTTTCCAACCTTTGCACCTCATAAAACGTGCCTTAGGAGAGAAAATATTCACTTTTATTCAAAATTTGAATAGGTTATCCCAATTTTTAACTCGTTAAAAATTAGGGACAACAGGTGGCTTGGGCCTTAGGTAAACCATTCTCAATAGCCAAGCCTTGGTTGCTAAGCTTTATTGGCAATGGTGTAAGCATGCAGATCATCCTTGGGATAGAATTCTTAACTTCAAATATCTAGGTGAGTTGATGACATTGAGATTTTGAGAATGGATCTGACTGAAAAAGATTCAATGGTTTGGAAAACTATTAAGAAGGGGGCTTTGCTTGTCAAGGATGGTCTCTTCTAGATTATCAAAAACAACTAGAGGGTCCTTTTTTGGAAAGATGCTTTGGATTTCCACACCTCAATCCTTGCTTCCTTACCTTTTCTTTAGCCCTTGAGCCAAGTCTTTAAGGGGACAAGATGGTCTAAGGTTGATTACTTTAAGAGTACTCTTGAGATTGGGGAATCCCTGATCTATCATTGGAAAGATTCTAAGGTATGCAATCAACTCTCACTTCAACAAAGGGTTGAGATAATGAAATTGTTTGATATGACATCTCTTACACCTGTGTTATCTCAGCATTGGCACCAACATTGACATCCTTCGCTAAGACTACTAGTACTCAACATGTGCAATTCCCTATTTTTATGTTAAGTGCAAGCTTGAGGGGAAACAAAAGGCTATGGATTCAGCTCCAAACCTAGCGGTAGACATGTTCAACATATCAGCCAAAGATGAGGTAGATGATGTCATTGGCAAATTTTTCTTTGCTAATGTAAGTCTATTCCATGTTTGCTCTCCTTATTCTAAGTAGGCCATGTCCAGGTTGCATGAGAAGGACCATATGTGGCACCAAGGGAGGAAAAACTAAGAAATATTACTTTGGATAATAACTATTCCAACATAAATGTGCTAATGGAGAAAATGAAGGCCACGTGGATTTCACATGGGTGCAGCATTATCATGGATGGGTGGACAGACATTAAACATTGTCCACTCATCAATATCATTGTCGGAAGTCTCTTACTTCCTTAGGGCAATTGATTTTTTAGGAAATGACAAGAATGTAGAGTTCCAATTTGAGATCCTCGAAGATGCCATTGAGGAGAATGGCGTTAACAATGTGGTGTAAGTTGTGACAAATGTGGCTTGTGTGTGCAAGGCAATTGGGAAGCTAGTTAAAATTGCCAACAAACATATTGACTAGACCCATTGTGTGCACGTCATGAACAATGCACTCAAAAATAACAAAATTGAGTGGATCAATTTGGTTGTAGCCAATTCAAAAGATGTGCAAATGTTCATAAGTAACCACCACACATCACATGCACTATTTCAATCCTTCTCCAAGAAGGAATTTATCAAACAAATCAAAACTAGATATGCATCCTACTTCATTCTATTGGACATGATGACTGAGTTACAATTGCCCTTGCCACTAATGATCATTGTAGGGATTGAGGATGAAGAAAGTGGTGAGGAGCAACACTTTTTGGTTGGGTGCTAAATACAAAAAGTGTCATATCCCCAATTTTCATGATTATCAAATATGGAGAACACTCAAATCCTTGGGGAGGTATATGAATGCATTGATACCATTCACAATCAATTTAAGGTCATTGTTCGATAGAGAAACCCCACATTTCAATACTATAATGAGCACATCCGAACTATCCTTCAATGAAGGTGGGAGATGCTCATCACTCCTTTTTATAGGGCTTCCTATGCACCAAAGTGGTATGCACAAAGACTTGGTGGACTTCTCCCCATAGATGATGTGGAGGTGAAGAGGGGCTTCATGGAGGCCATTAAGAAAATTTAGTATAGGGGAAGCCATAGTGATTCAACACAAATGGACCAATTGTGTCAAACTCGGCTATATGAGTTCAGCAAAGGAGAACTGATGCAGAGGGATAAAAAAATGAAAGAAACAAATGGTTTTCAGATTCTATAGACTAGATTGAAGGTGTTCCAACCCTACTTTGCTATAGTGAATTCAAACAATCTGATTTTTTTTATTAAACCCTCAAGAAGCCTAGGTTTTGATAGTCTTTATGACAAAGAACACACTCAGACTTTCATAAATCACACAAATGATTGAATTAGGACTTCTCCTTTGGTGGGCACCTGGGCAGCAATCTAAAGAAGAACTTCAGCAAATTTCATCAATTTTTGACAGTGCAAACAAAAGTTATGAATTTTTTAAGCTAGCTGGAAACCCTAGTTCTGAAATAGGGTTGCTGGTAGTATTTTTGCCATATCTTGCTCAAAACACAATGAAATCACACCAAACCAATTGCATTAGATTCTTAAAACAAAACTATATCATCCCATCCATTCATAGATCCTGAAATGGCTCCATACAGTGCCGTACAATGCTGTTTTCAGACTGTAATTGCAGAAAATTGACATAAAATTGACAAAAAACAGGGTATTTCATGAAATCTTGCTCCCATAGCTTCTTGGAGTGTGTATTCTCATTGATTCAACATGAATGAATATCAAAAACAGTTACCATTCGAAAATACATGCTTTTCCTTCAAAAACCTAAAGTAGCCTAATGTCTTTTTGCACTTAAACTTGCAAAATATGTATTTTTTTTCATCCAAACCTAACAAACCTAACCTAAGTTGGTAACTCACTCACAACCCCACTTGGGTGAGGTTCATTATAATATTATTTGTCCCTTTTACAATATTTGCAACCTCCTTAAATAACATTACTAACTTTTGACCTCCTAGGACTCCTTAAGAAATTCAATTATTTAAACATAGTCTTTTGGAGGGAAACTCCTCTAGACCTTATTACATACTCAAAAGGATCCCATTGAGTGGGCATCCATGCTAAAACACCAAAATGGACTTCTTCATGAACTTTTTCATCAAAATCCAAAACTTAGATGCTCCTGCATCAAGAACCCAATGAGTTGGTGGTGGTTGTATGGGTCTCCATGATTGATGATTGATACACACACTAGGATTCAACTCTTATCATAGTTTTATAGTTACTCTATCGTTGAGAGGAAATACTCTACATACTACTTCATCCACTCTATCAAGATTCAAGAGTAATGGACTTAACTCTAAGAGAGCAAACAAGCTTGTATTGCATGCAATGCCTTGTGTTCTGTGGATCACAAGAGGATTAAGTACACAGAGAGACTAACAGCATGGTTGGATGTAAAGTCAAAAGAACTAACACAGATTTATGAGAATCAGGTTGCATACTAGCAGTTTTCATGATGAGAAGTATGGCACAGCATTTGCATCAGACAATGAGTTAGATTTAACCATAATAAATTGTATCTTAAGCTTGATAAATGATATAAATATTTGGATTATCAAATTGTAATTTTTTAATAAATTTTAACTTCTTTTATGCATATTGTTTGCATAAATAATAAATTGCAACCCTTTATTTTTTTAATATTAATTTTTTATATATTCTTTTAATAGGCATCCTCCTACCTTGCCCAAATTCCAGGAAAATTTGCTGTCCCTATGTCCCCCATTCCCCAAACTTGGAGAAGCGCTGCTATAAGTTTTATTTAAGGAATGACACAACCATACAAGTCATATGATTTTGAGCTTATACCCGAATCTGCACATTTCATTCCCGAAACCATTCAACTACAAATGCCTTTTGAACAGAATTGAACTGGATGGGCCAGTCGCTTGTCAATGGTTGTTATGCCATCAAGTACTAATAAGAAGGTTTTCTGACGAATGCATTGGAGATGTTCCTTCTTTTTTATATATATTAATTGTTTAGATAATTAGAAGGCACAACGTTTGGAGGATAATAATCTTTCGGTTTTGCCCTGCGGGTTTGACTGAGTGCTAAAGATGGAACATTACCAGAATGAAGCTGGAACATTACCAGAATGAAGCTGAGTTCAGTTCCCCAGGAACTGATGGGTAAGCTCTTATTACATGAGGGTAAAACTTCATTCACCAATCAAAAACATAAAAATTTCTCAGTTTTTTCATAAAGGTGTGTGTATATATATACATACACATACAAATTTCTCAATTCAAATCACATGTATTGGATTGGGATGTTTCGGTTGAATATGGCCTTAGTTTGTTAATTTATCAATAACTGCCTGCAATGACGCCAACAAATTGGCTCAGGCATGAGTGGATGTTCTGAATTCGAGCATTTATTAATAGTAGACAGTGAAACAATTAAAAGTATGGATCATAAGAGGTTTGAAAATTATGCAGACCAAATATCCCGTGTGCTACATGGGACTATTAATGCAAATCTCGGTAATATGTGGCAGAATATTATCAACTCTTATTGTCACTGTTTGTGTAAACAGTAAACGCCTACGTTATTTACCTAACAACTTTAATATTTGCTCAAAAAACTCAAAACTTAACACATAAAATTGAAAGGCCTTAAAAGCTGAACCTGGTCCAAGCACATGTTATGCATATGCAATTCATGAACCAGACAGAATTCCTTGTTAATCATGTTAGAAATCCATAACAAAGGAATTTAGGCCTATGCAATGGTCACCCTAGGAACATAGTGAAATCCATAAGAAGTACCAAAGTATTTATTGGAATTCTAGTTTGTACAGTGTACAGTAGTACATCTGGTACATACTGGAAATAATGCAAGAGTAAGAGGTCGTAAACTCGAGCCTTTGAATTATTTTTATCTAGTAAACAATTAGATAAATAAGCAACAGGTCAAAGGATAACGAAGTTTAGAACCAAAAACACTAAGTGGAGTAACAAGTAAAAGGTGTTTTACACTTTGTGCAGTTGCTGATATGAATAATTTAATGAAATTGCAGGTTTATGGGTCCTCAAATTGCATGTAGGAAGTATTATTTCATTCAATGTTATGGACTCAACTGGCAATATTTTACCTGCAAATCTAATACAGCGATTGGCAAAAAAGAAAAATATTGTTGTGGGAGCTGGCAATTTTGGCAATCCTGGGCTGGGACATATTCTGATCAAGTCTCAAGAAAAAATCAATGGCAGCAACATATTTGACAAAGAGTACGACGTTTCAGCTGTGCGAGTGTCTCTTGGGCCAGTTTCAACTTTCAAAGATGTATACAGATTAACGCAATTCCTATGTTGCTTCAGGGATGAAGACTACATAGAAGCTCAAGTCATTGGATTCATAGAGGACTCCATGCCTTAATGCCCGTCTGGTTATTCGCTAAAGTGCATCAGTTTAATAAACGTGTATTCTATTTGTTTGTCTGCCAGCTTGTAGTTGCTTCACCTTGTCATTGGAAAAGCATGTAGGTATAGGATTTTCTCATGAAATGACTTATTGCAATGAAATTATGTGCTTCAGCTCTATAGAGTAAACATGGATGTATATCAGATTTCAGGATTCAATCGGACCATCTTATTCAACATTAAAAGATCATCTGGCGAATCAGGATTATAGTCACAGGATACAATCCAAAACAAAACTTGTCAAAGGTACCATTCCTGGGAAAGAACTCATACTACATACATGTAAAGAACATACCCTATTTAAGGAGTTTGTTGACCTCAGGCATGTCATCCGGAGCTCTTCTGCAACACTACAGGTGACGAGACCCAGAATGAAAGCACGTTCGATGAAACTTTTGATTTTTTATTATAGTGTAAAAGGATACAAGTTCACCTGTAGTACTTTTTATCATTCATTGTGTGGGTGTTGAGACCAAGAAATCCTTTAACACCTTTTCATCCCACTTAAAATTTTGGCCAGGTTGGGCCTGCATTTCGAGACAGGTCTGGGATTTGCATGTTGTTTTGTACGTATAACCCATTCATTTACTAGCGGATTAAAAGATCAGTTACGTGCCAAAATGATTGGCATGCATATAAAAATATCCTAGTAACGAAATTAGTATCTAATTTTTTGGTTAATCTTTATTTTTAGTTTCATAGTAATAATTTAATTGTTTAGATAATTTAAAATTAAAAGTACATTATAATTAATAAATTTTAAATTTTAAGAAAATTTTGATAAACTGTAGTATATAACAATGAAATATAGACATTTTCAGAATGTGATAGGATGTGATGGTTTTGTTAAAAAAATTTACATAGTTGTTTATTGTTATATAAATGTTTTTTTCATCATTATAGGATAGATTTAGTGTATGTATTATACTTATCATATATCAATTGTGTTGAATTGGCCTTGTCTTTACCTTTTCCATGACATGTCTATTTTTCTTTTAATATTGTCATCTCTGTAAACATTATTGATGTTGTTATTGCCAAATGAGTTATTAGGAATTATGACTCCTAAGAGAGCATGCAATTTCATGAGGTAATGACCTTCCTTCTAGAGAATATTTACTTAGTGTTGCATTGCATTTATCAATGTTGGATAATTCTTATATTTAATTTAAGTGCATGGTGATAAACTTGAAGTTAAAAATGATTAAGATTTTTTTTAATTCAAGAATTTCAAACCTTAAGAATTGTAACAAGATTGTTAAGTGTGATCCTTGGTTTATTTGCAACACCTCTATTGTCTTTTCACATTGCTCCAAGGATTTTGTTATATTAACAAGACCAAAGTCAAAGTTCTGATATGGATTGATTTTCATAGGTTACATTTACCCATGTGGGGCTTTGAAGATCACCTCATAAAGCTTCTTGGTCATCTTTTATCATGAGGAAAATAAATTTTATTTTGTTCATCCCAAAGAACATGGGTTTAAAATATGCAAATAGCAAAAATGTTTCCTACATAATTAATGAGGAGAGAAATGCATACAAAATATGATCAAATAGTTTAGGAAAGAAATATATACAAAAAATATTCACTACATAGTACAGTGTTTATCCTTAGAGAAGCCTTTCAATAAAACCCAACCTTCAAAGCTCAAACCAATGTATTCATAATAACAAGAACAATTACAATACAATATTAGGCTCAAGCCTTGATAGGAGAAAGGCCAACACAAGTTTAGAGAAATTTTGGCAACATAACCTCTACAAAAATTGCATCATCATACATCGTCCATCCCAAGCATACAACATATGTAAGCGAAGTGAAACAAGAAACTGTCAAAGAGCAAACGACCTATTTACCATAAGAAAAAACACCAAGAGGTATGGCAAAAAAATCCCATGTCAAATTCAAAATTTTCATTCCAAGGTGAGTCTTCAAATTATTTTTAGTACATGTACTCTTATGCATCATAAAGGTGGCACAACCTCTTCACCAACTTGGGCACTCCATTTTGGGTTCATTCCCATTCAAAGATACCTTATGATATGTCATGCTTACATGTCATAAGTTAGTCAACAATTCAAATCCACTATGTAACCTCTCTCTTATGTGCTCTTATGCATCATTGAATCATCATGAGATCACCTACATATCTTACAATGTCATAAGATGTTATACATATCTATGACACATATGCTCTTATAACTTCTTACACACATTATATATTGCATTACACATGGTAAATGGTGCCAACACAAAATGGGACACCCTTTTCCATGAGTTTGTACAAATAATTAATAAATTAACTACTAGGCTTGCAAGGTGTATGACTAATTATTAAGGGGAAAGAGGCCCTTAGACTCACTCAATCAAAGCATTTGCAACATTCACTAAAGTTTCAACCTTTTCAAACATCAACCTCCTTCCTCCACCATGTCACAAACAATTTATAGTAAATTATACATCTATATGTTTCATCTGTGTGTGAAAATATAAGTTCTTTATCAAGTTGATGGCACTCTAATTACCACATCCAATTTGAATTGCTCCCTTAGTACAACATCTAAACATAATCTTTGAAGCTGAATTGCCTCATTATCTAGACATGATTAGCTATTGTGTACTTTATCTTTGTCATGGATAAAGTGACCACAACTCGTTGCTTGCTCATCCAACTAATAATTTTTAAGATTTAATGTGCTGTTCACTTACAATCCTATGTATAATGTATATGTCTCCAACATTCTTGGAATGGTGTAATTGGATGTCCATAAGGTGTTGAGAGAAATTATTATTTTATTATTATTCTCTTTAAGGACTTAGAACATTGTTGTAATGACATTGATAAGGAGGTCAAATAAAAAGGTCAATAGTGAAAAGTATAGTCATCCTCATCGTAAGAGTAACTTATCATCTCCTTTATGGAGCATCTTGTCAATATGGTAGACCCTCATTAGTTACCATCTTCATTATGGAGTGCTAGACTTAGAGAAGTCTACCCAATGAGATTTGTGGGTCAAATATGTTGTATTGATTGATATCTACCTTGAATGTCTGAGTAATTAAATAATGTGGTGTGGGTTTTGCTTATGGGTATTAGTTTTGGTGGTCAAAAACTTTTGTAACCACATGTAATTTCTTATTTCCATTCTCTCAATAAATTGGAGGCATGTGATATAAGTTTAATGTTATGCAAGTGAAGTAATTAATTCTATTGGAATGTTGTCAAACTAAAGAGTTGGAGTGGATTGCCTTGATGTAACTGATTCTTTCAAATTAATACAACCTCAATGTTTCTTTGATGGTGGAGTTTCTTTGAAAAGATTTTCTCCATGTATATCTAGTGGTATGTGTGATCAATGATTCTAATTTGTTGCTAGATGTGTTTCTCCATGTTATATTTCAATTTTTAATTAAGTAACATATTAATCTAATCGATTAATTGTATATTTAATAATTTTATGTTTATCCTTTCATTGTATTTGTTCTCTATTTTTAGTAATTGCACCCTTAAATAGGTTAAAAACATAACCATGGTAGATCTTTTGATGTCCACATCTCCTACCCAATTCAAGTAAAGTAATCCCTAGATCTCTAAAAATCTTTACAAATACCACTAACACTATTATGATACAAAGTGATATTTTCCCTCATGTTGCCAAAAACATAGAATACCACCCTAGTAGAAAAAATAATACTCTAAATTACCACACAAATGTCTAAAGACTCTCTTCATTATTGTGTAGTGCTCATTTCCGAGATTAGTCATAAACTAACTCAAGAAGATCCCATTTGTTGGGGAATGTCTAGTCTAGTGTAGATCATAGCATAGATAAGGCTACTAAGTGTGAGTGTAGGTACATGATACATATCCTCCATCTTAGAAAATATAGACAAGCACTACTCAACTGATAACATAGTCCCCATTGAAATAATAGCATCACTAGTTTGTAGCCTATCACATTGAAATGTTGCAACATAAAATTAACATACCTTATCACAACCAAAGTTTTATATTAATCATCTCTTCTTATCTCCATACCCAAGATTAACTTAGCAATGCCTAATTTCTTCATATCAAACTATAATAAGAGCTAAGATAGCATATAGTCAATCATCCCCTTAATATTACTGAACATTAACATATTATCCACATACAAAGTGATAACAAGGAAATTCTCACTATCCTACTTAAAATATATATGGCGATGTAATTTGTACCTCACAAATCATAACCTCAAAACATAAGAATCAAAATTTTGGCACCACATAATATAAACCAATGACACCTTATCTTTTACCATGTGGTGCTTACACTATGTTACGTCATTTTTTCTATCAAATCATCAAATAAGAAAGTTGTCATCTCATTTATCTTCTTAATCACAAGGTCAAAAGCTATTGCAATAGATAACAAGAATGTAATGGATGTCAACTTAGCCACTAGAAAATAGATCTCACCAAACTCAATCTCCTCAACTCAAAAAAATCCTTTCACAAAGTTTTACCTTGTACTTCTTAACATTGTTATATGAACCAAACTTATTTTGGAAGGCTCATTTATAACCAACAAGTTTCCTTGGGTGATCCCACAATAGTGATTTGCAATTTTTGGCCAAACTGGACACTGAAATTAATTTTTTTAACTAAATCTTCACATTCGGGCACCTATAGCAGCTGAACCGTGAGGAATTTGAAGATGATGCAAACTAGAGTCTCGTCACATTTTTCTGTAGATTCTAAAAATATTTTTTTCAAAATTTTTGGAATCAGATTGCACTCTTTTTCCATCTCCCATGAAAATTGGTTTTTTTCAGAAAACAACATTTTTAAAAAGTGACGCACACCGTATAACACATAACTTTTTTTTCATGAAGAATAAAATTCTAATTCTTTTGAATTTAGATTTGTAACTCCGATATCTAGTGCTTCCACTTGGTTAGATAGTTTTTTATTGAATATTTTTTCTTTAATCAAGTTTGAAGTCAAACCAATTACAATTGGACATAGTCTGACCGTATAACATGTAACTTTTTTTGTATATATCAAAATTCAATTTATTTATTTTGTTGGATCAAGGGCTTCAATATCGGTGCACTCATATTTTTCAAACAAAAAATTGATAATTTGCTATTTTTCCACATGTGCAGAACATAAGACCTTCATTTTTGATGAAAAACCTATGTTTAATAAAACCAAAAAAACAAATACATAATAAAACTAAAACATAACTAAATTATATTTGTTGGATAGCTCATTTTGAGGACTACCTGATTTCAATTGGGTTTGTGAAAACTCCTCCATTTTCATCCTCAACCCGAGCTTCCAAGTGTAAAAATTTAGGTTTTTTGTGTTTCAAGGGGAGAATGAGGAATAAGGGGGCTTTGTACAAACCCCTAGGGATTTGAGCGAACCACCCTCAATAAGCATTTCCTTTTGTTATTTTGGGCGGGAAATGTGGGCCCAGTAATTAATGGGTTCAGTCGAACTTGTAGGTTCATTTGAACCCCTAAAACCATTTTTTTTGCCATGGGGTTGTTTTTTCTCAATTTTCCTTCCTCCATCAAATTGTAAACCATTATTGTGGCTTCACCCCCTTCCCTTTGACAACTAAACCAAGTCCTAAATGATTATTTTTCAATACAACTATCTCATCATCCGTGGCCAACTTCCAGGACTTACTAATATTCATCTTCATTACCTCTTTCATAGTTCAAGACTGGTCAATATTAATAATAAAAATACATATTTAAAATTGAGTGGGCTATAGCTCTTTAGTTGCCTCCTTTAAGTTGACCTCCTCAAAACCAAAGGAATAGGTTATTCCTCAAAAAATTGTTGGCCCATCTTAAACATATAGTTCAACCCTAACAATCATCTCAATCTTTAGTTGTAACTACAATATAGATTATAGACTCCTATTTGGTTTCTCAAGGGTGGAAGCAAGAAGTTGGGTCCACATTTAGGGAAGCATCGAGAAAAAAATATCAATAGGAACAAGTACCTATTTTAAAATATAGGTACTTGTTTACAATCGAAAACCCAAACCTAAATTTCTAAAATGGGTACCTATTTCATTTTTTCAAATGAGTAATCATTATAATTACATCATATTCTTGCTCCTTTTTAGAACGGGTACACATTTTAGAGCGAGTAGGTGTTCCATAAAATTTAAAATTTGAAACCTATGACTTGCTTTTGTTTTAGGCTTGGAAACCCATGCCTTAGCATTGAACCTACAAGTAGAAATTCATGAAAACAACAAGAGAAAAACTGACTTTAGCAATATGGCTTATGAGTGTTTTTTAGAATTTTTTAACAAAATGAAAACCCATTATAGATGACGATGTTTAGTGTTCAAATATGTTTTTTTTTTTTTAAATTGGACTTCTTTTTTAATTTATTAATTATTTTTTGAAGAAACTGGTTCATAAACTTGAAATGTTGGGTATTAGTATTTTTGTAACTTTTATTTTTTTAATTTAACATATGTATGTATGTATGTATAATATGTGTGGGTGTGTGTCATCAATTAGACATCATTTTGTACACAATAAAAAAGTAATCTTATGATTAGTTTAACACAAATTATGCTTTCCATACATGAGGGGTTTTCAAAAATAGTAATTAGGACTAATCAAAAAATAAAAAAACTATATTTGGCAAAAAATTACAAAAAAAACCTTCATCAATATTTAGTGTAATACAGATCTTCCCCAAAAGGAATTAGAAAATTACTTTTATTTAGGTCAAATTATGTTTGTCATACACATGCATGTTATGGTCCAAAAAAAGTGGCTTTGTACAAGCCTAGATACAAAATTAATTTGTATCATTTGGGTATTAGAATAAACTAAATATTTGAAAACAAGACTCAAAATATGTATTTCATATAACTAAATTTTTTAAGATTTTGTGTGTAAGTGCTTCAAATTTTTAGTCCAACTATGATTTTTTTATTTTTTTTAGGAAAAACACTTCCACTAATTGGCCAATAAGTGGACCCAAATTCTTGCACTTACCCTCAATTATAGGAAAATATTTGGTATCCTTGAATATCACTTTCTAACTATAAAATTATTTTTTCGTCACATGATCCCAAAACTTGTACCCTTTCACATTGTCATTGTAGCCAATAAAGATACATTTCACATCCTTATAATCCAAATTTGACTACGTCTCCTTAGATACATGTGTATATTCCTTGTAACCAAAAACCTAAAGATGATGAAGTGAGAGCTTCTTGTCTATCCAAACCTCCATAGAGGTGTTTGTTGGAGTCGATGATTGAACTCACATAACACCGGGAAAAGATCACCTTCATTCAAAATACCTTATCACACAAGAGAAAAGAAAAAGATTTGCTAGATGAATCTTGAGATTTCATTAGACACAAAAAGATAGTAATAATATACAATGAAACCCTTTTATAAAGATAAGTATGAAACCTTAGATGATGATATAATTAGATCATGACATGTGTCCCAATCCTATTTCTTAAGTAATCTTAAAAATGCTAGTGTGAATAGGCCTTAATAATAATTAATTATGTGATTACCTTTTTCATATCAACACCCCCTTAAGTGAAACCTAGGGAGTAATATGACATAAAAATATTCATTGATGATGAATGATGTATTGGTCTCGGCTATAAGGCCTGATAAGGTACCCATGTACAAATAAGTAAATATCTCAAAACCAGAGAAAAAGAGAACCTCATGGAAAAAAACTCCTCTCCAAAAAACAAAAAAATGAAAAACAATCATGTACATGTGATGGAAGAAAGGAAGATGGAACATGACCCCCAAGCACTAATTCTATAATAAATGCATAATGCATATCCCCCATAAGAGAGAAAAGATGAAACTTATGGCTATGACCTAAAAATGTCATATTTTTGCACCACTAAGCTGGATTTAGTGTAGACCTAAGAGCTTAATGAGTGTACAATAGTGTATGAATTTATATGGTCATATGAATTCTATATGGATCTATTTTTCCATATGAATTTATTAATCATTTTTAAGCCACTTCCCCAAAAAAATTACCCTAATTTTTCTATACCCTAATTTTGGTATTTGGGCAAGCAATCTTAGGGTTTTAATGCCTTTTGAATGTAACAATGATGTCTATTTTCTAGGATGTACTATTTGAAAGCTCAAGTATGAATCTATCAAAAAATAGATAGGAAATTATAAATTTGAGACTTCAATACCATGTTGAAGTTAGTGGTTGAACCCTCATAGCACCCCAAAGATCACTTGCATTCAAAACACCCTATCACACAAGAGAAAAGAAACTCATTTTCTATGAAGATTGAGACTTTATTAGATTAAAAATGATGATAATAATAATAATAATATAAATTAAAACCTTGTTATAAAGATGAGGATGAACCCTAGATGGGGATATAATTAGATCATGTTACATGTGTCTTAATCCTATGATTTGAGGCAAAAAAAAATTATATGACCTAAGTAAGCTTAAGCATGCTAGTGTGAATAGATCATAATAATAATTAATTAGGTGATTATATTTTTCACACCAATAGTTTTATTAACAAACATTGATGTAAGAGAGTTTTTAATCAGGTAACACATGGTATTAACTACCTCCATCTAAAAAAATTATTCCATATTAATCACATTGAGCGTGCTCCTAATGGTTTTCATCAATGCCATCTTCATCCTCTCCACAACTCCATTTTTCAAAAGGTTTTAGTATTCTCATGTTTCACAATACCATTCTCTTTAAAAAATCTATAAAACTCAATTGAAAAAAATCTCCACCATTATTAGTTATCAACACCTTGATATTTCTACTTGTCTATTTTTCCACAAGAACCTTGAACTCTTTAAGCAAACTAAAAACATCAAATTTATGCATAAGAAAGTAGACCCAAGTCCTCAATAATCATCAATAAAAGAAATATCTTATGTAAGGATTTTGTAAGTGAAGAAACATTTACTAGACCAAAATATCATTGTGAACTTAAGATCTTAAATATCATATGAGAGCTCAAGTAAAATTCCACACAAATATAATGTTTACAAAATTCAAAGTCAAAGAGAACAACCAATTAGATTCTCTACAAGATTTTTGTTTTTTTGAGGTCCTAAGGGCCCATGCACTCATACCACAACATAGTTCTATCACCCAATAAATTACTCTATGAGGTGAGAAAATATTTAGAAAGCTAACTACATTTCCAAGTGTTGCAAGTCTTGATGTTGCAAGCCTCTTTGCTACAACTACCAATCATGTAGCATAGATGTTGTAGACACCTACCAATCATGTAGCATAGATGTTGTAGACACCAAAGTTGTAATATTAGTTCTTACATTTCTATTTTCTATCTAAATACTACTAAACTAAGTTACATTGAATGTAGGTGGTAGAATTAGAGAAAAAAAGATTCCTAACTGAAACTCATTTTATAATTACCATAAATTTGTTGACAATAAGTGTTGTCATTGATGTCAACCCAATATATGTTGTCATTGATGTCTAATGTATTGTTGGTGTATGTACATGCTCTGGAAATAGTTGTTGCATAGTTGATATCAGTCCATTGCATTTAGGCACAAACAATGTGGTAGAGTTACAAGCATTGATCCACAATCTGAGATCGAAGGGATATTCGACCTTAGTGATAAATGCACTAAGGAGCTGGTTGATTTCATATTGGAAATTGAAGGCATTCCTTGACCCAGTGCAATCATTTTTATACATACATATGGGTTTGGAGATTGTGTATTGGTAAGGGAAATGCTTGGGATGTGACCTTAGTCACGAGGACAAAAAGATGGGATGTAAGGATTGTTATGATTGGCGGCTAAAGCAGGTGACACATTAGGTGGCAATATTTTTGGCATCCTTCATAAGGGTGAATAGGTATAAAGTATTCGTTGCAACTTATAGCTAAAACATGAAACCTTTCAAAATAATTGCAAGTTGGATCCAGAATTGCTTTACTCATAAAAGATGAGGGTAAGGAGGCATTTAAAGGAGAGATGGTTTAGTGCCAAGGGAATTGTGAGAATGAGAGGTATTATTCTGGTTGAGTGGTTGCAGATGGATATCCCCATCTGCTTGGTGTGCTCGAGAAGGCAGTTGGCATTTTTGGGTTGTATACGTGAGAAAAGGTTAAAAGAGGTGTTCAAATCTCTGAATTGTCTTGTGCTAAAATCGATAAGACTGGTGTCGGGAGGAATTCATGATGGTGGATGAGTGCTATAGAGTCAATTCAGACATATCATCCAGGTTCGTGGCGTCGCTATTGGATTTGGGGAATCAAAAGAGATGGTGTTGGCTTTATCGTATGAGCTGATTAGGGAAGATCTTTTGGGCAGCTTGGCAGACGTGGTGCAGGTGGCACATCTGGGTGTTGTCATTCCAACACCAAGAAATGTTCATATGGTTTTGAACAGGGAGGTGGTGATGTATTGGTGGTCGTTCTTGTTTAACTTCAAGGCATGCACCTTAATGCATCACTGACACAAAGCAAAGAAGGGTTGCACATTCCTAAAAAGATGATAAATCTAGAATCCTTTCATGATTTGGATTGGATGCACGAGTTCATTGACTAGTAGGAGGTGGCAGAAAATGTTTGAAAGAAAATGAAAGAACGTAAATTTTTGTTAGTATGTAGATATGCAAAATTTTGTCATATATCAAATATAATAGAAATCGTAGAAAGTTTAGTAGGAATAGGGATAAAATGTGCTAGGTTCAACCTGGATTATAGGGGCTAGAGCCCAAACATTTTGTAATACTCTTCATATCAATATATCAATACACAGAGCAATGCAGTTGCAGCTGAATTTTAAAAAGTGAGTGTTGTAGGAATTGTATCTGTAATAGTTCATAAATGGCAGAATTAAAAGTGGTTGAGTTACAACAATTTCATGTTTTTCTCATGTAGGTATTTTTACCTACTTTAAGATTTTTGATAATGTTTAAAGAATATGAGATATTTGTATTAATTTATTAGTGGTTGTAGTTGCAGTAAAATAATTGATTTATTTCAAATAAATCATATGTATCTCTGCATTAGGGCTTTTGATGGATTAATATTGTTCGTTTGATTGTTTCAATGAGATAAATTTGAGAAAACATCTTTTTTAATTTTTTTGGAAAGGGTGTATAGACTTACATATACATTGTATCATTATTTTAAAAATTCTTGGATGTTGTTTTCAGTTTTGTATTAAACAATTCATTCTTGTTAAATTTGATTAGTATGGAAAATGTTTCATTTCAATTACATAAGCACATCTTTGACACTATTTTTCTTATTTTGCTAAAATTTGTAGAATCGCTATAAAATTCATCCAACAATCATTTATTCCACAACTAATTCATTTTATAGCCACTAACTAGCATGTGAAATCTCACTATTAAACAAATTTTGGTCTACCCTAATCAATTCATGGAACTATCTAATTTGTATTAAAAAAAACTCTTTCATTTTACCAAAAATTTCCCCTTTTATAATTTGATAATAATTTCTCTAATTTCCTTTAAATTCTAGGATTCAATTTCATATTTTATTTTTATTATATAGTATTTATATATAGCAATTGTATTTTTTAAAATAACACATAATATACCAAATTAACAATAATATATATGTACTTTGTTAGAATTTGTAAAATATATGACAATCTATAAATTATTGCAAAAAATAGAAACAATGAAACTATAAATACAAATGCTAAAAAAAAAAAAAAATAACATTATAGAGTTTAAATTTAATGTTAAAAATGTAAATGCTCTAAAAAATAAAATGAGCATTAAGAGAGGTCACAATAGCACGAATTGCATAAATTGGAATACAAGTTAAGAGAGTGGGTATATATAGATTACGTAAGGGGGAGGAGGTGGCAAACACAAACATTAGGGAGAGTTTTCAACTAATTTATCAACATAAGCAATATTAATTAAAATTGCAAGAAAACCTAGATAATAGAAAAATAAAAACACAACAAGAAAATAAAAATCTACACTATTACCCTCCCTTAAGCACAACTTAGGTGGGTTAAAAAATGGGTCTTGATAAATGAAGATTGATTAGCAACTCATGTACATAGAAATCCTCCCCAAAGAGAAAAAGGCCCTCAAGTGAGAATACATCCCCACAAAATAGAGAGAAAAGACACCCAAAAGTGGAGAGAAAAAAATATTAAGTGGACTCCTTAAGATGAAACCGCTTGCACCCCTAACAACCTACTCATAGATAAAGATACTTGTTTTCTAAGAAGGATTTAGTGAAAATATTAGCATCGTACTTGAATGTCAGATAGTAGTAGAGATAAAGGATTTTTCCATGCATAAGATATGTGCTTGGTTGACTAATAATGAATTAGGTTCCATGAAATCTATATGGAATTTAGGTTGTCACAAAATATGATTGATATTCATCTGGATTAGATACCAAACTTAGTAAAAATATACTGAATCCAAATGGTCTTAGTGGCAACATTAATAGCCTCTTGCTAATCATCTTCAACGGAAGGTAGATAAATAACATAATGCTTCTTTCTCAACCAACAAATAGGACTTAGACCAAAATAAAAGTTGTAACTGAAACTGAAATTGTGATCTTGAGAATTGACTACTTAGTATGGATCTATATAACCCACCAAATTGATACAATATCCACTACATAGTAAATCCCAAAAGCGTGAGTGTGAGTACCATAAATGTAATGGAGAATACACTTGTTTACCTTCTAGTACAACTCATGAGGCTCTTGCACCAACCTAGAGACCACGTTCACAAAATATAAAAGTATTAGGCCTTGTATGAGTCAAATAAATGAGGCTCTCAATAATCTTTCAATACAAAGTACCATCCAGTTTTGATGGTGGAATGGGAGGATGGCGTTCGTCTGGGGGTGCACGGGTTTGAAAGCCCGCGGTTTGTAATAGGTCGCGGATTCCTTTCTCTGCCCTCTCTATGTTGCATGTGGGTGAAGCGTTGGAGTGGGAGTCGATCATTGCTGAGGGGGGGGTTTTTCTTGCTTGCGAGGGAGGGGAGCGATGAGGGCCGGAGGCGGAGTTTATTTCTTTTTTCTTCTGTGTGTTGCTTTCTATAGTTGTTGTGTGTGGGGTTGGCGTCGTCTGCTTCTAGTGGTTGTGTTGAGTAGTCTGTGGACAGGGGGTCCTCATGGAGATGCATGCACCATTTGGCATGGCTGATCTAGGCTCTTCCTTTCCGGAGGGAGGCAAAGTTTAGGGAATATGGGTAACCCCGGTGAGGGTTTGACGAGGAACGGTGATTTCAGACTTTAAAAGATCAATGGGTGTTTGGAGAGAGCGAAGGAAAGGTCGGTGCTTGTGATTTAACCTGCCTCTATAGCGGAGGATGTCGAGTACTATAGCAATCATGTTTTGATTTGTAAGTTCATGGGGATGCGGGTTTCACTTCTCTTCTTTGATTCTTGGATTCGTAAAACTTGGAACCTTGAAGGTGATTTCGATATCGTGTTGGCTGCCAACAATTTTTTCATGGTGGATTTCTCTTGTATTGCTGATTGAAATCAAGCTTTTGAGGGTGGAACATATTTTTATAATCAGGTGGGTTTATTCATTAAACCCTGGCATATGGGCTTCAACTTTGCTAAGGAGCTCCCTTCACGCATTCCAATTTGGGTACGTCTCCCTCGCTTGCCTCTAGAGTGCTAGCGAAGCGATATTTTGCAAATAATTGCTCTCTTACTCGATAAGCCTATTGGTCTCTCACAACAAACTTTGAATAAAAGGGTGTTTTCTTGTGCACGTGTTTGCGTGGAAATTGGCTTGAACAACCCATTGTTAGATTCAGTGGCAATAAGCATTGGAGAAACTTCTTGGATCCAACGGTTAGATTATGAGGCATTACCTTTTCGATGTCGTTTTTGCCATGAGTATGGCCACTTGCAGCGAATGTGTCCCAAAGCTTCTAATACTATTGGCATGGCAAAAGCTCATCATCAGTCTAACCCAAAGATGAATAAGGGTAAATTCCCCATGCAAAGGGGGAGACAGATAAGGATAGTTTTGTGCCTATTAAACCTCGCAATAGGAATAGAGGCCAAAAGAGGAATATCAAGGATAGGCAGGAAGAGGAATCTCTCAACAGGTTTGAGGCTTTAGTAGACTTGGTTCAAGAAGAGGGGGGCCCTTTGACATGCAAATTGTTGATAGTTCTAGTGCTGAGAAGTGTTTGGTGGAGCAGCCAAATGATATCTCCAATGTGACCCCAGCAGGAGGTCAAATGGACCAGATGGATGTTGAACTCCCTACCTCAACCCTTGATTCTTGGGGAATTGGTAATATCCTCTTACGCAAATATAGTATCTACTCCTCCTAGTTCTAGGATCATCGTGGAGAAGATTGTTGAGGAGTCAGGTAAAGGCAAGTCCTTTTCTCTTGCTTTGGGCCATTAGCATAAACCCCTCAAAAAGGGGGTTCAAGAGAAGCCTCTTAAAGCAGGAAGGAAGAAGGATTGGGAAAAGGTCAAGCTGATTCGGGAGACATTGGTTGAGTTTGGCTTGGTTAGGACTATTGATTCTTACTTCTCCCAACCACATAAATGATTGTGCTATATTGGAATGTAAGGGGTATGAATAGCATCCCTAAAGAAAAGGCTATTCGTGAGTTGATTCGTGTTCACTCTCCTAATTTGTTTTTCCTCTAGGAGACTAAGTTGTCTGTTGATAATATGTTGAATTTGGTTCCTGAGATTTGGGGCAGAGGTCTTTGTCAATGTGTTGGGGCACTGGACAACTCAAGGGGTCTTGCATGCTTATGGGATCCACACAAACTTATCCCCCTTTGGTGGCTTTCTGACAGATGCTCGATTTCCCTTGTTGCTTCCAGTTTAGAGTCAGGTGAGGGAATTCTTCTTTCTAATGTTTATGCTCCTACAGATCTTCCTAGCAAGATTCACTTGTGGTCTCAAATTAGATTCTTGTGTTCCTTGGAGCCCTTTCTCCTCTGGATTATTGCAGGTGATTTTAATGCGATTTTGTCTTTGGATGAGAAAAGGGGTGGGACTTTCCACTTGGATCCCTCCTCAAATCTCCTGAGGGACAATGTTTCCTCCTTGAATCTGGTGGATATCAAACCTCTGAATAGGGTGTTTACTTGGAATAATAAGAGGATTGGGGATGTTTCCATTTCTGAAAGGTTAGACAGGTTCTTGGTGTCCATTTTTTGGGTTGGCGACCGATGGATGACTAGTTCTGAGATTTTGGACTGGTGGGGCTCAAATCATTGACCAATCAAACTCTCTGCCTATTTGGTTAGGACTTCTAAAAGACAGTCTTTTAAATTCCAACTTATGTGGCTTTGGGATTCATCTCTCCATGACCTAATCCCTAGGTGGTGGAGGGATGGAAAGCTAGCTTTTGGTACTGCAATGTACTCCTTTACTAAGAGGCTTCAGTATGTCAAATATATGTTGAAACAATAGACACCATTTCGGTAATGTTTTGCAAGCTAAAAGGGTTGCCCAAGAGCACTTGGACTCCATCACTTAGCAGATCCGGGATCAAGGGCTTACTAAAAAGTTGAGTAGGTTAGAGGTTGTGGTTGTGAAGGATGTAGAGGAATGGGGGTTGCAGGAGGAAATCTTTCGAAAGAAAAAGTCCTGCATTGATTAGTTGTAGGAGGGGGACATGAATACATCATTTTTTCACAATTCAGTTAAAGACAGAAGGCAAGGTAATATTATAGCTTCTCTTAAATCCCCAGATGGGGACCCTCTTCTTTCATCTGCTAAAATTTCTAAGGAGTATGTTCGGTTCTTTTCTACTCTTTTCCATGATGATTCCACTCCTGCCAATGGGGATGAAGATGCAATCCTGGCTTGCATTCCTCCCTTGGTGACTGAGGAAATAAATGAGTCTCTTCTCAAGCCGATCTCTTTGTCGAAATTAGAAAATATAGTGTTCCAAATGAGGAAAGGTAAAGCTCTTGGTCCTAATGGATTCTCGATTGAATTCTTTCAAGAGTTTTGGGAGGATATCAAGCTTGACCTTCTTGAAGTTGTTTAGGAATCTCAAAAGAATAAGAAAATGCTAAGAGCTAATGCCACTTTCTTGGTCCTCATCCCCAAGCGTGAGGGAGTTGATTCTTTGGATCTCTTTACGCCTATTGCCCTTTGTAATGTGGTGTACAAAATCATCACTAAGTTGATTTTTGATCGCTTGAAGCCATGGTTAGACAGATTGATCTATGAGAAACAGGGTGGGTTTGTGGCTAGTAGGCAAATCCTGGATGGTGTGGTTATTGTTGTGGAGACAGTTCATTCTATGGCCTCATCCAAGAAGAAGGCTATGTTATTTAAGCTTAACATGGCCAAGGCTTATGATCGTGTCAGATGGGATTTTCTAACCAAGATTTTGAGAGCCTTTGGATTTGGAAATGATTGGATTGACTAGGTCTTGAGTTGTGTCACAACTACTTCTTTCTTTATGCTCATCAATGGTGAGCCTTCTGAGCTTTGCAGGGCTTCCAGGGGCCTTCGACGGGGAGATCCTTTATCTCCATACTTATTCATCTTAATGGTGGAAGGGCTTGGGGGATTCTTGAAATCTCGGGTGGAGCTTGGCTTGATCCAAGGTTGGCGGTGGGGCAATAACCTTCCTCCCTAATCCCACCTCCAGTTTGTGGACGACACAACGCTAATCGGCATTTCCAAAGTGGATGAAGCAGTTAACATAAGGAGGGCCCTAGATTGTTATTTGGCTTCTTTGGGTCAAAATATTAATGAAGGCAAGTCTTTTATCTATTTCTTTAACACTCCTATTCTTATTCAGCAAAGGATTGCGAGGATTCCAGGTTCCAGGTTGGCTCGCTCTCATTTGTGTACCTTGGCATTCCTTTGGTTGTTCGCTCCTTACCTCGAGTGCTTTGGCAGGATGTTATTGAGAAGTTTCGAAAAAATCTCATTTGACGTATAGATGGCTCTCTACTGTGGGGAGATTGACTCTTTTGAAGTCTATGGTTCACACTCTTCCTTTGTACAGGTGCTTTGTTTTATTGGCTCCTGCGAGCTTTGTACAAGACTTTGAGGTCCTGTGTAGGTAGTTTCTTTGGTTTGTAAATCTTCTTTCATGAAAGTGGAGTCTGGTCAAGTGGGATTTGGTTTGTCGTCCGAAGCAGGAGGGTGGTCTTGGGTTGTGTCGGGCTGATTTGAATGGGCAATCATTGGGAGCTAAGCTTTATTGGAGGTGGTGTTCTTAGCAACAACAGACTTGGGAAAAGATCCTCACCTCATGATATTTTGGGGTTGTGGATGGAGATGATGTACCCAAATACAATCTACAAGGCAAGGGATCTATGGTTTGGAGCACCCTCAAGAGGGGAGCCAGGTTGATCAAGCAAAGTCTATTTTGGATTTGCAACAGGGGTTCAAAGGCTCTCTTTTGGTTTGATTCCTAGGACGAACATCCTCCTATTATTTCTTATCACCCTCATTTGCAAGACCTGTGTACACACTTTTTGGATGCAGGTTGGACTCATGTAGTTGATTTCAAATCCCCTCAGGTCCTAGACCAAGATTTGGTGTACAGGTGGAAGGACCCACATGAATGGCCACCTAGAGGTTCAACAGAGGATCGTAAGGAGCTTGCTAGCATCTTGATAGGTAGGGTCTATAGTTCCCTATTGGAGAGGGATGTTCTAGCTTGGGGAGAGGACCGGAAAGGTAAATTCGATGTGGCCTCTGGGTATAGGGCTCTTGATGAACAAAGGTTTGGTTACACAGGGTCCCCTAGTGGAAGCAGATCTGGAACAAATTCTCATGGCCCAAGTGTAATTTATTTTCCTGGTTGGTGATTTATAACAGATGCTTGACCTAGGATAATCTCTGGAAGTGGGGCTTTCGGGGCCCCTCTATGTGTGTTCTATGCTCGAGCAATGATGAGACTACTTCCCATTTTTTCTTTCATTGTCCTTTTGTTAGGGTGCTTTGGCACTTTTGGTGGGATCTCTGGAATTAGCCGTGTTGGCATGCCCCATCTCTTGAGGACTTCTATAGTAGGTTGGGGAATTCTACAACTAAGACTCCCTTTCTTCATACTACTTGGCTAATTGGTCCCAGCTTCATCATTTAGCAGATATGGCTGGAGCATAATTGTAGGATTTTTTTGGATAAGAAGCTTCAGGTGACGTAGGTTTGGATGAGGATATTGCGAGTTCTACAAGAGACTTTGATGGCTAGGTGTGATCTCTCAGCCCCTGTGGACCCTGAAGATATGAGAATTGTTTAGAGTTTGGGGTTTTCTAGTTGGGTCAGGGATGGTATGAGGCCTGACCTTGGTTGAAGCATTGGAAAGAAGGTTCAAAGAGATGGTCACTGGACGCCTCCACCTTTGGAGGTGTTGAAGATAAATATGGATGGGTCCTCTAGAGGTAATCCTGGCCATGCCAAGGTTGGGGGCATTGCTAGGGATTGCTCTGAAGTGGTTTTATTCTTCTTCTCAGACTATTGTGGCTAGCATTCTAACAATTTCATGGAGGCCTTGGCTATTCTCTTGGCTTTGAAAAGGCCCTATGCCCTAAGTTGGAAAAGGATAATTTGTGAGTCAAATTCTCAAATTGTGGTTGATTTGTTGCACAAGTGACAACTAGAGGAGGTTAATTGGCAGTTGGCTGAAGTGGTTAGACAAATCATCTCCCTAGGGGAGTCCTTGGACTCTATCACCTTTCGCCATATCCCTAGGGAGTGGAATAAGGTGGTCGATGGTTTGGCTAAATGGGCTTCTGAGCAGAGGGGAAACTAGAAAGTGGGATTAGAGTTGTCTCTCGGATGGTCTTTCTAGGGAGCTTGAGGACTTGGTTGCTGAGGATATGAGATGTGTTTTGGGTGTTGCTTGATGGTTTTTCTTTTGGCCCCTGGCAGGTGGTTTTTCCTGATTCAATAAATTTTTTACCCTCTTTTTATTAAAAAAAATACAAAGTACCATCAATCAAGGGTAAAGAACATTGAGCCTCACTCAAGTTTGATTCTAGAAAGGAGGAGATTCAAAGTATTCTTGCAATCAACCATATGAATCTACAAGAGAAAATATATAGCATGCTTGGACTATGCAATGATGATCCTAAAAGTAGATTGAGATATCACAATCTCAAGAAATAATGCAACAAGCCCAAGTTAGTCATCAAAAACTTGTCATAAAGGGAAGTTTTCATTGCCATAATGGATGAATAAGAACTCCCCATGATCAATAGGTCATCAACATAAGGAATAAAAAAGAGGAGAGAATCATCCTGTTATAGAATGTAGACATTTAGATCCTAATGGCAATGAGAAACCCAACTATGAGAAGGTAATCTATATTGGCATACCAAATCCAAGATTCCTATTTTAGGTCATAAATTAAAAATATATATGTAAACCAAAGAAGAATATAAAAGAAAATCTTGTAGTTTCTCAATGTATATCTCCTCCTCAAATTCTCTATGAAGAAATGTACTCTTCACATCCATCTAGTGAACCTCCTAATTTGGTGTGTTGCATCAATATCAAATATGATTCAAATGGAATTCATCTAAATACAAAAAATGCAAATGTCTTAGAGTGATCAACAACAAGAACCTTGGAAAAACCCTTAACAACCAAGCATTCCTTATACTTATCATTGACCCATCTACTATGATTTTTTGTCTGATAGATCCACTTGCATCAAACAAGTTTCATTCCCTTGTGAAGGGGGAAAAGATCTCAAGTGTGGTTCCTAGTGAAGGACTATACTCTTGCATATCAGCATCTCATTCAAGAATGTTAGATGTCTCCCAAGAATGGGGATTACAGGTAATAACAATAAAGACATGTGAAGGTCCCTGAAATGATAAAAGTTTTTTCCTATTGTTTGATGGATCCCAAACCCAATTGCTTGCAACCTACAATATTTGTCGAGCCCAAATTGGAATTGAATTAAAAGAATCATGTGAAGAATAATCAACCTATGAATGATGACTAAGAGAGCAAAGAGGTGAATTCATCATCATTCTCAACATCTAAAGTGGAGGAAGAGGAATCCTCATCATTACTTGAATTTTCCTCAGTGGATTTGAATCCTTAAAATAATTATCATGTGTAATAGGGTAGAGTATTCAATAACCCTTAACACCATATGGATAACCTACAAATATGCAAAGCCTATTTTAAAAATATATGGCCTTATGTTTGTTAGTATGAATATGAGCCCATGAAAAAAGAACAAAAACTCTAAAGTTCTTAATTGTTGGTTTGTTACCACTCTAAGATTTGAAAAGATTGATTGCCTTGAAGGCTAGTTGAGGAACACAATTCTTAATATAACATGGACAAGTAATGCCCTTTTCCCAATATTGAGGTGAAAGATATATGAAGTGGATCATGCAGTTCACCATTTCCTTCAAAGTATCATTCTTTCTATTTTCCATATTGTTTTATTGAGGATTATATGAAATTGTGTGTTAGAAATTAATCTCCTTAAGAGTGTAAAACTACTCAAGATAATGGTTGGAATTATGCAAAACCCTAATGGATTTCCCCAAATATTTCTCTACAAAATTTTTAAAGTCTCAAAGTACTCAAATATATTAGACTTATATTATAAAAAGTGCACCCAAGTATACCCAAAAAAGTCATCAACAAATATCAAAACATGTTTTGGCCTTATTGAAGGAAGAATGTAGAAATGGTCTATAGCCAAATCAATGTGAACTAACCCTAGTATTTGTGAAGCTCTCCATGCCTTGTTTTTTAGATTTCTCTTTAAGATTCTTACCTAAGTTTCAACCTTAAAAGACATACAAAAAACAAACAAAAAAGAACCATGTAACCATTCTCTACTAGATGAGTTGGTACAATTAATGATAATGAATATGGCTAGATCATACTAGAATGAGTGAGTAGAACAATCAAACTAACTTGTGATGAAAAAAGTGAGAAAAGAGATACAATTGAGACTAATGATCTACTCTTCCCACTATAACTATAAAACCATTGTGCATCTCACTAATATCCACTAAATTCAAAATATAAACTCAACCTGATTGCCCAAACTAGTGTGAGTTAGTTGATAAATTAATAGTAGATTAATATAATTGGAGCACATAAATAACATTATAAAATGTTTTGTCTCTCACACACCTCAATAGGATTGTTGTCAACCCATCAAAATAGTCATTTGTAGAAAAAGGTTGCAAATATTCGAAGTCATCATGTGATGAAGGCATGTGGTATGAAGCACTTGAATCAAGAACCCAACTGGATGGTGAAAATATAGTTGATACAAGGGAATTGCATTTTTTATGCACTTACTATTTTATCTTTTACCTTATTGTACCTCTCATGTGAAGTTTGTTTTATTGACTCGAGAACAGTGATGATATTATTTTCTAAAATGTGTGTAAAGTGATCTTTACCCGTTTATTCAAATATTTATTTTCATCAAAGCTAGAATTTTGATAATAGACACACATGACCTTTTCCTTCTTAGACTTGTCACTTTTTGAAGAAGAGGTCTCGAAGGTTGCTTTAAAATCAATAGGATTATAATCTGTTTTCCCTTTCTTACTCTTCTATTCCTTACCCTTATTGCCCTATCATTTATGTTCTTTTATGTTATGGTTGGAAACTAGAGAACACAGTTTAGATGATTTAGAGTCCCCATATAGCTGAGATAATTTTATTCCTTGGTGTGTGAGGTAGAAAAGTCATCTAGAGATGGAAAATTGAGTTCCTAGGGCACTCTTTGTGACATAAAAGGTAGAAATAAATATTGAATAGTTTGAATTATATTGGAGAGAATATTAACGATCACTTGCTCATCTATCTTTTCAATTTCATATTGTTTTAATTGCAATCTCAAAGCTTTCAATTTTGTGAAGAAATCCTAGATAATGTTGAAAATGTTAGGGATCAAACTAATGAGCTAGCTCTTCAACTAATGACCTCTCACGGAACCTTGAATCCCAAAAAAACTAACCAACTTGGTCCAAACATCGTTGGGAGTATTCAAGAATTCACTATGAACAAGAAGATTGGGAAATATAAATAGGCACAAAAATCCATAGACCTCATCACATTTACTAAACTATCTATTTTTTTCATTTATGGTAGGCTCTACCACTATACCCATTATTATTATGAGTAATCCTTTACTACTTAAGAATATTAACATTTTATATTTTTTAATCAAAATAATTATATGATGTGGGTAAAGGAGTTGTAGATTGATCCATAGTGGAAACAAATAAATATGAGAGTGCAAGACAATAAAAAATTCAAGATACCCATTTGTTACTAGTTATTGAAATGACCCTCCCAATAATTACAATGTTTGTCACTTTATGATTAGTGCATTTTACAATATAGATACTAGATTTGTAGAGCTTTTTAAAAATCCAAAAAATGACCAAAATACTAAAACCATAGTTCAAACACAAGATGAGAAGAATCAGAGAGCACTAGTGTGCAATACAAAAAAATTATGAATCTAAAAATAAAAGAACCCAAAAGGAGTCAATTTGTACAAGTTATGGTCATCTGAAGGTCTCAAAATTAAGAAAATTTAAATTTTAGAAATCTAGAATATCAAATCAGAAACTAATCATACCACTATGAAAAACAAAAATTATGTTACATTTCAAAAGAACTTTGAAAAAGGCATCCATATGGTCATGAACAAGCCTTTTAAAGTTACATTACTATAATAATAATTTTAGTGGAGAGGGATTGAAGGCCTTGGTAGTTGGAGGGTGGCACTTTAGTAGTGTTCAAGAGGGCACACCACTAACAATTAGGGCAGATGTAGGTGGATCTTGAGAAATCAATGTGCAATGACAAGGAGGAGAGGAGTGGCACTTGGGTGGCATTATAGAGGTGTAAGGCTACAAAAATTTTGAGGTGAACAATCTAGTGGTCCATGGGTGTTTAGGTTGCAAGAGTGACAATTGTGTGTTGATAGTAGTGCAAATTGCTAATGCCCTAGCCAAGAATTATTCAAGCCTCATATTTTAAACAATATCCATGTAGCTTATATAGTTCCTAGGGGTTTGGATGAGGGTTTAAAAATAATTAAACCCTCTACATAGTACGACACAATTGTACAATCTACCCAATATCATTTTTTCCAAATTCATCCCACCAAAATTAACACTTTATATGAAAATAAGAGTTTTTAGTCTTTCCTAATATAACACTAGGGTTTGTTTGGTGTTAAAATGCCCCCTAAAATAAATAGTTTGTCTAATACCATGATCAAACCCCTATTTGTAAATTGTTTTTTTTTAACAATTTTACCTAGATGAAAGTCAATTTTGACTTTTTTGAGCCTCTTGGATGTTATGAAACAACTAAAAATATTGTTGGGATTATTAAAAAGCTACAAACACATAGATTTCCAAAAATACAAATATAAATTATTAGAGATTAATTATTTTTGGCCAAAATTTTCTATTTCTCCACATCATTTGGAGATGCAAGAGAAGGGAATTTTCAAGAAACCCGCATACAAAATCACTAACTCTCTTGAATCTATAACAAATAAAAACTAAATATTTATCTGTAGCACCAAAACTCTAATGCCATGTTAGAGTCAATAAAGTAGATGATGACCCATTAACTAGTGCATAAACTAGAAATGATGATATTACAAATGTAAATTATTAGAGATCAAAATAACATCATAGAGTTAGATTCCAATGAGAGAAATATAAATGCTCAAAAAATAAAATAACATTAAGAAAGCTCATGATAACATGAATTGAAATATAAGCTTGGAGAGTGAGTATATCTAGATTGTGAGAAGGGGAACATGACAAATACAACCAATAGGAAGAGTACACCCAAAGTATTCAAAATAGAAAAGTGTAACTCTCATGAAAGATGCTATTACCTGACTCCAATCACATTAATATCCATTTTATCAATCTAAACAAACTTAATCAAAAGTGTGGAAAGGACCTAGATAATAAGAAAATAAAAATCCACTAGAAAGGTAAACCTACATTAATGTACACTTCATGAGAACTTTTTTTTATTAACAATGAGCTTATCGTGTTTATACATCTATTTGTAATATTGCATCAATATAAGTTAGCTTCCATTCTATTTGTCTCTTATAGATGGTTGTGATTACTTTTTCTTACTTCCACCCTCTTAGCTTTAACAAGGATAATACAACTAATTTTGCAAAGGGTTCTTTTGCTATAAACATAATTATCGATTCCAAATCCTGAATTAACACTAATTATGAAAGCGCCCTAATTTAAGAATAATGAAATTTATTTTATATGAGTAATTTGTGACCGAAAATGCACCTTGTGTACCAAATTGTTTGTTATGAATTGGCTTGACCTTATTAATATCCAAAGAAGTAATGACTTTGGAGATGTTAGATTCACATAGAAATTTTTACCTTCATATTATAACTTGGAATAGTTTTATTTTTTTGATACAATTTTGGTAAGAGTGTTGTCATGAATTTTGTGTTGACATTCAAATCAAAATACTCAACAAATAGATAACAAACCCCTCAATGAATTTGTTATGAATTTTCTAATGCCAAATCTATATCTAGCAGAGTTCCTTCTTGAAACTACCAATCCATTTCTATTCCTATCATAGATTTTGTTGTTTGCATACATTAATTCACAAATTATTATTTTTAGGCCATAGGGAGGGAGATAAATTGACAACAAACAACCTACCTCCATTGCTAGTAGATCTAGAAAAAACACTTTGAAATATATTATGATGATTGTGTAGACATTTTTACCATATACAACTATTTCACATAAAACTTATTGATATTTAAAAATAATGATATTGTTCATATGGTGAATTAAGATGAGATAAGTTGTGTGATGCTGACTTCTACCATCGTTAACTGTAAATTTTGGCTATCATGATCTATTGCAAATATGTAGATTGAATTGATTTAAGAGTTTGATTTAATTGTTATTCGTAGCTCAAGGTACACATATTTATAAGGTATATTCATAGAATTGAAAAAATGACAAAAAATATTAATAGAGTTGAATGTACATCTTAAAATGCAAAAAATAATTAAAGAACTTATGCATTGATTGCTCACAATAATAATCATTAGTAAAATAAACAAATGAATCATTTAAAGTTATTGGGAAAAATTAAAAAATTAAAATTATATATTTATTGGTCAACTTTGTTTAATTCTACATTTTGATTGAATAAAATGTCACATAAACTTACATCCAATGGATACACTAGTAGCAATTAATATAAGCTTTGTTACTCAAGGCATCCATGATAACTTAGTCATTAAGCTATCTAAAAAAATTCAAAATATAGATAATTATTACTGACTTGGAATGGTTGTGGAGGAGGAATTAATTTGTAGGAAGGAAACATGGATGAAACAAAACAAGAAGTGGATGAATAAATAAGACATTAAATTGCAAGAGTGTCTTAACACTAATGAATAAAATTAAAAAATATGTGAAAAAAATTCAACATCACCACATAGATAAAGTAAATTTGTCAAAAGAAAGCTTATTATGTTAAAAAGTTTAACCTTACATGGGAACAACATGAAAAAACATATTTGGAAACTATAATCAAGTGAAAAACAAAGTTGTTAATTGTAAGTTAAGGACTAAATCACATCATTTTAGGTGTGAAACCGACAAATAGACTATATCAAATGAAGATTGGGAAACAAGAACATGTATATTCTGCAGCTAAGGGATGGTGGAGACATAATAGCACTCTATCACATAGTCCACATTTTATGCAGACATCCATATCTAATGTGAAAACAACTTGGAAGTAGACATCCTAACCAACTTATTCAAAGAAACAAGATTTAACAAAACTACAAATTTTTTGATCAAGATCCATAATAAGGATCCAACACAGTTTTTTTTTAAACAATCTTAGAGTTACAACTCTGAATCTTGTGGACTTCATCAAAAACTTTTGTTTCATTTCATGAGATGATGAGAAATATTTTTTCCATAGAGTGATTGAGAGGTATCCATTTCACCACATTCAGACAAGGCACAATCCCCACTTCATCCCTTAAGATGTTGGACCTTGCACTCAACAAAACCTGAACTTGGGTGGATTCATCCCTTAAGATGTTGGACCTTGCACTCAACAAAACCTGAACTTGAGGGAAAAATTTAGGACTGCCATGTGGTCAAATCAGATTGGGCGAAAAAGCATACTACGTCAAAGAGTTTAACCCAACAAAGGATCATGGTGAAAAACCTATTTAGGGGCTGTTATTAAAGGGAATGCAAGGGTGTTAGTTGCACAGCTGAGGACAGGATCACATCATCTTAGGTGTGAGACCGGTAGATGGAAGTTACCTAAGGAAACTTGGGAAGAAAGAACTTGTGTATTCTGCAATAAGAGGGTGGTGGAGACGGAATGACACTTCGTCATGGAATGCACTACTTATGAAGACATCCGTAACAGTATGCAAATAGTTTGGATGTGGACGATATGCAATAGTTATTTGAGGAGGATAAGATCAACCATACGACCAACCTTCTAGTCAAAATCAATAGCAAGGGATCCAACTTGGAAAAGAGCATGAAAACAAATTAAGTTGTGTCTTGGTCCCATAGACTGTTTAGTCTCGTGGACGTCATTAAAATCTTTCATTCATTCATTCATTCAAAACCATTCAACTTTACCATTACCATTACCTAGATAAAAAAAAACCATTCCCTTTTTTTAGGATTTTCATTTGAAAATCTTAAAAAAAATATATTTGTACGGTCCGTTTTAAAAAACTGTTTTAATTCGCCATTCAAGGCGTTTGACTTATTCACTCCACGCCAAATGTGTTTGTCACAATTCCGTCAAATCAACTCCTAGAAGCCATGACTAAGATCCTTCAATTGACAGGCATTTGCCACAAAATATACCACTACTCAGTGTTACTGTTTAAGCCCAATGCATTAATTTTAGATCGGAATTCAGACCTTTGAAACCTGCAATTAAATATATATAGATTATACCGAAATTCAAGCCTTCTCGATCGTCTTTCTTGGATCTGAAAGACACCCAAATCGACAAATTTGGGTCTGAAAAGCCCACATAATTGTACAAGCTCTGAATGAGCTCATGGAGGCGACAACAGCGGCCACACACATTAAAGCCCACCTGAAAAACCAGTACAGTTGTTTACAGCGCCAAATAAATATATCCATTCAATCGATCTCAGTAGGCAGATGCAATGGATCCAACTTTACATCAAAAAAAATAGTGGGCAAATTGTGGATTGATGAGTTGCATGGAGTTGTGAACAAAAGGGGTCACCTGGCTATTGTAAAAACCAGTTCTAGGTATGATAATTTGAAGGCTGATATAAATCCTAACACTAACACCCACACTGCATTGCCCACTTCTTCAACTGAATTGGAGTCTGGTGAGGAAGCTGCATCATTCCAGCTTCTGCCTACAGTACATGGGGTTGAAGAATTCATCGAGAAGGTCAGCTTTTCCCTTTTTTCCTCTTCCTACCTTTTTTTTGTTTGCTTTATAAATCTTCGGCGAGATTGTTGACAACTTGAATGCACTGTACGGTAAGCTTGGACCACAATCTATGATTTTTAAATATACTTCGGGCTTGAATTGTAACCATTCATAAGACTTTAGGAGTAATATGTTTTCACTGTCCATATTAGTGAATTTGTAAAGCTTTTGGTGTCAGTGATACATCATTAGGACGACTCAGGCAGCAGTAGATTGTGGAGATTAAAAATTCTAGTCACTTAAATAATGCTTAAGATGCCAAGACAGACGGGTCACCGCAGGTTATGCCGGGGGAAAGCTCAAAGTGGGATGGTTTAAGGCATAATGGTATCATTAAAACCTTTGAACAAATTGAAGGTGTAGCCATGGGTTTACCACTGTCACCCGTGGTGGTCAATCTCTTCAGAGAGTCCTTTGAAGAATATTGGCTTGATAAAGTAGGAGAATTTCATTCTCATTTAAACAGATGTCTCTGACAGAATCAGATTTACCGAGGAACTGTAAGCATATGGCAATTTACTGTTCCTTGACATTCACAGTTTTAGAAAGCGGGTTGGACCCCTATCTGGCCATGTTTGTAGGAAACCCACTCACATAGACCTTTACCTTCTTGTCTCTTCTCATCAGCACCCAGCTCAGAAAATGGGGCATCCTCAAAACTCTTGTAGTTAGAGCTTTTCAAATCAGCAATGAGGATCATATTGACTAAGAGACTGACCACTTACTGAAGATTTTCAAGAAGAATGGTACAATCATAAAGAGATCTCTAGAGTAGTTAAACACGCCAAAATGCATCTTTGTAACTGTCATAATGATGAAGACCCTTAAGTTACACCTTTTGTTTTCCTTCCATACATAGAAGGCTTATCTAATAAGATTTTAAAAATTCTCAAAAGAAAAGGCATCCTCACATCCCTCAGACCACATAACAAACTAAGGTGATTGGTCAAATCCTTCAAAGATCATAAAGATCCTCTACTTAAATCAGGCATATATAAAATGCTATGCTCCTATGGAATTTCTTATATAGAAGAAACTGGTCACTCTATAGGAACAAGGATTAGAGAGCATGGAGTTGACATTAAACATGACCGCATAAACAAATCTGCCCTTGCTAAGCATTCTACCAAGACAAAGTACACATTGGCATTGAACGTACTAGAGTTCTAGTGGTTGAAGACAACTACTACAAAAGACAGTAACAAGAAACCATTGAGATCAGGAAACATTCGGATAACAATCTCAATAAAGGCGAGGATTGTCGACTTAGCCATTCATCACATCCCATATTAAACTCCCTCAAGAAACCTTTGTCCTGACCTCCTAGTTTGTGTTGAACCCCCAATTTTAGGCTAGATATTTATTTCTTTTTGTGAACCCTACGATTCATTTATTTTACTCTTTCCCCCTCTCCGTTTGAGCCTTCTCTCTCCCATGACCTGCAATTGTTCTCCTTCTCTCCTTCCTCTTATAATTTTAGGCCATTCTGATTCACCCTAATCTCTCATCCACCTTTTTCTCCTACTTTTTCTGGCTAGGTTTCTCTACCTTTTAGTCTATTTTTTGTTTGTTCACCATCATTGTACTCCCTTTTTTCCCATCTAGTGGGCTTTTGTTTAATTTTCTTTTAATATTTTCTCACTTAACAACTCTTGCCCTTTCTCACTTACCTTTTGTGTTTCTTCCCATCTTCTACATCTAGTGTGCCTATCCTCGCCATTTTTCCCACATAATTTTGGATTTCCTACCACCTAGTTTAGTTCCTCTTCTTTGTCATATTCTAGGGGAGAGGACCCAGTAGTTGAACATGTTAAAATAGTTGTGATCATAGTTTACATACTCGGAATCGGAGAGTACTTGGAAAGCCCAAAAATTTTGACTTGGGAAAACTAGGCAAATACTCAGCAAATGTGTGTGGATATTTATGTATGTGTATACTCAGGACTGCACTGTGCACACATACATATCTATAAACATACACAAGATGCCAAGTTTGCATGCATACACACACAAACATATTTATACACACACAAACATCCCAAGTTTGTGGATTTTTTGTGAGCTACTGGCGATTACTCGATAATTTGATGGGAGAAAATCCATCTGCATACTACCTGCGAGTAAAAGCAGAAATTACTCGGCATGCAATTTTTTTGGAGATTACTCAGCTACTCGGAGAATAATCGGAGAGTATGTAAACTATGGTTGTGATAGTAGTTGTTTATTTAATGCCCAATAGTTGTGACATTCACATGACTACCCTAGCTTAAACAAAATGTATTCCTTTGATCTAAAAAGCAACCAATCATGTGATGCCACATCAGCGCTCAACTACCCATGATGTGAATGCACAAGTATTGGTAGCACTTTTTTTTTGGGCCTTTTTGGACACCTTGACAAAAAGCATGCTGATGTGGCATCATATTTGATGATGTGGCCCTAAAACGAAAGTTATGAGCAGGGGACTTGCCAAGTAAGCTGCTGTAAAAAAATTGGAGTGATTTGAAATTTCCATGTAGGATTTTGAGAAGCACGAAGTTAGGGTGCACAACTACTGGGTCCTCTCCACTAGTAACTATCTTATTTAATTGCTCAAGACTTTCTCCTGACACTTTACAAATTGAATCTTTTTGTCACCATCCTTCCATTTGAAGCTTTCAATTTCTTTGCCCCTTTGCATTCCCCTCCTTTTTAATGCCTTTTTTCTCATCACTTATTACCTCTCCTAATTCCCTAGTACTTATAACCTAAACCTTTTTTTTTAATATATGTAAGTGAAGGAAGTGGGTCCCTGTCCTTTCAAACTAGCTTCAGAAAACTATTACATCCAAGATTTTCAATAGCTTGCTAAAACCAAGCTTCTTGTTCAGACATCTAAGAAGAATGCCCTTCAAGTTTGGAGTAGCTGACTCCAATTTTGAACAATGTAAATCTTGAAACCCCTTAAAAAACCAAAAGCAAGAAACTAAAACTGGTAGAACTGCAAAATAGCAAGAAAACCCTACAAACTCTTCCTAAATTAAGATCTAAGAGTCATCTTGCTTTTGTTCACAACTTTCTTGGAGGGAGATTTTTTCTTTTGGATTGTTGTTCAAAGCTTTGCACTACCCACAAATGGATCTTCAAGAAGAATCTCAGCAGCCGACATTGTCTTCTCCCAAGAGGAAGACTTCACTTACTTAGAGGTAGAAGGAAACCAATCAAGTCCTGCCATGGAATTGTGAGAAGCAACCTCTACCTCCACTAGGGTAGAACTTGTGTCCACGAAAGGAGGGTTTTTAGGCGAAACTTTCAAATCAAAACCTTCAAGAAGCTTGAGGAAAAATTTCTAGCCAGGCCTAGGGTCTACATGGCAAGTCTGAGGATGACCGAAATCTAACATATGAATCTATGTGGCATGAAACATGTAAATTTAGTTATCTGCTGATATCTCTAAGGTTAATATCTGTAATAGCCTCTTAGGATTTTCCATGTATTTTTTTTGTTGGCCTTTTGCCATCTACCAAGTGTCCATGTCTTTATTTTGTGTAAAAACTGGTTTTTACTTTTTTCCTTCAAAGTGATGAGTTTGCTATTTACTTTTCAATGGTGAACATTGGTTTGATGTGGTGAATGTTTTACTATCAAAATGACAAATGCATTTTGTATCGGCAAACTCTTTCTCTGTTCATACACATGCTTTTCTCCAAATTTGCAAGTTTCTGTTCAGTTTTCTCTTGTGTTTGGCTCAGTTCTCTTAGGAAACTTCACCTCTAACCCTCAATTACTCTCCTTTGTTTGCACTTCTATTAATATCCCTCTTGGAGTTTGGCATTGGGTCCAAGAAAATCTCCTCCAATCAAGCACCTAAAACTGAGAATTCTTGTGACCACCTTTTTTACAGCTTATAAGATTCCATTTTTGCAAGCCACAGCCATTCCTTGCAATTTTCTTAATATTTTCAGATCACTTCTTTTTAATCGTGCGAGTCCTTGGTATTATATTGTGGAGATCATCAACAAATTGGACACTAGAAGGATTAAGGAAGGCTGGATTTCATTATGCTCTATATTTTCTTGCATTACCAACACCAAGTGTGGATTTCTTTTGTTCTCTGTGGTGTATGCATGATCAAGAGGATGCATAATCAATTCATCTCGGGTTCACCAAATATACAACACACATGCTAATTCACATTAGTCACCTCACTGTTGGAGATATGGCAGTAGTTGCTCGAATGGTGTTGTGCTAGCTTCTATTGGAATAAGTGGAGGAGTTCTTGGGATATGGATGAAGGTGACACGTGTAGTGTTTTGTAAGATTAAATGTTAGAGTGTTTTGTTGAAGGTTGTTTACAACTTTAACTGTTCCTAATTTATTTGTAGTAAGGCTTCTCAATATGCATTCTCTCATTCAAAAGTTTCTAGGAGAGCTACTTGTTCTAGTGCTTAGATATGGGCGTTTCTCCATTGTATATTTTCAAGGAGTGCAGCTTGTTTAAGAAGAACAGCCGAGAGCAGGCAGAGCCTCTCCTAATGCTCCCAAGTTTTCCTTTAACAAATCTGGCCTCAACTCAGGACACACAGGTGATGAAAATCAAATATGGCCCTTAGGACTAGAGGAGACAAGTTAAAGTATTTAAATGTGGTCGTTCATTGGCACTTGGTATCTTAGTTTGGTTGTTTTGTTGGATTGTTCAGACTTGGTTGGTCAAAGGGGATTGCTTTTGTGTTTTCAAGTCATGGACAAAACAATACCCTGGAAGCAAAACATTTTAGAATAACAGCTTACTGGTTTCCCTCCTTGAAGCAAAACAGCCCCCCATTGTGTAATCACCAAAGGCTCACTTCTGCTTATTCCTCAATTAAATTTCTGGCGATTACTTATGATGGCATGTAATGGGGCAGCCACATACGAAAATGATTTCACAAGTTTCCAGAGATTGGACTGCACCAATAAAACCTTGTGTTTCAGCACATGAATTGGGATTTGCCCATTTCACTATAGCCTCAACCGCTGAAGGATCAAATCTCACTTCACCACTGTCAACAATATGATCAAATAAACCAAGATATTTCACAAATTCACATTTCTTTCCATTCAACAATAATTGATTCTCTTTCAAAAATTCAAAGACTTGTTTTAAATACAATACATGCTCCTCATGCCATTTACTAAAAACCAAATATCATCAAGATACACAATCACACAAGGGTCCATTAAAGGCCTCAATACTTTGTTAATGAGACACATACAAGTTGTTGGAGCATTGCAAAGTCCTAATGGTAACACTAACCACTCAAACAGCTCCTGTTTTGTTTTAAATGCTTTCTTCTAAATGCCCTCTTCTTTGATCCATGCTTGATGATATCCAGATTTTAAATCAAGCTTTGTAAAATACTCGGCGTGTTGGAGCTGACCTAACAAGTTATCCATGTAGGGCAGCAGGTATCTATTTGTAATTGCTATTTTACTTAGACCCTGGCAATCCACACACATACACCACGTACCATCCTTCTTTGGCACAATTTAATTGGAGAACTGCAAAGGGATGCAATCATTCTAATCACTCTCTGTTCCAATAAATGCTTCCGCTGATCTTTGACCTCTTTTGCCTTAATCACACTTTGTTTGTAAAACCCAATTGTGAGCAGTGGACAATTTGATAATTACTAAATTTCATGCTCTATACTTCTCTTCGATGGCAGCCCCTTTGGTTCATTGAACTTTCATGTTTGTTTATTTTGAAGCACAGTAATTCCTTCTCTTAACAATTTTAACTTTTCAATTGCAAAGCAAGTAGGAGAGTATTAAATATTTAATTTATTTCTAAATTCCAAAGTCCGAGTTTATAGATCACTAGCGGTGGATGTCACCATGTCGTCAAAATGGAAGAATCAATCAAAGTATTGCCAAGGATGAGGTTTTTTGTTGCAGGTCATCAAGTGGCATAGGAGAGATGCCCATCAGTTTCATGTTCATGTGATTTCAACAACTTTTACAGCCTCCAAGAACAAATTTGCCATCCTTAAAAAAGGATTTAGCAAAATTTGCAAGTCTAAGTCATTTTAGATTTTCAAAAATCACTTTAGTGACAAAAGGTTTTTATTTTTCAAGCATTGCTGCATTTGGCAGCTATCATCATCAAGTAATAACTATTTCAAGGAGATAGAGATAAGCCTATTGTTATTAAATATATTAAATAATGTAATATTAATGGTCATCTTAGTCGTCTTTAGTTAGTTTAGATAGTTTCTAAATTTGTCTTCAGTCTACGATCGTTTCTTTTAGAAACATCGTCTCTTGTAAATCTATATAAGGAACTTTCGTTCCTCTGTTTAATACATTGAATATTTTATCATGGTATCAGAGCCGATGGGGTTCTTCAAAATTTGGCGAATTTTTTAATAAAAAAAAATTCGTAGCCTTTTATCTGGAATTTTTTTCCAGAAATTTGTTTTTCGTTTTCATTGGAGGGCTGTTTTTTCGGAGTTTGTTTTGAAGAAATTTGTGGCCGTTTTCTTCTGCGAGAAGGGTTTCTGTGTGTGTCTGGTTCGTGTGAGCCCGCGATTTTGTTTCGCGCCTGTGTTAGAGGTTTTTTTTCTGCGTCGGTTTTCTTCTTTCTAGGCCGGTGTTTTTGTTTCCTGCGACAGGGATTTGATTGCTGCCTGCGACAGCTTTTCTCCTGTATTTCCGTCGAGTTTGAATCTCGCTGCATCTACTCCCGTCGTGAATGATTCACGTCTTTTCTCTTTCGCGCGGTCTTCCTCTATTATTTCCGCGACGTTTTTTTTTATCGCGGGTTTATTTCTTCAAGCCGCGCGACGGGTTGTGTTTGCAGTTGTGGATTGAGGTTTTGTTTGTGACTAGGCTGTTCCATGTTCTCACGACTTTGGTGAAAATCGTGGCCGTTTTTCTTAGTGATATCTTGCTTGTGTTCAGGCTTTTCTGCTTGTGATGGGAATTTCTACAACTCGTGTCTTTCTGCAACTAGGGTTTAAAACCCTTTGGTATTTTTCCAATCAAGGGTCTGTACTGGTTTCGTTTGCTGTGCATCGATATTTTGAGGGGTTTTATAATTTGTCCCGTAAAAAAATTATTTTGGGTTAAATTATTTGGTGGGTTTTAGAATTTTTATCCTTAAACAAATTATTTGTTGGGTTTATAATTTTTCCTTAAAAATTATTTGGAGGGTTTTTTAATATTTTTTCCTGAAAATTGTGAGGTTTTCTGATTTTTGCCTGAAAAATCATGAAAGGGTTTTACCGTTTTTCCTTAAAAACGATGTTTTGTATGCTGATCCGTGTTTCGGATTCCGTGCCAGCTACTTGGATTCCTTTGTGGGTTTTTTTACCGTTTTTTCCGAAAAAACGATGCTTTGTAAACTTCAGATTCAGGGTTTTGCGATTTTGTCCTCAAAAATCGTGGTTTCTTGCAGTCTGTTCTGGAGCGTCGTGCTCATCTGCAAAAGTTTGGAGGGTTTGCCGATTTTTCCTCAAAATCGTGGTAGTTGTTTTTTTTGGAGTCTCTGGCTACAGGGAGGGACAACTTTGTTACCCAACATCAGGTTGGATGTTTTGTGATCAGTTCTGGTTGTTTTCAAAAGTTCTACAGTTTCTGAGAGAGTTAGTGGCAGACTCATCTCAAGTGGCAGAGTCAGTGGTAGGCTCTTGTTTTTTGTGGTAGAACGTTCTTTGTTTCTATGGGTAGTTAGAATGATGACCATTAAGGGAGGGTATTAAATATATTAAATAATGTAATATTAATGGTCATCTTAGTCGTCTTTAGTTAGTTTAGATAGTTTCTAAATTTGTCTTCAGTCTACGATCGTTTCTTTTAGAAACATCGTCTCTTGTAAATCTATATAAGGAACTTTCGTTCCTCTATTTAATACATTGAATATTTTATCAATTGTTAGCCCTTTGATTTGTCAATTGTCTTATAATTAATTTGTTTTATATCTGTTATTTCTGATTTTCTGCAGATAGGGATAGGGTTGCTTTAAAGTTGTACTTTTTGGGAATATTTATTATTATTTTATCCCTAAAAGTTGACTCCTGAGAGTTTATAAATAAGTGCTTTAAGCACATAATTTGTTAAGAAGAGTAGAGGCCAAACTTATGTTGTAGAAATTTTCATACAAATTTTGAAGTCAAGATATTGTCTTTTCGTGAAAATGAATGAATGTGAATTGATGTTAAGCCTATGCTGCAGAAGCTTATGATCCTTTCTATGTAAGCTCATTAATTAGATTGAATTGAGTTACTTTGTCAAGCTCTTTATTGACTCATTATTCATTAAGTAATAACGTTGTGTATCACTAGCAATTTATTTACTGGAACCTTTTGATGTTTGTCCATTTAACTCTTTTGTATTGACTTAGATTTACTGGTCTTTGATTTATCTAGTAGTCAGCATTCATCTTTGTTTTTCCTTGAAATCTTTGTTTACAGCTGAATAGTGATCTCTACTTGAGCCACTAAGAAGTTGAATTTATCATTCATGTTTGGCAGTTTACCCTCCTTTGAGTCAAAAAATCTCATTACGGGTCTTGATTGTTGATAGTCAAGTGCTTGCATCTGGTATTTGCATATAGGGCAAAAACATAGTTAAGTACAAATTTACATTTAATGCAAAAAACCCCTTTGCAACTCTTTATAGTGTGCGTACATATAAATTATGTTTATTGTTTTGGGTTTAAGGTCTCAGAGAGCTTTTGCATATAATTTGAAGAACAGTTCTACCATAAGTGCTGTTCCATTTTGTGTTATCTTGCAAGAGACCAACTAAAATGCTGACGCATTTGTTAATATGTATCAAGGCAGTCTCCTCAAGATGGGCCTGAAACTAAATGGGAAATGGCATGGGTATGCAAATTTCACTGATACAAACATATACTGGTCTTCCTACCCTGTGAATTTGGTTGGCTGACATTGCTGCAAATAATTGTGGTGGACCCATCAATATAAAGAGCTTGACTATTGTTATCCCTTACCTAAAACACATTCACCACAAGTGGCATGAACTAATACTAAATTATTATTTTTCTTTCATTTTTTGAACCTTTGCTTACAATGCATATATCTCTATGAGTCGATACATCCATAGACTCGATTACTACACTATGTTAATGTAAAACAGAGTATTCCTCAATGTTTTCTCTGTTATAACTGTTCTATTGAAAATTCAGTCAATTTAAATCAGATGTTTCTTGACAATCACATAATTCTGTGCTTTCTTATCGTACTATAATTCCATCAACTTTAACAAAAGCAGTAATTTGCACAAACACAAAACTTTGCTTACAATGTTTTTCTTAAATTCTGGGACTCAAAGACATTTGCAACTATATTATATGAATATCATTATAAATTGTTTGCACCTTAAAATTTTACTTTGAAAGTTGGAGAAGGTAGCTTAGGTTATGAATACAGAGCATAGAAAGGCTTTACATCAATTATGAACCATAAGCTTCTACTTGCTGGATCATTCCTCAACAGAAAACCAACTTAATTAGTGGCAGTAGCCATTATATAGCATGGCAGTTCAGAGAAATATTCACCACTCTTAAAGGTATGACAAAGTGTCTCTGGGTAGCAAGCCACATATTCCACAAACCGACCTGCCAAAGCTTCACAATGACTCAGCATCTGTGCAGTCCGATCAGGGTTGTAGTAGCTGTGTAAAATCCTGCTGGGGATTTCCTTCTGCTTTCCGTTTACCTGACTGTTCTAGTCTGAGAAGACACTGACAGTTTAAGGCTTTTGTTTAAGATCCTTCTGATTTTCTCAGGCACCATTGCACTTGATACAATCTGTTATTTCCTAGTAGGATTCCCGTTTTCTGAACAGTTGCAATTTGCATTTACAGTTTGAGCTTCAGCAGTGATTCTAGGGAATATTATGTTCTCAAATAACTCCTAGAGTTCAGGTGAAAATTTGGATACTCATAGCTCCCGTTGCCGAATGGATTCATGTTTTAAGTGTCCCCTTCACCATATTCTTCCATAAAGAGAAATTAGAATTGAAGCACTTAGAGAGATAGGGGATCTGGGAAACACTTTTTAATTTTTCCTTAAGATATTGTATTTAATTTTTTCTTGCAAACTTGTTCAAAATTTTACTTTTATACTAGGAGAAAATGGTCATTATGGAAATTTCTGTCATTGTTTGTTTTGGAAATTTTGTATTTCATTTTAAACAAATTGAATCCAGTTGTCTTAATGGATTAACTAACATGTGGGTTAATTTTTCCTTAAACATGAAAAGAATAACTGGCTAATCAAATTATTTGCTAGATGATGTAAAAGATTTAACCAGAAAAATGAAAAAGTTTGTCAATCAACATAAAAGTATGTCATATTATCTGGGGTCAGGATTTCTTTAGCCCTTTTTAGAAAATAAGATCCATTAGCCGGAGAGTGTTTGTAGTATTGTACAGGAAAAAGGAATTTCTGAAATTCATTGAAAAACATCTGATGGCATTTGCAAGTTTACTTTGGTGTCTGACTAGTTCGCTGCTTTATGTTACATTTCCTTGAGTGGAAACTAGCTTATTTTATACTCACAAAACATTTGAAGGATAATGGCTATCTATTATTCTCTTACACAGCATCTCTTTGAATCTTGTCCTTTCTGTATAGTTTTCTAGAGTTCCCAATGTGGTTTTTGTGAACATTACAATCTTTTGGGCTTCTCTCGAAAATGCTCATGAGTTCTGGATGTGCAGCTCGAAAATGCTAGTGAACTGTACACAGTAACACAAGTATGTTGGCCGCCTTTCACCTGCACAAAATCTCATAGCGAATGTTACTTCTTCATATAACTTTTCCTAACCATGGCATTAAATTCCATTTCATATTGTAATTTGTGTAAATAATGTATGCTATATCTTTAGGAAATACCTGGTTGCAGGAATTTAATAATTCCTTTTAAAGTAGTTATTAATATTAGTAATGTTTTATATGAGCAATTATCAAATTTGGATATTTCTGGCAATTTATAGGACCACTATTTTAGATAAGGATTGGTTGGCTTGCTAATGGCCCCAGTGATTTAACTGTTCTTCATTCTAGAATATTAAGGAGAGTTTTTTCTCACAAAAATATTTTCTTTCATTTGCAGACAATTTTCAACTGCCGTTTTTTTACATTAATGGCTGTTGCAGGTTCACTAGCAGGTTCAGCTTTATGCTTCCTTAAGGTCAGTTAGCATGCTAATTAAATAGTAACTGCAATCCTAGAAGAGTTAGAGATGCCTTTTCTTCCTGGCATCTAGTTGCATTTGCTTCAGATTTAAAGATTCTTAAATCTTTGTTGTACTTATTTTTGTTTTACTTTTTAGATGCGACTGTGTTTTCAAGCAATATGCTCGGATAATAGTTAACAACAAACCAAATTGGATACAAGATTTTTGGATGATGACAAGTGCTCCTTATGCAGGGATGCACTTTTGTGTTTGATTCCTTCAAGGAGTATTTTCGATCATTTCATGGATCTGGAAAAGTAATTTTGCTGCTTGTGGAAGCAATTGGTGAGTATGAGTGTCTCCATTTGGCAGGTTCATTCTTTGTTTTTTGCAAAGAAGAATTACATTAAAGAGCAAGAAAATTTCAGTGACTAAAGAACAGAACTACAAGGTAGATCTCTCCCCATAAAAGCAAGGAAAGATAACACCCGAGCTGAGCTCCAGTGATAAAATTTTATTCTTTTCAAAGTGGTAGAGTGGCTAAGTTCATATTTAATATCAGTGTTTAGTTCCAGTCATAGCCTGCAAAGTCAGAAATGATCTTACCTTCAATATGAGTGACAAACATTTTTTGGTGGTTGTTATTGGAAATAAGGAACTCTGTCAAATCAACTGGGCTTGTTTAAAATTATATTAATATCTTTCAAGGGGTACTTAATCTATATCAGAAATTGGGCATGACCCGCAACACAAAAAACTAATCTTATCCTGGGCTATAAAAAAGAACTTATTCATTCCAGGAGAAGGGCATCTAGTGTTTTTCTAATCCCTTTATGACAAATTACATCACCACGGAAATATGATTTGCATATGTAATTAGTTTCATGCATGCCAATAAAATTGAATGTATATTCCTGCTTCTGACTAGGGTTTTTTCTTCTCAGATATATATCTGATGGGTACTGTGATGCTTATCTTTGGAATGGGTCTATATGAGCTTTTTGTAAGTAGCCTTGAAGTCCCAGATCGGAATTCTACTCCACAGACTTCAAGAGCCACTATGTGGGGTTCAAACCTTTTTGGCCTTTTCGCACTTCAGGTATTCATCTTGTATAAGTTTCACCTTGATTATTTATAGTTTGTGTCATCCACGTTAGCCACTTTTACTTATGTTTCCAAACATGTAAAAAAGGGCAGCGTTTTGGATCTTTTGGGGTGGTCATCCTTACCAAGTGTCAATTTTTTGACTGGAGTTTTTAGCTCTGATTTTTTTTTTTCCTGATAGATTTTTGAATTGTGCAGGAACGACCTAAGTGGTTGGAGATACAATCTCTTGATCAGCTTAAAACAAAGCTGGGCCATGTGATAGTAATGGTCCTTCTGGTGGGTTTGTTTGAAAAGAGTAAAAAAGTTCCTATTAACTCTGGTATGGACTTGCTATTATTCTCATGTTCGGTGTTTTTATCATCTGGTTGTCTTTTCCTCCTCTCGAAGCTACACACAAGTAAATGAAACAATGCACCGTAAGGCTGGTTGGCATCTGACACATTCCCTATGTATGGTAGCAGTCAGTTATAAACTGTAACAGGCCAGATTGATTCTATATGAATGTTGAATAATATGATATACAGATAGGATTGGCAGATATACATCTGCTGATTTCTATATTGAGCTTCGGAGCTCAATACACCAGAGTATAAAGACTATTTGTATGTATAATGTTATAAAAATCAGTGTGCTTTACTTTTTATAAGCATGCGTTATTGTGTTTGTGTAATTGCCATTAAAACAATAAATGAGAATATGTTTACAACACTTTTGTATCCTCAATAAGCCTAGTTTTACAATATGCACTAAATGCAATAGACCTAGTGCTGATAAGATACTTGATCACAAATGAGTGCAAGGTTTTCTTAGATAAATACTCGGTGCGAGCATGATACTTGAGCACAGAAGTGTTTGGGAGGTTTGATTATCATGAAGACAATATTCAACTTGATGTTGATATTGTAGACAAAGAAGGTGGAAGGATGCAATGGCACATTAACTTGGTTTATAGGTGTACATTGAAGACTAAACAGGCTGAGGAGGTTATATCATTGTGTTGATATAGCAAACAAAGAAGGTGGAAGGCTGCAATGGCACATACACAGTCCTTAACTTGGTTTATAGCAAAACATTGAAGACTAAACAAGCTGAGGAGGTTATATCATTGTGAAGGCAATACTTGCTTCTCTGTGGCATACAGAAATAATACAAATACAAGGATATGATGGTGATGTGGAAAAATATGATGATTGTTGTACAGGCGATACTGTAATAGTAACAAGTTGTGGAGGTAAGCATGTCAAAACCTTAACGTGAAATAGTCCTAATTACTATGGTGTAGATGTGGTGAGTAAAAACCGTGAGTCACAATAGCATGATTACCTTCCAAGGGCAATAGATGCGATACCTTAGACATGACCCTAGATGGATATCTAGCATAAGTGGTGCTTGTTTATACATTTGACAGATGCATCGGTTAGTCATGTTAGTTAGGGATGCATTGATTACTTGTGTAAAGGTGTTCCTTTGAAATCTACGAATACATTGATTGCACAATTACATTAGAGCAGTGGATGGAAAACTGCAACTAGAGGGACGATGGAGATTAACAAGCAAGTGGTATGCTACTTGGTCAAGAAGGCTTGCCAGACACTGAATGTAGAGGAAACTTGTTGGCATTGATGTTGAATCAAGTATTGATGGTGCAATGGCATGCTACAATTATGATCTTATCAAAATCAGGCTGTATCTAGGGCCCAATGATCTTAAATGATGATTAGGTTATGTGGCTAGGGCCCAATGATTTTAAATGATGATTAGGCTATGTGGGTGGGGCTCAATAATTTTAAGCAGATCTGAACTTAAAATGATGCAAACATGGGACTAACATAAAAAAAATTATGAACTTGTAAATGTGTGAAAGCAACCAGAGGCTTCCACCAGTGACCATTTTTTGTGGAATACTTTTTCTCTTCGTGATCTTCAAGGAGGAATAAGTGGCACTATACAACTTTCATGGAGGATCATTGTCTACTAGAGTCGAAGATATCATGGTTGATTCTGCATTGTTGCTTGAGGGTGGGTGGGTAGAAAGATAGTGCCTATCATTACATATCTCATCTTGAAGATAATCTTATACTGTAATAATTGGTTCTATTTTATACATTTGATATTGACTATTTGTTTAAATGGATGCTATATGTTTTACTGATCAGTAATATTCTCTAGGTAATGCCCTCTTTTATCTTGTAAGTTCCATATACAAAACCACTTAGAAAAAGAAGAAAGGGATTTACGAAAGAGATGAAACTTGGAGACATCGATCACTTAAACTAATTGGCATACCATCGAAAGTCATTGTAAGTTGCTAGTTGTACTTGTATATAAAATAGGTAAGTGAGTTGGCTTTTAAACTTTTTTTCTTTTCTTTTCAATACATAGTTTAAGTTAAATTATGAATGCCACAAGAAAACACAACCACCATCGAAGCTTTTGTTCTGAGTGCATCTTGCAAACAAAGTAATTTGCAAGCAACATCTTAAATGAATGTGTGAATTAAGACTAATTTTGTTTAGGTGTATAAATGCAGACCAATGAACATACTTTAAGTCTGATTAGGAAGAGTATTAGTTGCAACAAATATGACTTAAAATAAAAGCAATATTATAAACATATTGAAAAATGCAGGTAAAATTATTAAAATGATTTTCTTAAAACATGTATATTAAAATTATTAAAGTGACTATTAAAATATAAATCTTAATTTTTCTAACACTTATCCTTAAGATTTATACTACACACCAAAAACATGTTGATAAAAAAAAACACAAATATATATTTTTTAGAAGCTTTTATTTGAAAAAAAAATCCTAGACTAGGTAGAACTTTATCAAATTGCCTTGTAAGCCTCAAAAGGGTGTACCTCTTGAACTAATTCTCGAGTTTCCAAATGACCACTTTGTCAAAGTCTCAAATCACAAATCTCTTGAAGTATTTGACAACAATCCATATCTAGTTACATCCATAGTGCTCAATCAAGTTGTCTCATGACCCTTAGAAGGATATAATTCTTAAGATCCATGTACTCCTAAACTATTTGAGCAACAATCTATATTGAGTTTACATCAAATGCTTTCTTGTATTCAAAAAATAAGTTTCACAATATATGAATTCTTCAATATCATCCACATCTAGAGAAAAGAACACAAAAAAAAAAAGAAAAAAAATGCCTATCATATAAAGCACCATCTCTAAGTGAAACTGGCTTGAGATGAAAATCCTCCAACCTCTAGTGGCCCCAACCTCTAATCTACCCTTGTTACACTTTATTCCCTTGATCTAAAACATATAATTAAATAGGAATTAAGCTTGAATTTTCAAGCTAACATAAACATTTATACTTATTTTTAATATATTCTACACCAACCTTATCACTCCAAAAATGAAAAAAAAGGTATAAACACCTTCAAAATTTGAGATGTAAGGTTTGAGCTCGAGACTTCCAAACAAACATTAACAAATCTTTCATCCACCACCAAGTAATTCACCTACACTTTTGAATGAGAAATGAGATGCACTCTTATGGTGCAAGAGTCTCCTATACCTTCAATCATTAGATTATTGGGAGGGTTGTATAAAATATTTAATGAAAATATATCGATTTGCAACTACTTACCTTTTAAACAAAATTACTAATATTTTCTTTTAAGAGAAATGAGCTGCCACCAATTAATGTAATGAATGTTTTGGATTCCTTTTAAAACTTATACAGATGTATGATGTAGTTGCTTCCTCATTGAGCATGTATCTTCACGTCTTTTGCCTCATTTCTCCTTGTATTGAAATATAAATGAACTTGCTACCAAGTTTTAAGGGTGGCTAAATTATATCAAGCAAGAACACATGATTTTAATAGATCCTATTGACTAGTAGCAAAGAGAATATATCAGCTAACTCCCAACATTTCATAGCAAACATAATCCATGTTCAATGGTTCATTTTCTTGACAATATGGTTTATGGATTGAACACTTCATCTCACTAGGGCTTAGATCATGACTGCTCTGATACCATGTTTAAAAATTCAAGAAAAACTAATGTAAAATAATCTATCTCATAATATGCACAACAAACATATAAATATAATTATTAACCATTTGATTATTACAAAGTATTGTGCAAATGCTAATATATAAGCATTGAATTCCCATACAACTTCCCAAACTACTCTACATGAAATTAACTCCCATCTAATTACTAAATTAAGTCACTGACTATTAAAATGTAAACCTTAACTTTTCCAACAAAACAAACCTTGGTTTAAGAAGAATTTGTATGATGCTTTAGTAATTGTCAACCAACAAAGAGTTCAAGAACCTACTTTTGGTGGTATCTCCTAACAAAAAGTTTGGTGGAAGATGAAAACAATTACTAAAGTATTAACTAGTGGACAAAGATGGTATATGAGTTCATAAGCTAATGATGAGGTCAAGTGTTTCACTAGTGGTTGAGTGTATAAATGTTTGATAAGGTAAAATATTTGTTAATAACATTGAATTCAAAGTGTTAAATCAGTTATATCTTTTTTGATTGTGAATTTGTTGTATTATATAATAATATATGTTGTGTTCATATATGCAACATTTATGATGAGAACCTTTGTCCCCAAAGCTAGAGGATTCCACCATAGGGATATGCAAAGAAAAACACTTGTGGGTGTTGCCATAATCATCCAAAATATATAATGAAAGAAATGTCTCGATCTTATAAAATATGGAAATGTTGAAACTCAATTGTTTAGTTTGATATTTGTATAGAAGTCTTCATAACTTTAGAAATGCATGGAGTTTGGCTTGAAGACTAATATTGCAATTTCTAGGAGTGGATTGGTATTGGAATTCTAAATATTTGAAAAGAAATATGTGGTAACTAAAATATAATTTATCCAAATACAAAATTGTAAGAGTTAAAGGAGACAAGATTGTGACCACTAACCTCTCAAATCACTTGAGCCCACTTGTTGCACTATGATAAAATATTAATAAATGGAAGGAAACTAGAAGGGTTTTTTTTCCAACTCTAATGACTAAGTGTTAACCTGGGGGGTGTTCACATTACACAAAATAGGTCAAGGCCCTACCAAAAAACTTGCTCTATTACCTTCCATTATTCAATTATTGGGCTTCCTTTCAATCATGGTTGTGGCATGTTCTGCACATTTTAATATCATATCCTTTTAGGGTCATATAATACAATGTCTTGAGATTTTTCAACCCAACAATTTTGACTTTTTCCTCTCTATCCTTCACCATTTTAAGATCCCCCACATAAATTTTATATTTATTATATCCTCTTCTTGTTTAAGTAAAAGACCAAGACTTATCTCCTAGCTCAATTTCCTTTTTTGGTGTTTCACTTCTTCTACATTGAAAGTTCTTTTCCAAAATCCACATCTAGAGGTTTTTCATGAATGAAAAATAAATCTTTTCCCTCATATTTTGGTTTGTTCTAATCTTTTATCATAATACTAGAATTGATCTTAATTTGGGTCTTGTATTAGGTCATGTATAAAATTTTTGCTATTAGTCATCATGTTATAATTCAAAATTAATTTTTAGTTCATATTAAATAGAAATACAAGTAACTAGTCATATACGAGATTATATGTTTGATTTTTCATTTCATTCACTAAACACAAATAAGGTGGCTATTAAACCTAGGAGATTATAAACATTTGATCTAGAAGAATTTTCACTTTATTAATCAAACTAAGATTCCCTTATAAAAACTAAAACAAGGAATTTTGCAAAACCCAACGAATATGATAAGGTGGCAATTATGTTATTGTTAGGTTAGTTTCACGTCATTATGATTGTTTTCATGTCATGGTAGTTTTGTACTTCTATTTAGTGGTTTTGAATGTTTCAAATGATAGAGGATGGTATCTCTTCATGTTCCATGATTAATGGGGTTTCTTTACTACGTAATAGGACACCTCCAACAACAAAATATGAAGCATAAGGTTAGTTGTAGGGTGTTAGTGAAAGAGTATGAAAAGAAGAGTTAGGATATTCAATCAATTATATGAGTAAGAATTGTAGTGTAGAGTAATATGAATGAACATGGTAATAGGGAGATTGTTGTAGCATGCTTTACCTAAGATTTTTTTAATTGTTCTCACCAATGGGAAAGAGCATGTTGAGCATTTTTCACTTTCAATTGAAACTTTCTCCATTTTGATTGCTTTGGTCATATTTGTCGTGGTTGTTGTACTTTGTTCCATATTGCTTATGCAATTATAGTACATATTTTCTTCTTCCAAATTTAAAATTAGTATTTTTAAAATAATTTGCATTCTACCTCTATCATATTTAAGTGCAATTCAAGTAGGACAACCTAAAAATTTGTAAGTATGAATTGATCTACAAACTATGATAGATAGGCAGTCCAATAGTCTTTGACATAAAAAATTAAGAAATGAAGTACCATAAACATGCCAATCAACTAGCTTAACTTTCAATGTATAAATGAAAGAAAACACCATGTACAATTAAGAAGAAAAGAGTTATTTGGAAGAAACACATGTGGGAGAAAACTCCAACAAAATGTGAGTCATGATCACTTAAAATCCACAACTTCAATAGCAATTTCAGCCCTAGGCTAGTTGGGGACACAACCAAATTGAGTCTTAATGAATTTAGTCCCTAAGATCTCCAACACAACTATCTGACAAGTCTAATTATCTTATGCTCACCAACTTTTAACTAGGAATTATGAACTTCTATGGTATTCAACTCAATTCCCTTCAAGAATTACTTCAATTCCCTCTCAATTGATGCGTATAATGCATTGAAAATGGTTGTTATGCATGTACAAGCTTAAATAAAAGTCCAAAAGTTGCTAGAAGACAAAAAAAAAAGAATTTGTAATGTCATGGGAAACTTCCTTATTGTGGAGTGAAAATACCTCATTCCAATAGGAATAATTTTTAAACTACCACATTTTGAGAGACTTTTTCCTTCAACTTCTAGAAGTCATAACTTTTGTATACATAGGCAAAATGAGGTGCCTTTTTTTTAACTGCATAATTTTTTGAGAGGGATGTAAATATACAAGAATATTCATATTTCGGTGCCATCAAAGACCTATATTTGAATCTGCAACATAAGTTTCCTCTGAGTTGTGATCGCTTTATCATGCAAACTAAAACAAAACCAAATTCATTTTTGGATCACATCTCCCTAATATGGAATCTTTTGGTCCCATAAACTATGAAGGCTTAAAAAAATAGGGGTGATTCTATTCATAGATAATATAGCTCCATCTCACCTTGAACCACTCCAACCAAGATCTAGAAAACCTCTATCTTGAATTGCCTAAATAATTTGTTAATGTCAAAAATCTTGAACTTGTTGAAGAAACCATGTCAACATGTTGTCTCTTTCAAGCAAGAGAAATGAACTGGGTGCTTCCACTTAATATTCTTCTTGTTCCAAGATTCAAGACCTCTTGACACTCATTCTTGACTTAGTGATCATTTAACATGAAGTGTTTGTCCACTTTTACAAAATAAATACTTATTGGCCCTACATAAATACATGGCTTTACTATCATACATGTAGGTGCTACTAAATGAAACTCCTCACACATCATAGGTGTGAACCTTTGAGTTTTACCTATTTTAATGATGCAAAACAACTAAAATGTAATGTAAAAACACAAAGAACACCTCAACAATTAGCCTAAGGAAATGTTAATACAAAGAGATAAAATAAAAGAAGATTGCAAATGATTATACCTTCTCCTTGCAGCTAAAATTCCTTGGTTGGCCTTTGATTTTGAGTACTTGTGTGCTCCTTGGATGGCTATTGATATGACTAAATGCAAAATTGATTATATGGTGGGATGCAAATGCAAATGGCTAAAATGGTTTGGCTAAGTAAGAGAAGATGATTGTGAGTTGAGTGTTCAAAATAATAGCATGTAGGTGCAAAATGACTAAGTGTTCTCCAAAATGCCTTAGAAGAGGGGGTATTTATAGAGAAATTTGAATTCTCTAGAGAATTCAATGGTTGAGATTGAGCCACCAAGATTAAGATGTAGGGCTATGGTGAGTTGAGGACTCACAAGCCCTCACATCTTGACATGTGGAATGTGAGATGGTCAAGGATAAGATGATGTGGAAGTGAGGTGGAAGGGAGGTACATGATGTGTAAGAAGGATATGTACCATGGAAGTACATTGGGGGATGAGAATAATCTTGGGTGAATAAATGTGAATTAAAAATTCACATGCATGGAAGAATCCTATGGACAAGACAAGGTTCCAAAAACGGAAGCACTTGTCCACATGTGACTTGATGTGACAAGTCAAATGTTCTAGAAGTTGCATGGGGATAGGGTAAGCCTTGAAAGGATAAAATGTAAATTGGGAAGACATGAGCCTAGGATAAATAAATGTGAATTAAAAATTCACATGGGAAAGAGGATCAATGCTAAGAAAGACAAATAAAAAGGTTTACTAAAAAGGGGTGCTAAATGTGGCTAATGACTTTTGATTAAGGTTGTGCAAATACCTGATTAGGATAATTAATAAAATATTAGAAGCAAGTGGAAAATGTAGGAGGATGTGACATTAATCCTTGATTAAGAGGATGCACATCCTAATCATAAATTAATTAAATTAATCCAAATTAGAAAGGGATTGTGGAGGATGTGACAAGGAGAGAGAAAAATGAAGAATTTTAAATTGATTTTATTTAAAAAGATCAAATGACTAAAGTAAATAAATTGATATATTTATTTAATTTAGAGAGGAAAAGGTGTAAGATAAAGCATTTAATTGTTAAATTAAATACTTTAGGGACCTTAGGCAGACCATGAAATATTAAGTGATTTAATTAATACTGACCAAGAGGATGAGGTGTATGAGTTACAAGGATGAATAAGAAGACAAATTTGACCATATGGAAGTGGTCAAATTTGGATGTCTACATTTTTCCCCTCTTCGAAACACTGTTAGGAAAATAGGGTTTCGAAGAAAATAAAATGCAGATGACTCTATAGAGGAAACGGCCAAAAAAAGAGATGCCCCAGCATAGGGGAAGCCACGTGAGCTGCCCAAATGGAGGGAAGTGAAAGGGGATGCCCCAGTCTCGTGGGAGAAGGCTCATGATGGAGGAATGGAGAGGAATGATAGGGTATGCCCCCTCGAGGAGGCGGATGGGGAAGGGAAAGGGGTCTCAGGTGACTTCTCAAAAGTATAACATGGTAGATGTCATTGAAAAGAGCACGAAAAATCGAGAAGATTGGCATTTGAACAGAGTCAATCGGACACACAATTTGCAAATGGTGGCTCCGGGAAGTTAGGGGCCTGGGGCGCTTCCACCCCGACACAGGGGCACTTCCGCCCCAGCTTGGAGCGCATCTGCCTCGGCTTGGGGGTGCTTTTTCCATGGCGCGGGGGCGCACCCACCCCTACTGGAAGATAGGTTCGCCCTGACTAGGGCGAAGCGGGAGGGAGGGAAGAAAAAGAGATGTGAAGTATTTGCACAACAAAAATCATAGGGTGAATGCAATGCAACGGTAATGACCATAAAATGCAATCCTAATATGATTTGTCATCTTCAGAGCACTGAGTTTTGATTTAGCATAAGACACGATACACCAAGGTATGATGGACCAAGGCAGATTGGTGTCTAATGCACAACAGACAAGAAGGCTATCCCAACACCTCAAAGTGACAAATACTTTGGTCGGGCCGGGCATTGGGATAACCGCAAGCACAAAGGGATGTCCCAACATAACACAAGATCACATGGGTCTTGGTGGATACTACATGGGACAACCCAGCAAACAACAACAATAAAAGATCAAGATATGCCCCTATGTTAACCAGTCAAAACGCACCATAATATGATGGATCATGGTGGCCTTGACAAGTGATGATAGGGAGCTCAACTAATAAACAAAATCCAAAAGCATCAAAAGAGTGCAATCAATTTCAAACGTCCTTTTCCATAGGATCAAGGGGATGGATGGGATTGATGAAGTTTGTTAGGAAGGATGCATCCTGTTGAGACCGATGATGGATACTAAACTGAAAGATCGATATGACGCAGGATACTCGAAACCGATTGGATATGCTGATACTAGTGGATCTCGTTTGTTAAGAACCAGCTAGATAAGGGCATAGTTTGATGACATGACACAAGGGAGACAAGACACGAGATAGAAGACTGACGCAGCCTAGCGACCTAGGGGCTCGGGGGCCGATCAAAGATTAGCCTTGCCTATGTGAAAGCGCAGAGCCCTCGTAGTTCGATAAAAGACTAATGACTAACGATGGATAAAGGTAGAAAGAGGACAATGGAGACCTTGATGAATGGCCAAGATAGGATAGAAAAAAGCAGAAAGACTGATGATAGATGATAAAGGAACCCTGGGGTGGATCAAGTGATCGACCTTGCCTACGTGAAAGCGTAGGGGCAACGTAGTTCGACAAAAGATCAAAGATAAATGATGGATAAAGGATGGAAAGATGATCACTGATAAGGGGATAAAATGATGGGACCGATACGATAAACAAGATAGATTTGTTGGATTGGATAGGATTGATGATGGGGAGTACATGAAGCTCAGGGATGGGATAGTTCAACAAATGAATTGGGAGGATGATATGATGGAGAGATGAATGAGGAGAAAGGAGATGAGATTGAAAAGATGTGCAAAAGAAGCAGAAGTGATGATGATAAGAGATAGATGGCATTGGGTTGCATGGGGAGTAGCCTATAGCTAGATACCAATGACAAGGGATTATGAAATGGGATGAGGATAGAGATAAATGGATAGGAAGATAAGGATGGGGAGACAAAAGGGATGTTATAATGGATGGATAGGGGGATAAGGATTGGGAGATGAAAGGGATGCTAGGATAGATGGATAGGGGAATAAGGATAGGTAGGAAGATAAGGATGGGGAGATAGAAGGGATTGATAAGATTGAGGAATGATGTCTCCAAGGACTTATGTCACAAAGGAAGTAGATGCCCCCACTCTAAGTATGTCATGTGTGATGAGGCGTCAGGGATGGAAGGCAGAAGGATAGTCTAATAAAGGATTGAGATGGATATGGATAGGATGCATGGATAAGGAAGGAATATGAAGGTAGATGGATGCAAATAAGGAGTAGGATAGTGTGCGGATAATAGGAATGTATGCCAAGAGGTTTCCAAAGCATGTTTATATGTTTTCCCTCTATCGATATCAAGATCACAAGGAGGATGGAGGGATTGGGATAAGTGGGATATGACGGTAGGATGTGGAAGATAGGTAGGATGGAGGAAAAGGATGAAGGGGATGTATAGCAAGAAGTTGTGTGCGTAGTAGGAAGCATAGCGGATGGAGGGAATGCATATCAGGAAGCTGCCCCCAAGTGTGGACAAGGATGGATGGGGATTTACGCATGATGCTCGTTTTCCAAGTTTTCATCAGGGTACTTATCTAAGGCGCTTGTTTTCCAAGTTTTCACCATTGGACGAATTATTTCTCTTTACTTCTTTTTTTTTATTTTTTATTTTTTATTTTATTACTTTTTTGGATAGAATGTGGATGGAGATGGATAAACATAGGGATGTGGATAAGCGGATTTAGAAGACATGTGATATGGAGGTGGATGAAGGACTCAAGCATCAAGTTCCATACGAGGTATTAAGAGCCCATGTGTGAAGTGACTGTCGGATGTTGGTACAACCTTATTAGGATAAATGGATTATGCAAGAGAATGAATTAGAGGGATTTGATGGGGAAGATATGTGGGATAATGGATGGGATGTTGGAAAGGGTATGGATAGAATAATGGGGTGGATGTGTGATGGGGAGATGTGTTCAGGACCAACATTGGCACATATGGTGGTGTATGTGAAATGATAGAAGGATCAACAGATGGAGAATGTGGCGATAATGGAGGAGATCGTATAGTGAATTTTGGGACATAAGGACCCAAAACAGATTTAGGAGATGGTGGATGAAAATGATTAGCTTTTGGATTGTTACAAAATTTTCATTTGAAGGTATTGCATCTTTTTTCTTTGGGATCCACATTTTTTTGTTTTGGTGGGCCTTTGTGGCCAATGGGTTTGATTTGGATTTTGGATCTGATTTTGCTTTTCGTCACCATGTCTTTTAGAGGAGACATGGGGAGCTTTAGATTTATGCGGATGTTTGGATTTATGCCTTTTTTCTTTAGTATCCAAAGTGCTTTTGATAGAAATGGGATGGGTACGAGGAGATGGATGACATGGAGCCATGGAGGTAGGAGTATGGGGATTATGTGTAGATGGAGGATGTTTAGGTATGTGCCTTTGTTGATCCTAATTATGGAATATGTGAGTGGGATGTTTATGATGGGTGACATGGATAGGTGATGGATGGATGAAAGGATGAATATGACGAGATGGAGGGGGTGATTTTGGGATATAAGGGCCCAAAATGGACTTAGTGGGTGGAGGGACATAAGGACCCAAGACAGATGGAGTAGATGAAGGATGGGAGATGGTGGATGGAGGGATGTAAGGACCCAAAATGGATGGAGCAGATGATGGAGGAATATTGATGGTTGTTTTGAGGTGATACGATGGAGGAGGAGGAATGGTAGCATATGATCTGGTGGAGCAATGGGAAGAGCCTATATTTCTTTTGGAAGAGGCTTGTTGAGGAGGTCTAGAGGTTGTACCAACATCTTTAGATTGTGATTCTTGGGAAATAGGTCCAAGACCTTGCATACAAATTTGTTCTTTGACCTAGATGGGCTCTAGAATACCTTGCTCATGAAGGCCTAAACCTTTTCCTTGGTAATTCATGTTCTTAAGCATTTGATCCATGACAGGATTTTTGTTATTCAGGAAGAATGATGCAAGTCCATTATTAGGTGGAGGATAGGTGGTGTATATGTTTTGTTCTTCTTCTGCAAGGAGACCACCATGGAAGAATGTGAGAGTACCAAGGGGATATACAAGCGATGTGGGGATAATAGGTTTAGGCGATGGTGGAGGATCATCAAATGGAGATGAGGGAGTAGTAGCTTCTTCATCAAGACAGGGAGTTGGTGAGGGATCAAGAGATGGATTAGGTGACATGATAGGATCTAGATTTGTGGTAGCGAGTGATAAGGGCTCATGCGATGGAGATGGAGATAAGGGCTCATGAGATGGAGCGATGGAATCTTGAGTGACAAGGAGATTATGGACTGTAGTGGATGAGGGATTATGATCTTGAGGTGGAATAGCTGGGATGGTTGGGTCTTGATGTAGAAGAGGGGATATGATATGCGTTGGACCAAACTCTTGGCATGACTCATCATGTGCAGGAGGCATGAAAATGGAGGTATGTTGGATGGGATCTTCAAGTAGGTGAGGTGGAAGGATGGAGGATTCATGAAGTTCATGAGAGGGGATTTTGGTGATACTAGGAGTGGGAGGAGTGGATTGGATTTGCGGATTTGCGATGGGTTGGGAAGATCTAGGTGTAGGAGTGGATTGGATTTGGTTATTTTTTATGGGCTCGACCGATCTTGAAGTAGGAGATGTGGGCTCAGTGGGTTCAGAGGATGTGATGGTTTTGACGGTTTGAGTGGTGTTAGGGGTGATAGCACCAATGATAGTTTTGGGATGGAGAGGGGTCTCATCATTAGTGACCATGGAGGATGGATTGGGATGGCATGGTTCCATGATTTCAAGTGGTGGAGTTGGTGATGTCTTCTTTGTCAAGAGTCCTTGGAGAACTTCTGGAGTGAGAAACTTGCATACTCTAGGTTGAGATGGCGTGATAGGAATAGATGGAGGATTAGGGATTGGTAGAGGACTAGGATTATGGATTAGTGGCCTAGGGTAAGATGGAGGAATGGGATTGGATGTAATACTAGGAGTAGATGGGGGATTAGGATTAGATGGAGGGTTAAAGTAGGGATATTGGTATGGTGAATTAAGATATGTGGATGGTGGATTAAGACAAGAGGATGCGGCTGGTAGATTCTAGTAAGGGTATTGGGATGGCAGATTAAGATGTGAAGACGTGGATCTTGGATCAAGATAGAGAGATGCGAATGTTGGATTAGGGTGAGTTGATGGGGTTGATTGGTATGGAGGATTAGGATAGTGTGACATGGGTGTAGGATTATGATAAGAGTATTGGGATGGTAGATTAGGATAAGAGGATGCGGACTGTGTCGGATAAGAGGAAGGTGTAGATGAAGGATATGATGGATATACGGACGAGGAAGATACTGGACATCCCTTGTCAAAGGTAGCATAAGGAGCGTGATTAGGCATGGGTGAAGACATAACATGATAGTTTGAAGGGGTGATTGGATTGTGGAAAGTGGGTGGAGAAAGCTTACTAGTGACGATAGCATCAAGGGGATTTATGTCGTATACTTCTTGATCGACAAGACTTTTGTTATCGTTGTCGACGTAATTAGGGTTTCCCTTGACTACTATTGATGGTGGATAAGGATTCATGATAATGAAAGGATAAATAGGATGGATCAAATATTTTGGGTGGAAACGGACTAAAGCTCAAATTGGGATTGGATTAAAGCTCATATTAGGATGATTAGACGATGTGATGGGATTGATTTTGATAATAGGATCGATTATCAAAGGATGATTACGACACCGAATCTACCTCAAGATGGAAGTAGATTGATTGGGTTGAAGGTGATTGGATAAGGATGCAATTGAATTGGATTCGATAAGATCGATCGATGATTGATAAGATCGAATGATGGATCGGATAGGATGATGAGAGGGATTGGAAAACCCCGTTTGGAGATTACCCTAGGTGACTTAGGATACTGATTGATCGGATTAAAGGATGAATGGATGGTTGCAGCACCGAATCCACCTTGATATTGAAGGTGAATTGGTTGGGCCGATGATGATGATTAACTTAGGACGGATGACAATCCTAAGTAGATGTTGATGATGACGATCAATTCAGACACTTAGGTCAATTCGGATAATAACCTGAAACAAAGTTCAAGGGATTTGGATGGGGAAACGATAAGGGATGTGTAACCTAGAGATGTTTGAGGATGATGTATTGATACGATTTAGATGATGAATGAATGAGTTCGGCAGAATGCGGATGGACCAAAGCTCATATTGGGATTAGATTAAAGCTCAGATTAGGATTGGATTGAAGGATATGATGGGATTGGTTTCGTTGGTCGGATCTGGAAGCTAGATATGTTTATTGCTTGTTTGCCAACTTTTGCTGCAGAGGGGCGAATTTGACCTTCCAAGGCGGATTTTCCCACACAGAGGGGCGAATTTTCCCTTCCGCAGGGAAAATTTTCCCCACTGTAGGGAAGATTCGCCCCACTGCTTTGTGGACTCTCTGAGTGGGTAAACGGGCTATTAGAATGAAGAGAAGGGTGATTGGAACAGGGTGTTAGATAATCGGATTGAGGAAATAGATGATTGGATTGGGAAAACGAATGATAGGAGTGGATGAACAAGCACTCGAAACTGGTAAACGATTGCTTAGAATGGATGAACGACTCTCAGGTCGCGGAAACGAAATCTCAAAACGAGTAAACAATTGATTAGAAAGGATGAACAACTCTCAGAATGAGGAGATGGATACTTGGAATGGATGAAAGATTACTCGAAACGAGTGAACGGAGGATCAAAAGGGATGAAAAACTACTTGGTCAAATGGATGTTTGGAATGGTCAAATGGAGGCTCTGAAAGATTAAACGAATGTTTGGAATGGTCAAATGGAGGTTTGGAATGATCAAACGAAGGCTCAGAATGATTAAACAGATGTCTAGAATTATCAAACGAAGGCTTGGAATGGTTAAACGAAGGTCTAGAATGATCAAATGGAGGTTTCAGAGGTTTATAATGACAAAACAAAGGTTTGGAATGATTAAACAGAGGTTTGGAATGATTAAATAGAGGTTTGGAATGATTAAACGATGGTTTAGAGGCTAAACGGAGCTAAATGAGGCAATTTTGACTGTTCAGGAGGGAAAATTTGCCCCACTATAGTAAACAAGAGGGAAAATTCGCCCCACTGTAGCAAACATAAGGGAAAATTCGCCTCACTGCAGTGAACAAAGACTTGGTTTAGATGAAAATGACTATGGTAAGGACTTTAAAATGACAACAATAAGGCCAACTTGTCAAAAAAATTACTGGTTTCTCACAAGAAAGCACTTTCAAACAAGCACAATCCTATGATTAGTGTTAAGGGTATGGTCAATAAAGGTCTTAATCTAGGATGCACAAGGTGTCTAGGGAGTCCTCGATATACTCTTGGTATGTGAGGCACAACCGTGAACACCAGCCTGTCACAAGCATGAGTCGGGAACTCCAGCGAGATACTGAAGGGCTTGGACCAACTCTTCACGTCTATCTAAGTATCACCCTAGCTTTGACACTCCGCCAATTACAATGTGACTGGATTGAGGTACAACTTTCACTCTCCCCCCTTTATATACCCTGTCGGTACACATGGTTGGAATCACCCCTTGGGGTGATGAAATCCCCAAGTAGGTCCCACTAGAAAGAAGGCACTAATCATTTCCAACTACTCCCCAGGCTCACACGAAGTGCAAGGGGAAAGTGAAAACAAACTAATGCCCCCTTTGGGTAACACAAAAAGACAAACACAGCAAACAATAGATATTACCTCCCCTAATTAAACTATGTTCTTAGATTAACGAAAACAACAAGGATAGCTTTTAAAATCTGAGCAAACGAATAGCCCTACAAGCAAATGTTAGCTGTTTTATCCTTCGTTCTTTGTCAATTACACAAGAATATGCTGCAAAATGTTAGCAAAAACACAAATATCCTTGCAAAAAACAATGTTAGGGGGTTAAGATCTTAAAACAGCAAAAAATGGGAGCAAAAACGAAGCTAAAATGGTTGTTTTACCTTTCAAACTGTGTTGTTTTGGGGTGTATCTGCCCCACTGTAGTAAACAGGAGGGCTGAGTTGAACTTTTGCAGCAAACAAAAGGGTGTAGTTGAACTTTTGCAGCAGCAGAAGGGTGTAGTTGAACTTCTACAACAAACATAAGGGCATAGTTGAACTTCTGCAGCAGCAGAAGGGCGTAATTGAACTTCTACAACAAACAGGAGGGTGTAGTTGAACTTCTGCAGTAACAGAAGGGCGCAGTTGAACTTCTACAACAAATAAGAGGGCACAGTTGAACTTCTACAATAGTAGGAGGGCGCAATTAAACCTCTGTAGCAAACAAAAGGGCATAGTTGAACTTCTGCAGTAGCAAAAGGGCATAGTTCAACTTCTGCAGTAGCAGAAGGGCATAGTTAAACTTCTACAGCAGTAGCAGGGCGCAGTTGAACTTTTGTAGCAAACAGAAGGGTGTAGTTGAACTTTTGCAGTGAATAGGAGGGCGTAATTGCACTTTTGCAGTGAACAAGAGGGCATAATTACACTTTTGTAGTGAACAGGAGGGCGTAGTAGCCCCTCTATAGTGAACTTGTTAGAAATAGAATATGGATTAGGGCATATCTACCCCTCTGCAACAAACTTGGTAAAAACAAAATATAGATAAGGGTTAGGGCATATCCGCCCCTCTGCAGCAAACTTGTTAGAAATAAAATATAGATAAGGGTGTATCTACCCCTCTGCAACAAACTAGTTAGAAACAAAATATGGATTAGGGTGTATCCTCCCCTCTACAACAATCATGAGGGCGTATTCGCACTTCTGCAGTAACCAGGAGGGCGTAATCGCACTTCTGCAGTGAACAGGAGGGCGTAATCGCACTTCTGCGACCTGTACCTACAAACAATCTCAACAACAACAAATGTGAAGTAAAAGGAACCCATTTGTGGGTCCCACCAGGCGTGCCAGAAATGTGATCCTAAATGTTTATCCTATTCTAATGATGCAAAACAACTAAAATGTAATATAAAAACACAAAGAACACCTCAACGATTAGCCTAAGGAAATGTTAATACAAAGAGATAAAATAAAAGAAGATTACAAATGATTATACCTTCTCCTTGCAGCTGAAATTCTTTGGTTGGCCCTTGATTTTGAGTAATTGTGTGCTCCTTGGATGGCTATTAATATGACTAAAAGCAAGCTTGATTATATGGTGGGATGCAAATGCAAATGGCTAAAATGGCTTGGCTAAGTAAGAGAAGATGATTGTGAGTTGAGTGTTCAAAATAACAGCATGTAGGTGCAAAATGACTAAGTGTTCTCCAAAATGTCTTAGAAGAGGGGTTATTTATAGAGAAATTTGAATTCTCTAGAGAATTCAATGGTTGAGATTGAGCCACCAAGATTAAGATGTAGGGCTATGGTGAGTTGAGGACTCACAAGCCCTCACATCTTGACATGTGGAATATGAGATGGCCAAGGATAAGATGATGTGGAAGTGAGGTGGAAGGGAGGTACATGATGTGTAAGAAGAACATGTACCTTGGAAGTACATTGGGGGATGAGAAGAATCTTGGGTGAATAAATGTGAATTAAAAATTCACATGCTTGGAAGAATCCCATGGACAAGAGAAGGTTCCAAAAAGGGAAGCACTTGTCCACATGTGACTTGATGTGACAAGTCAAATATTCTAGAAGTTGCATGTGGATAAGGTAAGCCTTGAAAGGATAAAATGTGAATTAAAAATTCACATGGGAAAGAGGGTCAATGCTAAGAAAGGTAAATGAAAAGGTTGACTAAAAAGGGGCGCTAAATGTGGCTAATGACTTTTGATTAAGGATGTGCAAATACCTAATTAGGATAATTAATAAAATATTAGAAGCAAGTGGAAAATGTAGGAGGATGTGACATTAATCCTTGATTAAGAGGATGGACATCCTAATCATGAATTAATTAAATTAATTCAGGTTAGAAAGGGATTGTGGAGGATGTGACAAGGAGAGAGAAAAATGAAGAATTTTAAATTGATTTTATTTAAAAAGATCAAATGACTAAAGTAAATAAATTGATATATTTATTTAATTTAGAGAGGAAAAGGTGTAAGGTAAAGCATTTAATTGTTAAATTAAATACTTTAGGGACCTTAGGCAGACCATAAAATATTGAGTGATTTAATTAATACTGACCAAGAGGATGAGGTGTATGAGTTACAAGGATGAATAAGGAGACGAATTTGACCATACGGAAGTGGTCAAATTTGGATGTCTACAATAGGCACGCTACTTAACACCACTTCATCAATAAAGTTCTAATTAAGAGTAAACTTCACTCTACATTTCCTAGTAATTGACAAATCAACATCATTTTTTAGCCAACCCAAAGCATAAGGCCACAAACCAATCTTTTTAACCAGTTCTTGTGATGTAAGGTTAGCTTGTAAAAAATAACCATAAAGTGCATCAATCTCAATACTCTTAACTCAATTTTTTATTCTAAACAATTTTGATTGCTCATTTTTTTCTTGTGTAATATTATCAACCTTATTGGTAGTGCAAACAATTTTAGAGTCAACTTGTAAACTACAATCACCCATATTAGAAACCATAGAGATGGTGGTATTTTCACCCCTTTTACATTTTTCAAATGGACGCTTTTCTAGAAGTAGCTTCCAATGGGTTATAATTGTATGACCACTTGCATCACAATAGTCACCATACTTTGTAGGATTTACCTATGAGCTTTGAAACATAGAAAAAGGAAATCCTAAGTCTTAAGTGCTTAGAACAATAGGATTCAAGGCCTTTTCTTAGGGTTTCATTGAAATGGAGATCAACAAGGTGTATAGATTGACTTTCAACCATGAAGGTGAGCCAATCGGACCTGGTTCTCCATCAATTTGGGGAAGGGAATGGATTGGAATTGATTGAATATGATTAACCTAATTAAACTATGTGCCCTAATATGAGAAATGAAATAATTTGACAACTAATAAACTGAAACAGTCAATTGCACGCAGATTTGGGAAGTGCAAAGGATTGTGTACCTACCCAAAAAAGTTGGTGTTGATCTGAATGTAGGGACAAAATCACCCTAGGGCGTATGAGTCCTTGTACACCTTTCTTGCTATGTTTTTGGGGTCCTCTGATGATAGTTTTGAGATCTTTGTTTCTGCTTGCAAAGTTGTCGGAACACTGTCGGATAATTATGTAGGTGAGTTTTCGTGAGTTGACAAGATGTAGGGCTTCAATTGCAACAATGAAAAATTTGTCTCCAAGCTTCCTTCAATCCTCTTCAATCCTAAAATTTGTGCATTCACAAAGAGAAGAGATGTTGTGCCAGTTAGGGGCTTGCCTTAGTCAAACCCGATGTTAGTGTTTCCAATTCTACAATGGCAATGTTAATGATAAAATGATAATTGATAGGAAGGAGTGATGAAATCACAAGGTGCTGCAACTCACCACCCTTCAAAGGAGTCCTTAAAGGACTGAAGTCATACACATCACCTCAAGATCTTGGATCTTGAATTGCTACAATAATATTCATAAATCTGCCCTTGATTGATCTTAGAATCCTCCACTCGCTCTCCTTTCATGAATTGCTTCCTTCATCATAAATTTTCCTTCTAATTTCTCAAAATGAGAGGAAAACATGCTTTTATATGCATTTTAAGTAATCCTTTTGGGTAGGGGCTGACCTAGGGTCATTTTCAAATCATAAAAGCTCGCCAATTAAAATTTTAAACATTCAAAATTTTGCCTCAATGACAATGACGCCATTTACTGTCGCGAAGTGTCCCAAAATGGAAAATGAGTCCTAGACCTAATTTTTAGCCCAAATTTATAAGGATGATAGGGAATTAATTTGGTCTCAAAATTGGCGAATTGTTATTATAATTAAAGTTATGGGGAAAATAGAGTGTTAAGGTAGTGTGAAATTGTCAAGGGTGACAATTTTTGACACTACATTTAGCCTTCACTTTAGTGAGAGTATGAACTTACACTCAAACTCACACTAAAAAATATGTCAAGAGGGGTTCAATTGTTCAAATTCTGAAGAGATAGGATGATTATGAATCTAGGGGAAGTGTGCAAGCCCCCAGGATCCAAGATCCCATGACAAAATAATATAGGGAAAAAGGAACACACATGTGAAGTTATATGCAGTAAGACAACATACATAAACATACATGTCAAAAACACGAAGCATGCGTGAAAACACATTACATAACATAACATATAGATGATTAAAAAATAAACACAAACACGATGCAAACACAATGCAAACACGAAGAAGACACATGTCAACAAAAACACAAGGTTAGTACTAAAGGGATTCGAGTCAATAAGGCAAAGAGACCTCAATCTTAAATTGTCTCAAATACCAAATGACATCCATCGAATGTGTTTTCTAACAAAATGATGCTCTCACAAGGATGTAAAATCACTTATGAGCCACATGGATCTACCAGATAGAAAATTGTGTTATGCTAGGTGTCTATGCAATATGATGGGTTCCACAAGGCTAGCAAGTTGTGTTATACCAAACACTCATGAAATACATAGCTCTATTGACAAGCAAGTTGTGTTATGCTCGGTGGCCATGTTAAGGTGATCATGACTCACACAATAGTAAAGCCTGATATTTTCTAGGTGGATCACAAATAGGAGTCACCACGAGCTAGTGAAGTCGAATATTCACTAGGTGAGCCCCCAAGATAAAGTAGCAAAATGAGAAACACACTAGGTCTAGTGAAGTTCGCTATTCACTAGGTGTGCACCCATTTCAACCATACCAAGAGTTATACTCCCTGATAACCTCGATAAGGTGCTACAAAAATGACCAAGATGTTATGCCAACGTGACACTAAGTTCAACATGTGTGAATAAAGTGAAGCAAAAAATATCAATGTCAACGCACCACTAATTCCAACGCACGTGAACAAAGTAATGAAAATAATGTCAATGTATGTCCCGCCTTAAAATGTCAACATACTTGCTATGTTGGAATTTTAAGGAGAAAGAGGGGAAGAGGGGATCCTTGAAAAGAATGCATGCCTCCCAAAACTAGTTATCCTTGCCCCCCAAGTGTAGAGACAAGGACAACCACACCAAGGAATATCATGCTGCTGCCATGAAGAATATGGTTGCACTTAAGATTGTACTACCATGAATGACAATGAGCAAAACACATAAAGCTACAAATGCTACATATTGAGGAGCAACACCATAGGATGAAGATCATTGTTTTTTAGAGGAATTAGGTGCATCAACACCTGGAAGAGCACTAAAATCCTTAAGTTGTTGAATTTTATTGCTCAAGGCCTAACATTCATTGGTAGAATGACCATGCACTCTATGATATGCACAAAATGAGTTTTTGTTATAAAATTTCTTTCGTGTTTTCGAAGGGAGAGATATCAAGCGACTTTGAGAAGCCTCAACAAAATATGCTCTTGATCAGAAGTAGGAGATGTTTCTTTCTCTTGCGAAGAAATTTTTTATTTATTAGCACCAAATTTCATACATACAGAAGATGATAAAGCATTAGATGAAGATGGAGATGAAGGTTGGAAACCTAGACCATGCTTGGAAAAGTACGATATAGACTTCACTTTATTCCTATCATATTTTTTTTCATGTTTTCATTATATCCGTGTTTAAAAAGAATTTTATATCCAAGGCCATAACGTTCTTCCAACTTAGATGAAGATATCATGTCTACATGCTCTTGAGAAGAATTTTCTCGAGCATGGAAATCCTTTTAATTTTTTTTAAAGTTAGGCATCTTACACTCATGATGGACGGAAGTTAAAGAGCCCCCATCACCATCACGGGTTAATGTTTTTGGATTTGTTGATGTAGAACTAGATACAACATAAGATTCTTTAAGTTTAGATTGTCATATTTTGTATTCTCCCATAAAGGAGGATGTAAAATCTAATGAACCCTAATCATCATCTAAGAGTTTTGTTATGCATTCAATATTATCAAGTTCTTTGGACTTTAATGGCGAGATTTTGAGCTCTTCTTTGAAACAAGTTGTAAAATCTAACGGTCCCCAATCATCATCCAAAGATTTCATCATGGGTTCTACTTTTGAAGTTGGATTCAAAGTATTAAGAGAGTTGGAAGTATTATGCTTGGACTCAACTTGTAACTTATAACTTCCTTCATCTACTTTAACCATGTATATCTTGTAATTATATTTTTACTTCATCTCATGATGAAGAGTAGATGGGACTCCCTTCATGCAATGAATCCACAGTCTACCTAGGAGCAGATTGTATGAAAGAGGTATTGGCATAACATAGACAAGTGTTTGTAAATTCACATGTCCTACCTTGATGGGTAATGTGATCACTGTTAATGGTTGCTTGTTGACATTATCAAAGCCACGAATTGAAAGGTCATCAAGCTCTATAAGGTACCACTGTGAACTCGTAGTGACCATAACGAATTCTAAAGGTTGTCTTTGAAATGTCCTCATCCCTAATCCTTAATTGGTGGTAATCAAACCTGAGGTCTATCTTGGAGAATATTGTAGCCTATTTAATTTGATCTAAAATCTCATCAATCCTTAGAAGAGGGTACCTATTTTTTATGGTGGCCTTATTCAACATCCTATAGTCGATGCATAAATGCAAGGTACCATCGTTCTTCACAAAAATTAACTGGTGCACCCCATAGAGACATACTTGATCTAATGAACCCTTGGCTTAATAATTCTTGCGATTGGGCCTTCAACTCATATAGTTTAGTAGTAGTCATTCTATAAGGAGCCTTGGATTGTGGCTCAGTTCCAAGTAGAAGGTCAATGGAGAAATAAAATTATCTTTTTGATGGTCACTTGGTTAGTTCTTCTAGAAATACATCTTGGAATTCCTTATGAATAGGATAATCATCCTGATATGGCTTCATATTGTCAAGGTCACTAATGTGCACGACATAAACGTAGCATCCCTTTATCTAGGCCTTCCTAAGCTGCATGGATGAGATTTTCCTAAGTTCAAGTGGTCTCTAAAACCCATGAATCTCTACCGGATTCCTAAAGTCATCTAAGCAACTGACAACTTTATCCTCACAATTGATTATGGACTTGTGCTTAGTTAACCAATTAATCCCCAAGATTACATCGTGCAATCCTAAAGGTTCCACAAAGAAATTGACTTGGGTCTAAAAATTTGGAAGCTCTAACCCACTGCAAAAGAGACAATCTACCCTCCTTTCTGCTCGATTTCCATATTGGAACATCCAAGTAATTTCCATACGCCTTGGTCTAACTGGTAATTTTGAAACTATCTTTGGATATATAAAACATTTGGTAGCTCCAATATCTATTAAAATAGAAACAAATTAACCAAGAGCTCACACGTCAATTGGATCGGAGAGGCTTGAAAATTAACTAACATGTTGTCCACCGCTGCATGAATATGTTGTTGTGGTGCTCATTGTTGATTTCCTCCTCTTTGCGCCTTGGACCACTATAGACAATTAGTAGCATAGTGATCTCCCCCACATGTATAGCATTTATCATGTGGCCCTTGTCGTCCTCTTGGTCTATCTTTGTTGAAGTTCCTCTTGTTGTAATTGGTATTGTTGTTGTTGACCCTCTTATTATTCCCATCATAGCTACACCCTTTTCCTGGAAATTATTACCCCACTTCAAATTCTAGATTTGATTTTTGTTGCTTCCCTGTTGGTTGTTGCTATTCTGAAACTTCTTATTACCAAACCCAAGCTTAGAGTTCAAACTCTTATGGTAATTAGCCAATTATTGCAACTTTTGTTCATGTTTGGTGGCCTTCTCAAAGACCTCATTCATGGCCAGGGGGTTATGAATTTCCACCTTTGCTCTGATCTGGGGCCTTAATCCTAAGATGAACTTTTGAATTCAAAAACATTCATCCATCTAGTATTGTGGTACATACTTTAGTAGATTAGTGAACCTCTCCCAATATTGGGTCATTGTCATACCACATTGGATCAAATTCTGAAACTCTACCATCTTCTTATCGAAAAAGAGTTGTGGAAGCCACCTTTTTTTGAAAAGTTGTAGGAAGTGTTCCCAAGTGGTATCCCCTGGCAGTAGCTTCCTCTTCACCTTCTCATTATCCCACCAAGTGGTTGTCTCTCTAGTGAACTAGCATGCAGCCCAAACAACCTTAGTCTCATTGGATAAGTTGAGTTCAAAATACTTCTCCATCTCTATAACACATGCCTCTTCTCCATCACCAATGGTCCTACCATCAAAATTAGGTGGTGCTATCCTCTTAAGGTCCTTGCCCAACTCTCCCTCAATCCTAACCTGATTATTACCTATCCTCATTTCCCTGATTTCATTCCTCATTCCCTAGGTTCTTATTTCCCTTATTTTGTTCCTCATTCCTTAGGTTCTCATTTTGGTCTATACCCTCTCCCATTCCTCTAACATCATGTTCCAAATTGTCCATCCTAGCCCCCTTGTTGGGTCAAGAGATTAAGGATCTAGTCCAACCTATCATTTTGCTCATTGCTTGGTCCAGTACGATTAGCATGTCTGGTGTCCATTAAGGTAAACTAGGAATGTATTGCATCAAAATATGCATCTTATCGTAATGGACAGAGGCTCTAACTTGTTTACCCTAGAGCTCTTATACCAAATGCAAAATATTGATTCTCTATAAACGTCAATTTATTCAAATTTACAAAAAGCAATTGCATTTACATCAATACAAGAGAAATATGTCCATTCATGTCATATCATCATATGGCATATTGTTTGTACATAAATAATAAATACATAAGATAATGTGATACAATAATTGACTTAGGCAGTCCATCGCCAACAAGTCAAAATAATACAATGTGAAGTACAAGTAGTGTACACATTTGTTGGAATCTTCAATAGTCCAAACTATATATCATCTTGTAACTCAAAGGATGAGAACATGATCCAGACACTTTTCTTGCCTAAACATGAAGCTTACGCTTCTCCGAAGAGTTCTTCCTAACATAAAGAACCACCGACCCTGCACAAAATGCTTAACAAAAAGAAATCAACGAACAAGATGAAATATGGTGTGTGCCTAACATATCTACATACATTTTTATTATAGACACTAAAAAATTTCCTTCACCTATGAACATTATTTTTCTCTGTCAATCCCCCTTCTTCCCTAATAATTAAATAATTTTAATTATTTGATTATTGTCTAAAGTCACAATTCTTCTAGTAATTAAATAATTCTTGTTATTTAATTAATTCACCTCTTTTCTTTTTATTCTTCTTTTGATTAATCAAATAAATTTTATTTATTTAATTATGTCACTAATGTCCTCCTTTTATAATTAAATAAATTTTTATTTATTTAATTATTACCACTTTCTACCATAATTAAGTAATTATTTTAATTATTCATTAGCCTCTTCTTCCCTAAAATATTTAATTGGCTACTAATTTGTCCTTTTCTCCCACTTTTTGAATTAAAATATTAGTTAATTTAGAAGTCAACTTTCCTTCTTCTATAATTAAATAATATTCATTATTTAATTATTCACTTTCTCTCCTAAATTAAATAATTTTATAATTATTTAATTTACTCCAATAACCTCTCTTTTTTTGTGCCAACCTCTTTATCCGTGTCATTCTTATCTGTTCACATCTCATTTAATTTCCACTCTTGATTAAATTATTTTATAATTTAATTTTAACCCTCCATCCTTAACCTAGTCCTATCTTTGCCCTAATTTAACCCTAACCCTATTCAATCTTGGCCATTGATTGTCATGTCATATTGGCTTTTAATCCTAGCCCTTCATTGTAATTTGTTTTTCTATAAAAGAGACATCATTTTCATTTCAACCAACCTAGTTCATGCTCAAGTACATGTTCAAGGAGACAAGTACAATCTTCAATATTTTGCTATCATTGTCATTAGGCTATTGTTGTATACTCAAAATATGATGGCAATCAAGCATATTGAGCAAAATGGAGAAGGACAATGGAGGTGAATCAACCATGGCATAGGTAATATTGCTTTATGTTTTATGTTTCTATGTTAGATTGTACTTCATTGTTGGTTTAGGGCTTTAGGGTTTTAATTTTGATGATTTATGACCTTAAACTTGATTTTACCCTATTCTACATTTATCATACTAGAACATGCTATGATTGATACTAGAATATAGCAAAGAACATATATATATAATAAATTTATCTATTTCAATGATCTAAATAGTTTGTCCAAGCATAAATTTGTATACAACAAAATAAAAGTAGATCTAGAAAAAGAAAAATCTACACTCCCTAATTACCTATATTCGGCACCTATCTCGGAAGGTAACTTTCCATAGACACAAAGAATATAATCTTTTTCTAACTAAACATTTAAATATAACTTGCATGACATAATATTTTAAGACATTTACAATTTGAAACTTGAATTTTAACATGCTTAACTACCAAAAAGTAAATAAATTGATGATTCCTTCTTTACAAAATTAAGTTCATAAAATACCAATAACTCACAAAAAATACATGTCAAATTAATTAACAATAATTACTGTTAAGAGATTGAAATTTATAATTTACATGTTTATATTTGAAATCAATACAAGTGTTAAAATATAATAATAAATGATAAATAAATATACTAATATCTCCATAAATAACAAGAAGAAATTTTATATTTAAGGAAAAGAATAAAATAGAACTCATAATCCAAATAAAACCTTTCAATTTCATCATAATTACTATCTATAGAGCAGGTCATCCAAAAAAAATTAGAATAGATTTGCAAATATTGTGTGAATAAATTGCATGGTCAGATTTGCTCAAAAGGGCCAAAAAAATTGCATAATGTTTTTACTACATCTGAAGGTTTACCTATAGTTCTACCACATATGAGTAGTCTGCATGGTAGCCTTGCAAGTACTCGTGTTGAGAGTACACCACAGACTTGCCAAAAAAATCTCGTGGGTTAGTGAGCAAGTAGTTCAACACCCATCGAATTGGGAAACGACTATCCAGCCCCTAGAATGCACCTATGACATGGATGCCCTTCATATATCATAGTTGTAGTTCATCATGGTTTCTTGGCAACTTAACCCACTGTTCTCTAGAGAGAAACTGCAGTGCACTGTGAGATCGCTTCGAACCCATAAAACTAGTGCAGTCAAAGAATACAACTATAGATAAATGTCCTTGTTTCCTAGTTGTTTCCATTTTTCCCTACCTTCCAAAGACTGAAGTGTAGCAAATATTTAGAGAATGGATTCATAGCAAAAGTATTGGAAATTTCTAAATAAAAAAACTAAATGAATTTCGTATTGCAAATCTGAAATTTATTTATGAAATCGGTGTGGACGTCTAACAAGCATACAAAGGAATTACAGTGTCGTCATGTGCATCAAACCAATATATTAATAGTACAAATGTGATGGCATGTAATCTAATGGTTGTTAGAGATCGCTGCTAACATGAAAGGAGGTGTATATAGATGAATGTGAACTAATTGACAGAATGATCTCATGGGATATGCATAAATTAGATTTTTTGTTGAGGCTTTAAAAACTATCAAGCAAATGCAATTGGGTAGGAGTAGATAAGGCACGCGAATTATTTTCAAAAGCATTCAAGAAAAATATATTTCACAAGTGTAATGCCAAATATCTCTGTAAATATTCTCTCCCAAACATCTGAATTATGCATGGGGACACAAAAAAAGAGAGGCATGAATTTTTGATAGACATACATGCAAAATGTGTGAGCATGTATAAGGTATGCAAAGCGCTTAACATAATGCCTCAAAGTGATGCCACCTCATGACTCACAATGATTGATATGCACAAAATTGATTTGTTGAAAATGATTTATAATTGAAAATGCTTTATAAGTTGTCAAGAAAATGTACTCGAATGTGTAATATAAAATGCCATGGCCTCTTACCAACATTTTCCAGTTCACATTGAAATGTGAGTGTCGTAACATTGTATGGACGTTCATCAACTCATAAATGATAAAGGACTTTTATTAGACGCTATACTTGTAACTACTCTACTATAGATATGCAAGTATACTAATAGAGATAAAACATGTGAATTATTTGAAAGAATGCCTCAAACTTGTGAGGCGCAATAAGGAGGAGATGAACTATGTTTGACAGAAATCCATCAAAGAAAATGTGGTAACATGTAATGCTATAATCACAACAAAAGCAATAAATTACAAGTAATAAATTTGGACGCATAGACAAGGAATGTAAACTATCTTAGAAAATGCCTCAAAGTGATGTGCTCTCATGAGACGCATGATTGCAGAATATGCACAAAATTGATTTGTTCAAAAATTCTTAGTAACTTTTGAGAAAATACATTTGGTTGTTGCAAAGCCAAATGCCATGAATGTTTCCAGCATACTCCTAGGTCATGCCAAAATGAAAGCTTTAGAACATGGTATGAGAATCCATCAAAAATATAAAAGGAATGAGGAATTTTGGTCAAGTGTTGTTGTTGAAATGGCCCTCGTAGGCATGCATGTTGAATGTGGAAGAATGCTAAGGCACGCATATTATTCAAATAGCTGCCTCAAAAAGGAAGTTATCCCATAGAATGTTGTGATTGCTAGCTATACAAAAACTGGATTCATTGAAAAAGGTTTAGAAACTTGTAGGAAAATGCAATTGTCCGATGAAAAGCCAAATTTCATAACCTTTACTCCTGACCAAATATGCAAATGGAAAAACATCATCTATACCAACATCAACAATGGAGTTTATGGATGTAGATTTGCATAAAGCTAGGAAGCATATAAAGTTGCAATGGACATGAAATGGCAGTGTATTTAGTTTTGAATTCTTAAAAGGTGGGCCAATCTATTCATCAATGGGTTTTGGGACCATATTCCAAACTTACTTCATCAAAGTGGGATGGCGCTGATGCAAGTGAACTAAGTAGACATATATACACTATTAGAATTAGGAAGATCTAGGAGATAGAAGACAAGCACATGAACAATGCATAAGATTGTATTCAGCTAAGTATTAACAATGAGGCTCAAACCCTATTATAAAGAATGAGGATGAGCAAACTCATGCCACAAGAATAGGAAATCACATGCCATGGATTGAGGAGTCCTCTCCTCAAGCCATGGCATGTGATTGCCTATTCTTGTGGCATGTGTTTGCTCATCCTCATTCTTTATAATGAGGGTTTAACCTCATTATTAATACTTAGTTGAATACAATCTTATGCATTGTTCATGTGCTTGTCTTCTATCTCCTAGATCTTCCTAATTCTAATAGTGCATATATGTCTACTTAATTCACTTGCATCTGCGCCATCCCACTTTGATGAAGTAAGTTTGGAATATGGTCCCAAAACCCATTGATGAATAGATTGGTCCACCTTTTTAGAATTCAAAACTAAATACACTGCCATTTCATATCCACTGCAACTTTATATGCTTCCTGGCTTTATGCAAATCTACATCCATAAACTCCATTATTGATGTTGGTATAGATGATGCTATTCCATTTGCATATTTGGTCAGGAGTAAAGGTTATGAAATTTGGCTTTTCATCGGATAATTGCATTTTCCTACAAGTTTCTAAACCTTTTTCAACGAATCTAGTTTTTGTATATCTAGCAATCACAACATTCTATGGGATAACATCCTTTTTGAGGCAGCCATTTGAATAATCTACGTGCCTTAGCATTCTTCCACATTCAACATGCATGTCTATGAGGGCCATTTCAACAACAACACTTGACCAAAACTCCTCATTCCTTTATATTTTTGATGGATTTTCATACCATGTTCTAAAGCTTTCATTTTGGCACGACCTAGGAGTATGCTGGAAAAAGTCGTGGCATTTGGCTTTGCAATAGCCAAATGCATTTTCTCAAAAGTTACTAAGAATTTTTTACAAATCGATTTTGTGCATATTCTACAATCATGCATCTCATGAGAGCGCATCACTTTGAGGCATTTTCTAAGACAGTTTACATTCCTTGTCTATGCGTCCAAATTTATTACTTGTAATTTATTGCTTTTGTTGTGATTATAGCATTACATGTTACCACGTTTTCTTTGATGGATTTTTGTCGAACATAGTTCATCTCCTCCTTATTGCACCTCACAAGTTTGAGGCATTCTTTCAAATAATTCACATGTTTTGTCTCTATTAATATACTTGCATATCTACAGTATAGTAGTTACATGTATAACGTCTAATCAAAGTCCTTTATCATTTATGAGTTGATGAACGTCCATACAATGTTACCGCACTCACATTTCAATGTGAACTGGAAAATATTGGTAAGAGGCCGTGGCATTTTATATTACACATGCAAGTACATTTTCTTGACAATTTATAAAGCATTTTCAACAGATCAATTTTGTGCATATCAATCATTGTGAGTCATGAGGTGGCATCACTTTGAGGCATTATGTTAAGCGCTTTGCATACCTTATACATGCTCACACATTTTGCATGTATGTCGAAATATTTGGCATTACACCTGTGAAATGTATTTTTCTTGAATGCTTTTGAAAATAATTCGCGTGCCTTATCTATGCCTACCCAATTGCATTTGCTTGATAGTTTTTTAAGCCTTGACAACAAATCTAGTTTATGCATATCCCATAAGATCATTCTGTCAATTAGTTCACATTCATCTGTATACGCCTCCTTTCATGTTAGAGTGACCTCTAACAACCATTAGATTACATGCCATCACATTTGTACTATTAATATATTGGTCTGATGCACATGACGACACTGTACTGGACTCCACACCCGTTTCATAAATAAATTTTAGATCTGCAATACGAAATTCATTTGGTTTTTTTATTTAGAAATTTCCAATGCTTTTGCTATGAATCCATTCTCTAAATATCTGCAACACTTCAGTCTTTGGAAGGTAGGGAAACCCGAAACAACCAGGAAACAAGGACAGTTATCTATAGTTGTATTCTTTGACTGCAGTTTTATGTGTTCGAAGCGATCTTACATTGTGCTGCAGTTTCTCTCTAGAGAACAGTGGGTTAAGTCGCTGAGAAACCATGAACTGCAGTTATGATGTATGAAGGGCATCCATGTCATAGGTGCATTCTAGGGGCTGGATAGCTGTTTCCATCGAAAATCTGTAATATAGTTGAAGCCCTCGAATTTTAAGGGAACAAACAGTGTATTTTAAAAACTCTCGAGCAAAAACAACAGGCAGATTGACAAAAGGCGCAGGCAGCATAGGATTCCAAACTTATGCAAGTGAAAATACTATATTAAGGAAGGTTTTCTTGCATCTATTCGCTGCATAACCGAAGCTTTTTGGGTGTGACAGGCAGAAGAAACGTGGCTGACTCGTTGATAAAGCAAAAAGGGAATATGTCAGCACATCTAGTTTCAGCGATACACCAACAGCCATTCATCTACGTTAAATTATTCAACAAAATCACGGTGGGATCTATTTCAGAGAATTCAAGCAGCAGGCAGATCGATTCTAAGGCTCGGGCATATATTAAATGAAAACAACAGATTAAATGAGAACAATATGAATTTAAGTTGCAGATTTTCATAGATCAGGCGCAGCACTTTTGTCTTGAAGGGCAGCCAAGGAGTCAGGGAAAAAAAACAGCAAGAAATTTCAAATTTTAAGATAGTGGAAAATGCATTCAAATAATTTGTAATCTACTGAGGAAAATAAAAGGGGCGATGAAGAGGAATTCCATTGTAATGCTCAGCATTTGCAAAGAATCAGAGGGAAGGAGAACCTGAAACTTTCTAGTCGATTTACTACGACCAGCTGATTCCACGTCCCTCCTCTTGCATAGTCGTCTTACTTTTAATTGTTGCATGCTTACTCTCTTCCCCTTCGATCTGCTTCCAATCCCTTCTTCACTGTAATTTCTTTCTCTGGATATCTCTCCGAAAAACCCCCTTATTTTCTACTGTGTATCTCTTCACAGCAAGAGTCCCCCATTTGATGGAAAAATAAAACCATCTGCCACTCCACCCTTTCCAAACTATTAATGAATAATTAAAAACTTTAGTTTTCTCCCAAACTTGCGGCCTTTGTGGCAGAATTTCCCACTAATGAGTATCAGTTCAAAAAAGAAAAACTCTCCAGCTTCCACATGCAGTTCCATGGGTTCGAGTCATGGAATTTCAGTTGAACTGTAGTTCAAATTTTTAAAACTGGGTTTCTTTAAAATCACAATTGCATATTTTAAATAAACTTATCTTTTTAACTTCTTTAAATTAATTTTTCTATTTAATTCATGCAAAGTTTTTAATTTATCAAATTATTTAAATTAACTAATAGAATAATAATAATATTTTATTATAGTAACATCATCTTACATTAAATGATCTACAAATAAGGTAAACATAATGCACAACGTCCCAATAAACATATTTAGTCTTTTTAATTACTAAATTATATTTTAGCTTTACTACCACATTCTAATGCATATCTACTATTTTTTCTCCATTTCTAGTCACATAATATATTTGGCCAACTATATGCAATATATAAAACGTATGAATCTATGTGGTGTGTGCAAGATTTCCATCATACCCATCAATGTCAATCGGCTAACCATCTCTACCTCAATCATGTTCTCATCATTGACATGTACAGGTACACTCACTTGCACTTAAATTTTTATTAATAGCATTATCTTATAAACCATAATCAAAACGAGACATGTGCATTACATCATCATATATTCTAAAATATGTACCAAATTCAAAATACATCTAGCTAACATCTATAACATCACTCCTAGATTAACAAGTGTCAAAGATTCAAGGTCTAATTCAGCTTTCCAAATAACATAATATCAAATCTATACAAATAGAGGATATGTGACATGGATAAACCATTTTTTTATAAAAATCCTACCTTGTGGAAGGGAAATTGTTTATAACATTTAATAATAAACAAGGTAGTATCTTAATATTTTAATGATTCTAATAGGCCCCTTCTTGTTGTGTCCATTAAGTCACCTCTTGAAGGTGGGCCTATGAAGAAATAGTGTGGAAAATGATTCATGTTGATGCATCTCCTCCTTCCCATTTATGGTATACATATGTAGTTCACTCTTCCCCCACAACAATTTTTCGGCCTTTTTTTCCTACATTAATCAAGGTGGGTGTGAAGGAGGCTAGTGCAAAAGATGGTGTTTGTCCTAAATCTGTTAATTATTACATTCACATTCTTACCCCATTTAGATATCTCAATGCTACGAGACCATCAATTTTGATGGTCAAATAGAGGAATGGAGGTGCAAACATTCTAGACTCTATCTACATCTCCACTTTCATCAAATTATAAAGAGGACAATACTATGTGTTAGACATTACTTAACAACAACTAGACCATCAATTTTGACTCAAGTAGAGGAATGGAGGTGCAAACATTCTAGACACTATCTACATCTCCACTTTCATCAAATTATAAAGAGGACAATACTATGTGTTAGACATCACTTAACAACAACAAAAATAGCTCTTAAAAAAATAATCTTTAGACTATATAGTTCTTCATTCTAATAGGAAAAAGGTTTTAGCTTGATTTTCTTTACCTTATTACACTCTTGCATGGGTTGTGTATACAATATTTATTTACTAATTTTCCTTTGCATTATTAAAATAATAATTAATAAAATATAAACTTTGAATAATAAATGCTAACTAATAATCAATATAACATCAAAATTCATTTATTTTTAATTATCTTTAATAGTAAATTGATTTGCAACATAAATTTAATTGAGCTAATTCTTTCAAAATATTTTTACTAATTACTCAAAAAAATTACTTTGTAATATAAATTTACTTAATTATTATTTTAAAATAAATTAATATTAATCACCTTGTAAATTATTTTATATTATACTTTAAATAAATTAATACTAATCACCTCACTTTGTAATTTAATACCAATTACCTCCTAAATTCTAAAACAACACTTATTACTTTAAAAAATGATTTTAAACTAACACTTTTTTTAATTTTTGAACATATATTTAAACTAACCTAATTGCTTTGAAATTTGAACTAACTCTAATTACTAACATATTTTTTGCAAAATAAATGAATTAAGACCACACTAATTATTTAGAAGTAAATACTAATTACTTTTATAAAATATTTATTATTTTTAAAAATTAACTTTAAAATTAACACTAATTACTTTTAAATCAAATTTAAATTAACATTAATAAATTTAAATAATACTAAATTTGAAAAGCATACTACTAGCATATCTATATCCTATTTCATAGTTTGTATAAAAAACGTCGAGAGATAGCAATTGCAGGGTTGTAAAATGAGAGTAATATTTATGTTTGTAAAATCAGAAATGGTTGGAAATAGAGGTAGAACATATATATATATATATATCATTCATCTTGAATTTTAGTATTATGACAATACAGTAGTGTCCTTGGCATTTAGTACAATGTATTGGTGACTTCGGAATGCATTTTGTGGGATTGTGTACATGTGTTATATTCCAAAGCCTGGAGCCTTTGTTCTTCTACTTTTCTGTTTGATAATTGCTTTCATGTCCTTAATTTTTCATATATGTCGTATGTGAATGGGGGCTTTATCCATAGGCCATTTAAAGAGCTGATGCGAGACATTGCCACAAATGTTAACCCTGGTCTTTCTTTTGAGCCAATATCAACTGTCGCTTTTTGGAGAGTCAAGCCTTGTGATTTGTGTATTGTTAGAGCCCAAGCCAATCGCAATGGTATTTGCAAGGAGTTTTATGTCTGAATTGGTGTGATAGGAATAATCGAAGGATGTTGATTATCAAATGGATTTCTTGTGTAGCTATCGAATTGCACCAATACATAAGTTGGTGGTTCTAGGGGGGTTGTTCCTGGGCGATATACAATTTCTTAGACAATACCCAAAGCTCCATTAACAAGGCTTGCTTCTATCCACAAGTTTGATGTTAACATAACTTTTGCATTTTTGCTTAACAATATTTCAATATCAGATTCATCTTTTGTATATCCATCAATTGCATTGGCACTTCCATTTTTAATTTTGATGCTTTGTGCAATTGGATTTTTTAAGGAGTATAATTTCCTTCGATTGTGGGCATGGACATTTTCATTTGTGGAAAACAATTGAACATTATTGTCAAATTCTTCATTTATTTCTTGATCTAATTTTTCAATAGATTGTGTCATTAGTAAATTCCAGTCATCAAGTGTAGGGTTTGCATCTCTTATATTTGTTAAAAGTTGGTGGAAGCGTTGTTGTTGATTGGTAGACCCATGTTGTCTGAATACCTGTTCCAAAGTAATTATAATTTTGAATTCTTCCCATAGGATCTTTGCTCGTTTGTTGCTTGCATAGGGTGGTTTGTCGTTAACAAGAGGTAATTGTCCTAGATCCCCAACTAAGATCATTGATATTCCTGAGAGGAGTGGATAAGTGTTAAGTTGAAATATATAATCTATTTGAGCGATTGTGCGATAGATATTCAATTTGCTAACGACAATCATACTATATGTTGCATAGTTGTGTGAGAGTTATACCATAGTTGTGTAAGAGATATACCTGTAAAAGGTCGATTTGCATTTTGAGGGGAGGCTTGGCGGAGTCGAGAATCGATGTTCTTGAACAAATTTGCACCAATAAAACTCATTTCCTCAATCAATATGTATCTGATATGTAATAATTCTTCTTGAAAGCTTGTTAATCTGGTTCATTCCAAATGCTTGAAATCATTGAATGGTATTTTTAATTTTGAATGAATAGTTGATGCTCCTATATTGTATGCTGCAACTCCTGTTGGTGCAAGTAGAAGTAGTGGATATTTATTTGTTGATGAAGCATCTTGAAGGCTTTTGGATATCGCACCTATCACATATGAATTTATTGTTCCTGCTATGCCTTGAATTATCATGAGAAGAGGAGATTCATGTTCATTTCTTTTGTAGTGTGAAATTATCATGTTTACTACTTTTTCTTGTTTGTTGTTGAGATTTTCATAGTTGGTTGATTGTTGCATACGCTTTTGCATCAAACAATTATTGTTTTTCATGGTGGTTATGAAATTAACTGCTTCATATGTGTATTGTCCACCATGAAAATTATTAGACCAGTTGGCCTTCTTGTCAAAATCTCTCCTTCCTAGGATGTCTACTTTTGAGATTTGCAGAGTTTCACCTTGATGAAGCCCAGATAGAATTTCCCATTCATTCTCGATTGTAGAATCTATGGCGGTTTCATTGTTATCACTTTGAGATTTTGTATTATCTTTAGTTATGTCACTCTCTATTCTACATTCAACATGCCATTGAGTGTATTGAAATTTTGACCAACATGCAATTATTACATCATTGTTATGACCAATGTCCCTTTGTATATCACGGAATGGTTTGTATAGTAGAAATTCTGAGAAACAATAATCACACCATCTTTATAAGTCACGTGGAGGAATCGCTAGGAAATTTGGGAATACTCTAACAATAGCTTTTTTTTTCCTTGCATTTCATTTGTTTTTTGTTTTCTGGTTGGGATAATATATCCAAGATCTTGCCACTTCAATAAGAGGGATTGATTCCATAGAGTAAGGCCTATTTCTGTATGGCTTAAGTACACATGTTTAGCTATTAGGGAAAATTGATATGCTACATTAACCAATTAAAAAATTAACATACAAAAATCCTCTTCAATTGAACCCATGTTGTAGGGGCCCACACTAAAGAATGTATTAGAAATGAGAGTTTCATTCCTGAGACTTGCAAGCTACACACTTGAGGTGCTCCTCATGTAAAGGATTCTTAAGAAGAAAAAACTCAATGAATGTCTTAGTCGAGCTGAAAAATACTTGACATACAAAAAAGGATAGAAACAAAACCATTAGACTCAAACTACATCATTACACCTAAAATTGATTAAGATTCTCATTATTGAATCTGGGGTTCACCCTTTACACTAGCTTAAAACAGTAACACAATCAATTGATTGGCCTTTCTCCTGGACTACTATGTGTTTGAGGTGAGAAATTTCATGTAATGCTACAACATTCACCTTAGCATATCACCTTAAGGATCACCACATATGACTTGTTTACCATGCATCTCTCAAGGGTTTTCACTGTCATATCACATAAATTTTAAAATCTACATTAAAAAACAAATTGAATGACCATCAAAGTTGACACCGTGACTTTCTCACACACTAACGTGAACAATGAGTGCACAATAAGTTATTACTGAAATATGAAAATCAATTTATGATGTATCCATTCAAAGGAGGAACATTCCTTTTAATTTTTCTTTCATTCAAAAAAGATCAGCAAACCAAATTTCGCAACCTTTTGCAACACCCTCTTTGTCCGCGCCTAAATGAGAGATTTGGAACAGAGCGTGATAGGCCCATTGATTAATAAACATTAAAAGGAGTTCCCCTTACTTGCTTCTATCACTGGAATCGTCTCTCTTAAAAGGAGTTCCCCTCTACTAAAAATTGTGATGATACTAAGATCGATCAACCCCCGTCCTATATGCAAAATGAGTATAAATAATAATCTATAGGATTCGGTTCTAAAAATAGTTTAAAATATGTTACAAATAAGTTACAAAGTGGTTTCAACAATTCAAAATAAGTTACTAAGCAGTGTCAAAAGAGGGACTCCACACACGTTATGTCCCCCCATAATCTCTTGTTTAAGCGGCAACAACCTCATATATGATTTATACGGAATGAAATAAATTTAACGTGGCATTCTGAGGAGTAAAGGTAACAACATTTTATTATTACTTAAGCCGGTGTTAATAAAAAAGGGGTGATTATCTCTGAATTTAATGCCACGAAAAACCAACTTTGAATAACGATATTACATCTTTAATAATCTTTGAAAAACTTTTATTTTATTTATCTTATTACAATAATAAAAATATGACTATCAAGATTGATGTAAATGAGGATAGGAAGAAATTATGTAGATGATGTGTCCATTTAAATTCATAGGAAAAATAATAATAATAATTTGGATAATAATTTTTTTAGTATAGGAATCTTTATGAAATAGGATAATTGATTTTAATTAACTAGCACTTGCACCAGAGGGGGTGCAAGGGTTACGCCGATAGAAAAATATAGAGAAGTAAGAAGGGAAGTGGTGTGCAGTTTAGCACTTGTATTGACATCAGTACTAGAACAAACAATGTTTTAATCTCACAACAGAAAATAGACATTACGAGAAGGTAATGGGTGTATAACCATGTCTATCATAGAATAAATAAGTAAACATACAATGTGTTTATTCCATCTTTATCGAACTATATAGAAAATGTTAGTAATATATGGAGAACACCTTTGGCATGTTTTGCATACTCCCAAATATATACAATTTTGTTTGAATTAAATATAAATTGTTTGTAATTATAGATAATACATCTAGCATGTTTTGCATACTCCTTTATTCTAAGAAAAGAATATATGTATGTGTATACTACTATGGCATAATCCTCTAAACAGACAAATGCTAATTTATATTATGAGTTGATGGATATATATCATGATGTTTTCTTGAAGCAAGATGTAAGTAGTTGCCCCTAGTTTGAAGTAGTGTATGGAATGTAATGGGTGGATGCATGGATAAATGAATGGATCAATGGATATGTGAGGCATGATAAGGATGGCAGGGAGTATAATTTGGAGTGTGTGTGGTCATTTGGAGAATAGTTGATGGCTAAGATAATGGTGGGTATGGTGAGTGATAACGACCCATGTCAAGAAATTTACCATAAGCAAGTGTTAAGTGTACATTGAACGTCGACCAAGATCAAGATGATTTGGAATGTGGGTGGTGATGAGTGAACATGGATTTGATAGATGGTCCATGGATGAACTGATTTATTATGGATAAGATGGATGGAGTGTTGGATTTATTATGGATGGGGTAAGATGCTTCTACCTGATTTGGCGCACGTAGATGTTCGATTATACATATGACACTTTTTTTTGCCATGATTTTCTCTTGGGAATTTTTTTTTTTGCAAATATCAGAGTTAACCTCATCTAGATGCACACATAATGATAGGGAGCCATTAGAGTCCTTATGATAAAGAGTTGCTATCAACACACGGTTATTCTAAGATTTGGATATCATGGATGTCACAATTTATGGTGGTGTACGTTGAGAGATATGAGATATAGATTGATTGGTTGACAGTTTGGATTTTTTTTTCCAAACTTGGGAGATGAGCAATGGTAGGTGGATATGGAGATTCGGTTGGGGCAAATTTTTTCATATGTCTTGTAGGTCACTTTTGAAGCTTCCCTGTGCACTGTTAGACTTTTTTGATGGATGAACTTCCCTTCTTGATTTTTTCCCCATAGTTTCTTTGAATAATGGAGGTTGATAGGGATGATTTTTTTTGTATTTTATGGTATCCATTTGAATTTTATTTGTCCATTTTTCTTCAATGATTATTGTACCTCAGTCATTTGCTCCTTTCTTTGATATACCTTGTTCTCATGTGGTTGGGCACAATTTGTGGATGGGATGATGCATGAATGATGCTTGAAGTTATGAATAGTTGTAGCATTCATAGCAGTTTTATCATAAGGACTCTACATTCTCCCCATGTTGGTGTTTGCACTAGAAAAAGTTCCCTCTAGTGTTTAAGATTTATCTCTATTCCTTAATTGCTATAAAACCAAGAAGTTGCGCAAGATTGCTAATATTTAAGAGTAGGAGACTCTTGCTCATTGATAATTATGTTTAGAGTACGAGACTCTTATTTTTGCAAAACATCTACATGTACATTTAGGAGTAAGCATCTCATGGGTAGATGGATGAGTAGGTGGTATATGGATATGATCATCATTTGCGCCATCTCATATGGATTGGAGAATTCTCAGTAGATCATGGTAGTATATTGGAGGTTTGGATTCTTGATCTTGATTCTACGTGGTGTTGTCTTCAATATGCTTTGGTTCATGTTCTTGGCATGGATCAATTTGAGAGGATGGATTGTTTGCAAAGGGTTTTCTGATTTATTCATTAGGCATGGAAATTGGCTCAATATTTTGTTGATTGTGGCAGGGTCTCTATATGTCTTGGAAATGACCAATACTTTGGGAAAATTCTTCAAATCAAAGCAACTGTTGTAGGAGTATACAATGTTGGAACATCCACCTGCATGTGATTGCAAATGTGGTGTAATTATAGAAACAATAATATGTATTTATATGAATATGGTAAGTAGAAGATTAAACAAATATAGCTTTTTTGAGAGAGTGGTGTGTTCATGTATGTGTACTTGTACTCATCATAAAGAGAAGACGTAGTTGGAGCTCTTCTTTTTTCCTGATAATTGTGGATGGATTGTTCTTCATTCTTGAGTATCGATCAAAGGAAAATGATGGGTCGATCTTAAGTCCGTGTATTGATTTAACTCTAGATATAGCTGTAAAATTCAATCCTTGTCTTTCTTTTTTACCTATATCGATTGTTGCTCTTCTGATTGTTAATCCTTGGGATTACGTATTGTAATTATCCATGCCATGCATAGTGGTAACTGCCTACAGTGAGCACCTAGAGATATAGGTGATATAGGAATAGTTGTTGGAGCATGGACGCTCCAAGGTGGGCCATTGTAAGTATCAAATTTTACTACATATAATGGTAAATCTGGTGGTTTAGAGCTTTCTGTGTATACAAATATCTACAACCTCTCCAAGAGAACCATTTACAAGGACTTCCTGAGTCCATAGGTTGTAGTTAGCATGATGTGTTGGCCTCTACATAGTAGGAGTTCATGGGGAAGCTTGTCAGCATCATTTTCGATCTTTGATGGTGTGTTTGTTTTTATTGCAATACTGAGTGCAATAGGAAGATTTAACAGTTGTATCATTTTTTTGTTGTGTGTTCCAACTAAATCATCGATCGAAAATAGGTGCATTGCTAGGTCAAAAGACTTTTTTTCATTGTTTGATAGCTTTGTGTTTGTGTGACAAATTAGTAGCTCCCAATCTTGTTCATTTGGTTATGCATTACAAATGTTTTGTAGAGTTCTCCGAAATTCAATTTGAGCTTGTGTGTCCCCATGTCGAAATATTTTTTCTAGTGTGACAATAATAGTGAATTGTTCCCATAGGGCTTTCACATTTGTGTGGGCGGCATATATAGGTTTTTCCATAATAGGGGGTAGTTGTGCAAAGTTTCCTACAAGAATGATAGATCTTCCACCGAAGCACAAGTGTTGTTGGTGGGGGAAAGCCTCATGTAGCCTAGTATCAATTTTCAAGAGTAATTTTGGGCCTATAAAGCTCATCTCATCAATTAGGAGGTATTTTATGTGTCTCATGTTATGTTGGAACATTGCAAGTAATTGATCGGGCTTCAATGGTTGCATTTCCTTGACTAGAATCTTCAAGGCTGAATGTATAGTCGAGACGTGTATGTTGAATGCTACGATTCCTGTAGGAGCAACAACAAGGAGTGGGCTATGCTCTTGCGGCACTAAATTGGAAAGGGAGTGTTTAATGCAATGAATAAGATAGGATTTCCTATTCTTGTTGTGCCTTGTATGATCATGTGCAAGGGTTTTTTGAATTCACAAGCACTACAATGGTCCAAAACAAGTGTTAGAGTGAGTTGTTGTTTGGGAGAGAGTGGATATGGGAGGTCGTTAAACGCAAACGATGTTGGGTTTTCATGTTGGTCCACCTTGTTTGTGCTTACGAAATTCTCTACAGTTTCATGTAAAGCTTGAGGTATTGTACGATCATTCCACTTGTTGCAATTGTCAAAGTCACGTCTTCCAAGCATATCAAGGGAATTAAGATTTCCACTAGTACCAAGACCCAATTGTGATAAGAACTCCCATTCATTCAATTGTATTGTATTTCCTATATTGTTTTCATCATCTAGTTCCTCTTCCTCTTCTTGATTTACTTCTTCATCAATTCCACGGTCAATATGCCACACATAATATTTAAGTATATTTATCTCCTTCCAATTTGCAACAATTGTCTCTTTCTCAATATCGATGTTTGCGACAATGTTACGAAATTGCTTGTAAAGAAGTAGTTCGCTCCAACAAAATGTCTCAAAATGTTCTGAATCCTCCTTTGGAATAGCAGTAAATCAAGGGAAGACACTGATAATTTCCTTTTGTTTCCTTTCTTTCCACTTGTACTGTTTGCGACTTGATGAGAACAAGAATGATCATGCAGATTCAATTAGTGTTACCATCTCCATTTCAGGAGGACGTTGTGTGTATATTTGAATGTAAGTCAGCTCCAACGTATTTTCGTTTTAGTTTGTCCTAATTTGGTTGAAAAAATTTCTCCCAACATAAAGCACCATAAATTCATGATTGCAAACAACAAGGGGCAGCTTTTGCAACATGTGGCACATTTCTTGTGCACCTATACACAATCAGCAATAATCTCAAACATGAATTTTATGTATGCTACAAGTGCCTTGTCTTGGGGTGCTTGCTTTTGACATATGCGTGTCAACATACCAATACAGCTTTCAGATTTTCTTTCTGCCTTCGCGGCATATTTTGTAATGTACTTTAGAACAAGTGTTGTTGAAAGTAGAGGCTGACAATCCATATTGGCTCTCCATATGGAAAGCATTTCTAGACTTTGTATATTCAACATATCATCATTACATGCAGGGAAAAAGGATTTTTTCCCATTTTCATCACTGCACAACGAAGAGGTGGCACATTTAGTCCAAGGTTCCCTATATTGGCACTCCATGTTGTTTCCTTTCTTGCGAAGGCAGGTTGATTCTGAACACTTGGTGTGTCTCTGGACACGGTTGAGTAACTCTTCATAGTCAGAAAGTGTATTAGTAGTGAATATTTCGGGTGTTGTTAGTAAGCATGGATCATCTTACAAAGACCAATGGCATGTGTTGTTCTTATCTCCTAGATTTTGAGGATTCTAGGCACTAACATATCTGTTAAAGAATCATTTTGCTATGTCTTCATTTGCATGATTGCTCCAGTCAAGTTTGTCCATGTTTGGTGCACCTTCAAGCCAAAGGAAGCCATGTACATGTGCAGACCCTTGATGTTGCCACTCATATTTATACCAATAGTTTGTTGCATAGTAAAGCTTCTCTAAAACCTCTTCACGGAATGTTGTGAATCTTTGATGCAAGTATAAGGATGTGGTATGTGGGTTTGTAACAATGTTATCTATGCGATCTTTATTGTTTCTTGATGTTTGTGTTTCCTCCTTTGTAAATAGTTGGTGTAAATCAGGCCATTTGGTATCTACAACACTTAATGTGAAGAATAGTGTGGGGGAGCCTATTTGGTTGATCATGTTTGACAATTCACCACAACATTTACTCCAATATGCTTGTGTTCCTCTAAGGGATGATCCATAACGCATCAATTGTTTGGCTATTTTAATGTCAGAAAAGTGTTGTATATGGAGATGAAGATTGTCTATGGTGGTTGGTATGCAGTCCTCAACATTTTTTTTGACAAAAACAGAGGCAACACCTAGCTTCAGTGGCACATCAGCAGGTTCAAGACAAAATATCTAAACCTTGGATGCCTTCCAAATCTATTAGCATGAAACCTCATTAGGTACAACACATATTCATGCATTTCATATTGTCTATAGCGAGGTTGTAAATGTAGTGCACTACCATTGGGAAACGGTGAAGGAAATTCCATTTCTAAAAGGCCCTTAGTATTGTATTCATTAACTGGTGAGGACTCAAGTGTTGGCCAATCAATAATGGTGTCATTGTGATCTCTAACTTGCAATGTTTCTTTTATGATTTCTAGTTCATGACATTTATTTGGTAGCCTAGCCATGAAGGATGAGGAGCAAGTGAAAACAATGTCTGGTGGGTCCACGTAAAATGTCAAAGCATTGTTTGGTGCAACCATATTGTCATTGTCAGCAATAATGTTGTGAAGCATATTGGAAATGTTTGTATTTGTATCGGGGAGCTCTTCAAGAGACAAAATCCACCTCGACGTCTTTGTAATACAGGTCATATGTGATTTTATATTTTAGTGCAACCCACACACGATGCCTACTTACATAGCATTCATAATGGTCACCTTTTGTATTGGTTCTTCGAACCACCAACACATCCAAGTTTGCAATTTTATGCAACAAGTATTTTTCTATGGTTTTGATATCTTACAGGAAACAAATTGTGTGCCCACTATATTTGTATTGGCCTTCACGAGCATTTGTTACTTGTATTATCGGATTGACTTGTGCTATAAGCATTTCTTCAACTTATGTTAGTGTTTGTAGCTCGTACGGTTGTACTCCTGGGTCCATAAAATTAGCTGTTGAGAAACGATGTCTACCTTCATAACGAAAGCAACTAAAACAAACTAGACCACTTTGTGTTGAGTTGGTGTGCATTCTTGGGCAACATTCATGAAAAATTCTGCAAGTTGGAGAGTTTGATAGTTTATCTAATATTGAATGAAATCGTTTAGAAGCTTCTATAAATTTTTTTTTTAGAATGTGGTAAGCTTGTGGACTGATTTTGACGAGTGTGCATTGTTTGTTGTGTACACATTGACAAACCTATGTTAGAAGGGTGTTCGGTTTGGGATGTACATTCATATGGTTCAATGTTGTCTCAGTTTGACTAAAAGGAGGTTGGTGTGTTGGCTTGTATTGTCTATTTTCCTATGTGTTACATATGACAGTGAATGTTGATTTCTTCTTTATGTTGCATATAGTAGTTATGACTTCTTTTACAAGATTGTATGCTTTTAGGGTTAGAGGTCGCCATCTATAAGGGGAATATGAACTATAATCATCAAATGTACAATTACAAATACATACAAAATTAAAGAAGCTAAACATTAATGTTACGAGTTCTTCGGTCATTCTATTTTTTGAAAATTAGTTGAGATACAATTGGTATGCTATATACATAAGTAATTTGGTGGAAGAGATAAATCACATTATTTTCATAATAGCAATATATTCGATACACGTGTGACTTTGAAATTCCATGTATGGAATCAAAAGTATAGAAAGTATATTATATAAGATGTTACAAAATTGTATATACATTACATTTAAGCACTTGAGCTACATCTAAACACTAGCAATATGACATATATTAGTGATTCCACCCAACATGACCAAATTCTCTGCAACAAAATGTAGCGTGTCCACCTTTGTGATTGTTAATTTTACCCGTCCTTGAGCAGCACTTGAATCATACAAATTTGTGATTGTGAAGATAAATTGCTTGAATAACACTCCTTTGACTATGGTCTCAGCTTCAGTTTCTATTCTAGGATTGAATTGTAGCATGTATAAATTATCTACAAACATTCCAAGAAGTTTAGTGGCTGGTTCTTCAAAAGAAACAACCCATAATATTCTTGTATGGTCTACGAGCTTTAGCTAGAGTATGTATCTGTAGGTACATTTAGCAGTTGTAGCTTTGTACTTGGAACAGTACCATGTTTGATCATCATTATGTACAACTTTCTTTTTACATTATTTTCCATCTAACTCAAGGGGGAAAGATGGATAGTATAATGAATTTGTTTTTATGTATTGCACTGTTGCTTTTAGAGTGCATTGGAGAGTTTGTTTCACATTGGTATTTTTCTCTTCAATATCAGCAATTTTTTTCCTCGTAAGCATGGGAGGTGCATCCAATGGTTGTGTATTTGATGGAGTGACATCAGTCCCATTCTATTCAAACCATGATTTGATTTGTTCCACCTCCTCTATTCTTGGGTTTATAAATAGGTGGGTGCTTTCCAAAGTGCTTATGACCTTGGCATTATACTCAGTGACATGGCCATTTTTTATTACAAGTACGACCACATGTTTCAATTGATACATCTCCTACAGCTGCTTGCCTTTCTTTTCAGTAGTTGGACCCCATAAAGTAATATTAATGGTAGATGAAGGGGTATCTATCAATTTGATGCTCCTTCGAATAACTTCAGTCCCATCCCTCCTCCTTATGGTTGATCTTGAGTCCACACATATGACTATTCCAATAACATTAACAAGGATATTATTGTTCAATTCTAAAATGTCCTTGAAGGGCATGAAAGAGAATTGATGTTTGGGAATTGCAAGGTCATCTTCTGAGAGAGAAATTTTGGAATCCTCGACTAAAAAAATTTCAAGTTGGCTATTCAATTTGTTGTACAACCTATTAGTTGACTTAATAGTTCCACCAAATATTGTATATACTTCTCCAAAATGTACATTCATGTAATGAAGGTTTGCAACTTCATTAAAGTAGGTTACCCATATTTTAGTGCACTCACAATCAATAATATCAAAACAGAAGACATGTCCTTGTCCCTTTTTTGTGTTTAAGTGGTGCATCTTATTTTTCATGGTAACACGACCCTTTATAAGCCACCTTGTTTGAAATGGACTCAAATTTCTAATAGGCGTAATATTGGAGGGAATGTCTTTCTTTTGTAGGGATGAGCATGACCCAAAAAGTGCCCTTCAAGTAGGTGGATTTTTTACCATGGTGTTGTTATTCATGCTCGTAGATGGAGCAATTAAGCTTGTAGCATTTACTTGTTGGGCTTTCTCTCCAAACAGGTAGGCAGGTTGACCAATGATGTCATGTTGCAAAAATGTGATTTCTAATTTGGAGATGACAATCCACCTATAAAGGTAAAATGAGTAGGTATTTTGAGTAGGAACAAATGTGACAATGGATAAAAGATGTTAATCTACAAGTTATTTAGAATTTTGTAGAAGAGCATGGAAATATGGTGGCTCACCTTGAATTGCAAAGAACAGGGCAACTGTATCCTATGAGTTTGAGTATAGATCCCTTCTAGAGTTCTTTAGAAGATATGTACTGGTTGTACTTTATTGGAAGTGTACCCTTCTGCTTATGTACCCCATCAGAGAGCTCCACTCTATATCGATCAGCCAGTTTGAGGCCATGGCCAAACGGTGCAATTTCTAATACTTGTAGAAGGTGTTGCAAGTTTAGGTTTCCATCATTCATCATCTTGATTGCATTCTCAGTCAAGGAATATTTTGTCAGGAGAGGTGGTTGTGGTACTGTAACACTATCATCAAGGCTTGTAGATGTGGCTTGTACTTGTTGGGTTTGTTGTTCAAAGAGGTAGGCTGGCTGGCCAATGATATCTTGCTGCAAACATGTGATTTCTAATTCCAATATGACAATACACCTATAAGTGTACAATGAAGAAGCATTATCAATAGGACTAGATGTCACATAAGGGGTTCAAGAATGATAATCTATAAGTTTTCATTTGGAATATTGTAGAAAATCACTGAAATATGGTGGCTCACCTTGAATTGCAAATAACAGGGCAACTGTATTTAATGAGTTTAAGTATAGAGCCCTTATGCAGTTCTTCAGAATCTATGTAGTGGTTGTATTGTTTTGGAAGTGTGGCCTCTTCTTATGCACCCCATCAGAGAGTTGTACTACATAGTGATTGGTTGGTTCAGGCCCATGGCCAAACATTGAAATATCTATTACTTGTAGATGGGGTTGCAGGTCTATGTCTCCATTAGTGATCAACTTAATTGCATTCTTAGTCAAAGAATACATTGTGACGAGAGAGCAAACTTGTCCTTGCAAAAGTAAATTGCAGGTGGCAGTTATTACTTACTTTAAATGATGTATAAAAAGAATAATTTGTGAGGTATGAAATTAATATGTTGTATAGCCAACAAAATATAGCTAACTAATTCGATAATATGTGAAAAACCCACAATGTTGTTGAATGCGACCATGCAAGCACTAGTTTAAATAAAAGTGTGTAAAAAAGTTACATAGTGTAAAAGTAAATTTAGAATATTACTTGTAAATGTGATTATGAATAGGTGTGTATATCAAAATAGTGGCCATTGGAATTTAGCTTGTTGCATTTGTAAGAACAAAAAAGAGAAAGTGTAGTGAGTAAAAAAAATTAGTTCACTCTATTAAGTAGTCTAAGTAAATTGGAAGCACTATAGATGTTTGAATATGCATTCTATGCTAAAGGCACAAGAGGAAAGGTGCTTTTGAAGAAAAAAATATAACACTAGTGTGTTATTAGCAATGGATAAACAACAAAGGAACATACAATAAAATTAAAGAAAGCTACTTGGTTTGCAAATGTGTTAATCATTTTGGGGTGCAATGGAATTAGGAAACCTAACTATACTTTATACTCATTGTGCTAAGTAAACGAGTCTAACACGTTTAACCTATTATTGGAGAGCACAAATTTTATGTGGATTGTGTCCTAGTTGAGGAAGCAGGCACTTTGTAGATCATCTTTGTAGCTATAAAGAAAATATAGGGTGGTGGCTTATTTTATTTTGTGAACCTTCATATGGAAATATGTGTTGTATGGTGTATACGTTTATTATCTATGTTAATATAGTATACTAGAAATGTGAAATATTTTAAAAGAATGGACTTTGTTTAAAATAATACTTTAGTGTAAAGGGTGTGTGTTTGAGGAAGTGAGTATGATATTATCGTTCTACTAAGTGAACAAATTGTAAGGAATGTAGGCACAACAATGAGACAATTATTGAAGGAGACATATAGCGTTTGTTGGCGATATATATTTAAAAAGTGCTATAAATGAAATGTTGTGAACAAATGGTTAGACTATGATTAGTTGAAGTGAAATGAGGAAACGATTACAATCATTATAGATAAACTACTATTCTTAATTGTATGCAATTGAAGATGTCATTTTTTTTGGAATTTAAACATATGGGTCAAGTAAAGAGATACAGAGTAAAAGAAAAAGTCAAGAACGAAGCTCCAATATTATAGCAAGAGCACATAGTATGTGTATATATTTATTAAGAAAAAATGTGTTACATGGTATTGTAGTAGGTGACATATTGCATTTTTTATCGCGAGGAAAAGTGCCTTGTTCATAGTATATTGGAGCTTACATTTCTTTTAAAAATTTACAAAATATCCAACTATCCATAAGTTGGTAAAAGCTGAAGTTACATGGTTATATCACATACTATATACACATTTACAGGGATAAAGTGTATTAGACATCATTCAAGTAATTCTAAAATGCTTATTTTATGTAGATAGAACCACCTTGTCTGTAGAACTCATCTGCTTTCATTTCACAAAGGAAAGTGCAAAAGGAACCCAACTTCTCACAAGTTGAGTGGAACTCATGTACTGTTACTTCCATCGACTGAATGTCCAAATCCTGGACACTTTGCATGTTTCGAAAAGTGGCCTTTGCTTGTTGTAGCAAGTCAAGGCAACTAACTATAATGTCATTTGCAAAATCTTGTATGTGGCTTGTAGAATTACCATTGCAATTGATCGACGGTGTTGAGTTGGTCGACAACATAGGGGCATTGGAACTACTGGAGATGTCAATAATCTCATTGGGTTGATTTGAATTGTCCAATCCTGAATGAAATGACATTTTTAAAATGGAAAACAGTATATTATATGCTCAGTGATGTATAAGAATTTGTGGCTTTCCTTTTGGAAGATGACAATCTTGATCATAAAATAGAAGGGCTAGTTTAAATTTTCTTACTTTACAAATGAATACCTTTAAACTGCAAATATAAACTTTACACTATCAATTGTGAAATAAATATTTCTTTAATTTAATACCCTAAACATGTGATAAAACTTATACATAGAAGAAAAATTAATATTTTATAAAAGAACTTAACAAAAAAATTATTTGCATGCTAATCTAAGATAGTGTTTCAAAATTCAATAACTATTGGAAAGTTGGGATGCTAAGTGGAGCATAAATGTTATTTGCATGTTGATCTAAGATAATGTCTCATAATTAAATAGCTATTGGCAAGGGATGTTAGGTGGAGCATAACTGTCATCTATCATTGAAAATTAAATAATTAATAAGTAATAGAAATTGAGTAAAAATAAGTTTACATAAAATAATAAAATTGAAGTTAAAATAATATAATAGAAATATAAATACTACAAATAAGTTTGTATATAAGTGTGTATAATTTAAAATAATATAATATAATATAAATACTACAAATAAGTTTGTTTATAAGTGTTTATAATAAAAATTGAGTAAAAAAAATATAAAAATAGATCTCCACACTAGGTGAGATAAGTTTGCATAATATATCTAATCAAATAGAATGAATAAATTATGCTTAAAAAATATTTAGACTGCTTGTGGTAAATTTGACTTAAAAAGATCAAATATAACAAAATCTAATAAACATAATTATAAATATGTACACTATTTGAGTTAAATCTGATTAAAAATTAATTAAAATATGATAAATAAAATGTAATTTAATATTTTTTCCTATTTGTATTTTTATTTTTTTTAATAAGTTTGATAGTAAATGTTTTATATCTATAATTAAAATAGTATATTAAAAAAAAATGTACACTGTAGTATTTTTGTATATAATATAAAATCTAATCAATAAATTTTAATTATAATAGTTTCATACATGTATTTAATAGTTTTGTTAATTAAAAGTATAATATATAATACCTAAATGTATAATTAAGGTACAGGATGTCGTAATGTTAAAACCTAAATGTGCTCATTATTAGTATACTGGCTCCACACAAATATTCATCTGTGTGGCTATGTTGGGTACTCAACAAAGGACAATAAGTTTAAAGAAATGTGTTGACACATTGTAAACCTCCTTATATTGATTCCTCTGACAAGTTGGCATTGAGTTGTGATGGATGTTCGATAGTTGGATGCTTCATTAAAGCAAGATATATATGGTTTTCCCTTGAAGTTGTGCTACCACCAATAGACAGTATCTGTAATAGCTATAGATCCTGAGATTCTAGTTAATACCCTGACAATAACTTTACTAGCACACAACACAACAATTTGGCACTAGGAAACATGTTTTTATATGGAGAAATGATTTTCCCATACCATTTTCCCTTATCTATATGATCTTCGCCATATCTTTCAGACATCACTTCTAAGATTAATCTGTTACTTTCTCACTGCAAGCCATTCTTTTGTGATCACCCATTTTCACTTTGGAGATCACATTACCTTTTTCTCAACATGAGTAACACTAGAGAGTGACAAGTTGAGAGAGATAAGCCACAATACCCTTTTGAAACTTATCTTCCCTTGAGCATAATACTATAGATCTTCAAGATATATTGATTTGAAATAGAGCTACCCCATGGGCATAAGAATCAAAACCTACCCCTTCCACTATAGATTCATCTAGGAGATGGGTTCCTTTAAATAGAACTGCAAAATTAAGAATCAGATGATGATCACAATGGTCAACATTAGTTTTACAGTGGTTTGTATGAAATTTGTAGGAATTGGAGATACCACCACCACCCACCTTTGCATATAAAGGACTTCGTGAGGGGCAGAGGAAACACAAAGTTGAGAGTACTCCTCTTGTGAATCGTATCAGTGCCCAAGTGGGGAAAACTGATAAGTTTATTTTCTTTGAGAGTAAGGAAAGTCAAGTGAAAGGAAACAAAGAGAATCAGTCAGTTTTTGTGCTAATGGTACATAGAAATCATCCTTTCCTATTATCTTTTCCAGATTACTGAACAGGCTAAAGTGTCCATGTGAATTGTTGTTTGCTTCTCGATCATTTTTCAATATTTGTAGCTATCAGATAATAATATGAAGCAGAAAGGAAACGTAAGGAAACCTTATCTAATAGACATTTGTAAGGAAATGACCTCAGAAAGTTCATTATTTACACAAAAATTAGCAGAAACTGTGAATAGTGCTTTTATTGCATTGGTAAAGAACAAACAAACATACACAAAAATTAGCAGAAGCTTTTATTGCACTGATTTTGAAACTAATAACTTGATCTCACTCGCTAGAAGCTTAGCCAAACAAACATTCAAGTTGAGGAAAATCAAAAACATCTAAAACCAAATAATACAACGCATAGAACAAAAGAGCAAATGGAATAAAGAGACACAGAGCACTTTCTTATAATAGAACTACAATCAAAGAAGGATATTAACTACAGTGAAAGGTGGAGCGTTGGAAGTACCATGCACTATTTGGAAGCCTTTTCCTAGTATGTCCTATGCCCTCTGCATAGTCTCTTGAAATTTTATTTGAGTAATATAACTGCTTCTAGTGGTAGTCTCTGTAGAAGCCGTGTGTTTGTGGTGAATCACATAATTCTTCTTGTAGGGACAATCAGCGGTGGCTTTTTCAGATATTTACCAAAACGAATAAATTCTTTTCAAATATTTACCAAAATGAGTAAATGCTTTTCAGATATTTACCAAAATCAATAAATGTAGAAGAATAAAATTTAAGGCATCTGAGATAGTGCAAATATCTCAAATCTAGAAAGTATGTTTTCATTGATGTGGCTCCGTAAGTATTCTAACGGAAAACTTCAGGACAAAAAGGACAGCTGCTTATAGCCACATAGCCCACCCAACTCGTCCATGCATTGATTAGCCAATATGATATTTCTACGCTATATCAATTGGCAAGTGGGTTCAGGAGTTAAACAACAAACCACGAAAGCTTGACGAGAAACCATGCTAGCATCACAGCATGAGACTTTTTTCAGGTCAAACCTCATGCAATATATAGCCTATCGGCTAAATATGTAATAAAAGTATTGTAGATTAATTTTAACTGTTTAAGTAATATTTTTGGGAATATGAGAAAATCTTTCTTAAAAAAATAGAGTTTTATTATATTGGAAAAGGACTAAAGATATAGTATTTTATTTAATCCATTGTATGTAGAATTTATACAATTTCTATTAATACAATTTTTCAAAATAGAATACATAAATATATTCAAATCTAAGATGTAATTTAAGATAATGTGTTTATTAAAATTCGTAAAAAGGGTATTTCAATTGAAAAATATCATTTTCATAATAAATGTTTTACTATAGGAATCTTTATGAAATAGGATAATTTATTTTAATTAATAAAAAATGACTATCAAGAAACAAGATTATTTTAATAAAAAATGTTATATAAAAGTATTATAGATTAATTTTAGTTGTTTAAGTCATATTTTTGGGAATATGAGAAAATATTTTGTAAAAAAAAAAGAAAAGTTTTATTATTTTGGAATGCTTGGAGTTATTACCATAATAACTATCAAGAAACAAGATTAGTTTTTTAAATTAAAAATATCAAATATCAAGATTATTTTGAAAAAATCAAGGGTGATGATGTCAAGAACTCTCCTTTATTGCATGCAACAATTTATTACTATATTAGAGAAAATTTCCAACTTATAAATCCATTGATCTAGGTTCTAAAAACATATTTTAATCTATTTTAACATGTTACTTCTAAAAAAAGTAAAATATCCACCAATATCTATTTAATCATTTAAATCAACCATAAATTCTATTATATTTGTTTTAGAAATAATTCACCTTCTATTTACAACTTAAATTAATTAGTGAAATAAAAATTGTTAACTAATTAATAAGGAAAGAAATAACTTTACAATATAAATCAAACAAATAGTCTAAATTTAAAGATTTTTTTTCTTATTATTTAAATTAAAAAAATCACTCACATACTTTCATATCCAATTTAAATGCCCATGGTGGTTTTGAGGGTAGCAGCTATGGGAGGCTGATCTTTTTTGAAGTTTTTCTCTAGAAGGTTGGGTTGGCGTTGCGTTTAAAGGCTTATGAGGCTCATGGCTTGTGAGGCCCGTCTTGCATGCATCTCAGCTGCTCCTGCATGCAGGTGTTTGGGTGCAAATTGGTGCTTTTGTTCACAGCTCGGTGGGAGGGGGTGTTATTGTGTTAGGGGAAGCTTTATTTTGCTTGGTTTTCACACTCTTATTGTCAGTGTTGCTTTCTTTTGGCTAGCTAATTTGATCTGCGTTTGGGGTGCGATCTGGAGTCTGTGGGTGGCCTTTGCACTGCTTGGTTTTGCAATGTGGTGGAGGGAAATTTGGTACCCTTTTAGTGTTTTTCCCAAGTTTGTTTTGAACTCTTCGAGGTTCTTTGTTTGGGGTCTTGCATGGCTCTGGGAGAGGTTTCATCCGGTGAAATGAGCATGTCTTTCAAGGATATGGTGGCGGGAAGCAATCCATCAGTGCTTTTGCATGAGAATTCAATTTTTGGTGAGAATAGTTCTGGAATGGGAGAGCCTTCTTCTCAACTTGGAGGTTTTAGGCCTTTAAAGGTGAATGGGTGTCTTGCCAAGAGCGAGAAGAGGCTTGTTGTTGAGATCCAGTCGAAATCTGTTGTGGAAGACATAAATTATCTGTCAAAACATGCTTTGATTTGTAAGTTTATGGGGATCTGGGTGTCTTTTCCCTTTTTGGAGTAGTGGGCTCTGTGAACATGGTGTCCAGAGGGGGATATGGACATAATGCTAGCGGCCAATGGCTATTTTTCAGGTGGTTTTCACTTGCATGTCCGACAGAAATAAAGTATTTGAAGGGGGGCCCTATTTCTACAATCAGGTTGGCCTTTTCATGAAGCCATGGCATGTTGGATTTAATCCTACAGAAGAGCTTCCTTCGCAGGTTCCAATTTGGGTGAGGTTACCGTGGCTTCCTTTGGAATTTTGGAGAGAGGAAATTTTCAACTTAGTTGCAAGTCAGCTTGGGAAACCAATTGGCCCGTCAAGACTGGCTATGGAAAAGAAGGTAATTACCTATGCTCGGGTATGTGTAGAAATTTATTTGAATAAGCCCTTGCCTAACTCCATGGAAATTCGTTTGGGATCAAGGTCATGGATTCAACAACTTGATTATGAAATGTTACCGTTTTGTTGTTGATTTTGTCATGAATATGGGCATTTTCAGAGGATGTGTTTGAAATCTAAACCTGTAGGGGATTCAAAAATGGGGTCAGCTAGTACACCTCCTAATCAAGATAAAGGGAAAGCTCCCATGAGGGAGGATAAGGAGGGGTTCATTCCTGTTAAATCTCGTAATAAGGGGCAGGGCCAAAAGAGGACCTTTAAGGATAGACAGGCAAATGAGGTGTTCAATAGGTTTGATGCTCTAGATGATCTAGAATAGTTTGATGGAACCATTGCTAATATGCCTTCTAGCCAAGATCTTTTGGAGGAAGGGGAAATAGGTGGGGATGATAACAATGCCATTCAAACTAATCCACAGGAGAATATGGCAGGGGTGCATATGGGCACGGATGCCTTCGTGGGGCCTATGGATGAGTTGGGAGCAAGTGAATGCAAAGAATTGCAGGAGAGTTCAACTCCTACCCGCTCTATGTCTTGCATTGGGAAGGATCGGCGGGAAGGGGGCAAAGGAAAGGGTGCCCCTCCTATTTTAGGCATTCATCAAAAAGTCTTTAAAAAAGATGTTTTGAATAAGCCTCTTAAGGTGGGAAGGAAGAAAGACTTGGAAAAGGTGAATTTAGTTGGAGAGACTTTAGTGGAGTCTAGTTTTGTAAAGCCCATTGATTCCCACTTTTCTCTACCTCAGAAATGATTGTTCTTTCATGGAATGTAAGGGGGTTGAATAGCATCCCTAGACAAAAGGCTATTCGGGATTTGATTAAGTCAAATTCTCCTGATGTGGTTTTTATTCAGGAAACTAAGTTATTTATTGATAGGATGTTCAGCACATCTACTAAGATTTGGCCTAGATGTCTTTGTCAATGCATTGGAGCTCAAGGTTGTTCTAGAGGCTTAGCTTTTTTATGGGATCCTTGCAAGCTGGTTCCACTTTGGTGGATCTCTAGCAGGTCTTCTATTTCCTTGGTGGCCACTTGTTGTGAGACTGGTGAGAGTCTCCTTTTCACTAATGTTTATGCTCCAACTGATTTCATGGGAAAATCCTTGCTTTGGTCACGTATAGGATATGTTCATTCTCTTGCTCCTTTGTTCCCCTAGATTCTAGCAGGAGATTTTAATGCAGTCTTAAGTTTGGAGGAGAAGCGAGGAGGTAATCCCAGGCTCGATCCTTCTGCGGGACTTTTGAGGAGTAACATATAAATTTTGAAGGTTGTGGATGTTATACCTTCCAATGGTTTGTTCACCTGGAACAATAGAAGATGTGGAGTGGAGGCTATAGTATAAAGATTGGACAGGTTTCTTGTGTCTTGCTACTAGATGGCAGATAGTTGGAATACCAGGTCAGATATTTTGGACTGGAGAGGTTCAAATCACTGGCCAATCATTTTGTCTGCTTCTGAGTTTCGAATGACAAAGAATCCCTCTTTTAAGTTTCAGCTTATGTGGCTGAGGGATGCTGCTCTTCAGGATCATATGCGTACTTGGTGGAGGGAAGGGAAGCCTGCTTATGGCACTGCTATGTTTTTCTTTGTCAAGTAATTGCAGTATGTCAAGTTTAAGTTGAAAAGGTAGAACAGGATGAGCTTTGGAAACCTCTTCGCAGCTAAGAGAAATGCTCAACTGAGGGTGGACACCATTACTCATCAATTCAGAGAGCATGGTCTATCAAATGTTCTTTATAGAGAAGAAGTTGATGAGCTGAGGGAATTAGAGGAATGGGAGCTCCGGGAGGAGATTTATTAGAAATAGAAGGCTTGGATTGATTGGCTCCAGGAAGGGGACAAAAACAATAAGTTCTTCCACAATACTATAAAGGATAGAAGACACAGGATTTTTCTCAATACTCTCTTGGTGGCGAAAGGGACTTTGGTTTCCTCTCATAGGGAGATTTCTCAAGAGGCCATTGGATTTTTTGGGAGTTTGTTTTCAGAAGATACGGATCCTACTAGGGTTGAGGAGGATTTGGTGCTTGATTTCCTTCCTCCCATTGTCACTCCTGAAATGAATGGGGCTCTCATTAAGCCTGTTTCACTATCTGAGATAGAAGCAGTGGTGTTTGGAATGAAAAAGGGTAAATCCCCAGGGCCAGATGGTTTTCCTATAGAGTTCTTTCAAGAATTCTGGGATATAGTCAAGATGGACCTCTTTGAAGTGGTGCAAGAGTCTTTTAGAAATAAGCAGATGCTTAAGGCTTTGAATGCAACCTTCCTTTCCTCATTCCAAAAAAGGAAGGAGTTAACTCTCTTAACTCCTTTAGACCTATTTCTTTGTGCAATGTAACGTACAAAATAATCACAAAATTTATTGTTGAACGGTTAAATCCATGGCTCAGTGAACTAATCTCCGAGGAGCAAGGGGGATTTGTTATTGGAAGACATATTTTGGATGGGATTATCATAGTTGTTGAAGCCATGCACTCTATGGCCACCTCTAAGGAGAAAGCTACATTCATAAAGTAGGACATGGCCAAGGCTTATGATAGGGTTAGATGGAGTTTCCTACAAAAAGTTCTCAAGGCCTTTGGTTTTGGGAGTGAATGGATTAGCTGGGTAATGAGTTGTATTACCTCACCTTCTTTTGTTATCCTGATTAATGGTGAGCCTATAGACTATTTCGACCAGCTAGAGGCCTTAGGCAAGGAGATCCTCTCTCCCCTTACCTGTTCATTCTGATGGCTGAAGGTTTAGGGAGATTACTCAAGTCTCAAGTTAGGTAGGGTTTGATTCAGGGTTGGAAGTGGGGGCATGACATTCATCCTTCTTCCCACCTCCAATTTGTGGATGACATTGCTTTGATGGGTGTGGATAGAATTCAGGAGGTGGTTATTTTCCGAAGAACTCTGGATACTTATGTGAAAGCTTCAGGACAGAAGATTAATGAAGAAAATTCCCATATTTTTTTCTTCAATACCCCTACTCTTATTCAAGTGTGGATTGCCCAAATCTTGAGGTTTCAAATAGGAACTCTTCCTTTTGTCTACCTTGGAATTCCTCTTTCACACCATAAATTTCCAGGGGATCTGTGGCAGGAAATTTTGGATAAGTTTCAGAGTAAGGTGAGTCATTGGAGCCATAGGTGGCTCTCAATTGCTGGTAGAATGACTCTTTTGAATTTCGTGGTACAGGCGCTTCCTATCTATAGGTGTTTTATGCTGACTGCCCTAGTTGGCTTCATTAAGGACTTTGATGCTCTTTCCAGGCAATTTTTATGGATAAGTAACTTACTCTCCTCTAAGTGGAGTCTGGTAAAATGGGATTGTGTTTGCAGATCAAAGCAGGATGGTGGTCTTGGTTTGCAAAAAATGAGTCTGAACGGTAGTGCTCTAGCTGCTAAGCTCTTTTGGAGATGGTGCATAAGCCAAGATCAAGGATGGGCCAAAATCCTTAATGTTAAGTATCTTGGTGGAGTGGAAGGGAAAGATGTACCAAGATATAATTTGGCAGGTAGGGGATCCATGATTTGGAATACTTTGAAGAGAGAAGCGCAATTAGTTAAAAAGGGTCTCTTTTGGATTTGTAATAGGGGATCTGAAGCTTTGTTTTGGGAGGATTCTTGGGATAGGTTCCCTCCTATCTTCTCTTAGTACCCTCACCTTCAACCTCTTTGTGATAGCTTTCTTGTAGCAGGTTGGATTAAAGTTGAGGATTTTAAGGTGACTTTAAGGGTGGGTCGTGGCGAGGTAGATAGATGGAAAGAACCCTGTGAATGGCCTCCAGGGGGTTCTAAGGAAGAGAGGGAGGCTCTTGCTAGGATTCTTGCAGGTAGAGTGTGTAACTCTCTAAGAGGAGTTGATATCCTCACTTGGGGACTTAATCCGAAGGGAAAGTTTTATGTGGCCTCTGAATATCAAAAGTTGGAAAGATAGTCTTTTGATAAGATGGACATTTCTTGGTGGAAGCATGTTCGGAATAAGTCGGCTTGGCCCAAATGTAATTTTTTCTTGTGGCTTATGGTGCAAAATAGATGTTTTACTTGGGAGAATCTTCAGAAGAGGGGCTTTCATGGACCTTCTATCTGTGTTCTATGTAATAAAAGTGAAGAAAATAGCTCGCACCTCTTTTTCCAGTGATCTTTCACCAGAGTTATTTGGCATTGGTGGTGGGAAGCTTGGAAGCATGCGTGTGTGCATGCTAGCTCACTGGTTGAGTTCTGGAATAGTCTTGGTAGACCTCCTTCTAAGACTCCCTTTCTTGATGTGGCTTGGGATATTGGTCCAGGTTTTATTATTTGGCAGGTGTGGTTGGAAAGGAACCGTAGGATATTTCAAGATAAGCTGAAGATGGTGCAACAAGTGTGGTTGAAAGTCATAAATATGCTTCATAATACCCTAGTTGTGAAATGTGATCTCTCTGAGGATATTGATCCTGGAGATGCAAGTGGTTCAGAATTTGAACATTTTGGGTGCGAACTTTAGTGATGATCTTTGTAAGAAACATCATGTTAGAAATAGGCAAGGTAAAAGGAAGGTTTGTAGGGAGGGAAAGTAGTCCCCTCCCCCTCTAGGGACTCTTAAGATCAATACTGATGGGTCTTCTAGGGGAAATCCCAGGCATGCTAGGGTTGGAGGAATTGGCAAGGATAGCTCTGGTAAGGTTATTTTCTATTTTTCAGAATATAAGGGGTTACAAACCAATAACTACATGGAGGCTCTTGATGTCCTCTTGGCTCTTGAAAGAGGATGCGCTCTTGGATGGAGCAAGATTATCTGTGAGTCCGATTCCTAGGTTGTCGTGGATATGTTGAATCTACAATGGATGGAGGATGTGGATTGGCATTTGGCGGTGGTGGGTAGACAGATTCTTAGTTTGAGTGCTTCTTTGGATGCAGTCTCTTTCTGCTATATTTCCCGAGAGTGGAATAGGACTGTTGATTGTCTGGCTAAGTGGGCTTATGATCACTTGGAGGGATGGAAGACAGGAGATTGGGTTCACTTGCCTCCAGAATGTGTTCATGATCTTTAGAGTATGGTCAAGGAAGATATGGATGATTAGTTGTGACCCTTTCGGGGGCTCCTTTTTGTTGTTTTTCGGGTGTTGTTCTCTTCCGGGCTTGAGGCCCTTGCTCTTTGTAATCTGTTGGCTTTATTAATAAATTTTTACCCCTATTATAAATAAAAAAATTAAATGCTCATAAAAAAATATGTATTAAATATTTTATTTATTTTATATGTATATAATAAATTAAAATATTTGTAAACACTTTTATATATATTTATTTTATATTACAATTTTTTTTTTAAATAACTATTAGTTAACAATAAAATTAAAATTTTATTAATTTTTTTTCTTTTTAGGTAATAAGGCCATTCGCCTAGCCACGGCTTTATGCAGGCTGCAAATATTTTTTAAAATATTTATATTAAATTAAAAGAAATATATATAATTATTATATTTATATATGTATTAATTATTAATTATTAATATATATATATATATATTTATAATTATATAAATTAAAATTGACGTGATTCTCGGAAGAAATGGTGTGTGAGGAAGGTCAAAAATTTGTAGGTGTTCGGGATGGAGCAAAGGCTGGTGGAGGGGAGGTCGCAAAGGACAGGCAGCGGCGGGATTCGCAAGATCATTCTATTGGCGTCAAGGAAAGTTGGGCATTGGAGGCGAAAAAGGTAGTTTCCCAAGATCAGCTACAAGCGAGGGCGGCAAGTGAGGGTTGGCACCAAATTTCAAAAAGTGTTGGAGGAATGTTCGCCAAGAGCGCGGTGGGAATGGGCGACTTTGGTACAAAAGAAACAGCATAAGTCTGGATCATTTTGCGAAGAGTCGTGGAGGCCATGGGCATCACAAGGACTCTGGTGAAGATCAGGAGCATTTCATCCAGAAGGGTAGGCATTGGGCCCCTCCAGAGGTATCGAATGGGAAAGCTAGAGGTGGTCAAGCCAGGAAAGAGAACACTGCAACTTTGGTGATTGGATCCAAATTGCTTCTACCATCCATTTCTTTTTTGGAGCAACATGGGCTGATTGTTTGCTAGTTTGGGAGAAGCTTGAACTGGGATAGTTTAATTTGATGGTGGCAAGGTCATTGGGGGTCAAATATGAAATTCAAAGTCTTAGTGAATGGTTTCTTTGTGGTGGTTTTCCCATTGACGAACATTTGGAATCAAATTTTGAATGGAATCTGGCTTATGGATGGTTTCCGATTTTACATTTGCAGGTGGGAGTTGTGTTTTGATCCAATGAAACACCAATTGGAATGGATTCAAGAATGGTATAGGTTGTCAAACCTTCCATTGGAGTTTTGGAAACCAAAAATTCTGGAAAAAATTGGTGATTGCTTGGGAAAATTTATTTGTGCAAAGGAAAGAGTCAATAAGGACGAGGTGAGCACATATGTATGAATTTGCATAGAATGCAAACCCAATAGTTACTTCTAGAAAGAGATCAAGTTGTTCACGGATTGGGGCATTTTGACTTAGCCCTTGATCTTGGATATGAATACAGAGAATGAATTTTTAGACACCATTGGCTAGAGATCGCCAGATATGAGACACTGTGGCCCACCCCCTACCCAACCAACCATGAATCAGGTAGAAGGAAATCTGGGGTGTGATGATGCGGGCCCTGGCATGGAACTGAGGTGTGCTTCTACATCGGAGCCTTTGGAGAATCAGGTTAGCACTGTTGATGTTGGGAGGGAATCGTTAAAGGAATCAGGAGCAGAGATTGGAGGATCGGTTCCCCCGGTGGATCAAAATGAAGATTTGGCATGCCAAATTTTGAATTCTAAAATCACAAAATCTTTGGAAGCTAAGGTTATGAATGTTAAGGAGGATGAATTAGATTATCTAATGGAGGTGGGGCTTGAATTATCTGAGATTGCTAAAGCCACTAAGGCAGGAGAGATTCCCCTTGGCACTGAGGAGGTGTCGGTGGATTTGGTAGATGATTTTCAATTGAATGAAGAGCAGCAAGCTGGGAAGGAGGGACTATGTTCTCCCTTAGCCCAGGAAGTGGACAAAGGGGCCAAGGAAATGGGAGAGTTAGGTATAAGCCAGAAAGAACCTTGCAAGGCTTCCCTGGATTGTGGGGACAATAAGCAGCACAACAGGATCCCTAACTAGGAGAAACTGAAGTGGGATGGGGAGGCTTGTGGTTAGCTGAAAATAAATGAAATTCTCAAAGTAGGGAAGGGTGATGCCCTTCTTGAACATCCATTAAAATCATCACATGGAATGTTAGCAGCTTGAACGCCGCTAACAAGCGATACCTTATTAGGAATCCATTGGCGGGTCTCTAGGTCGATATTTGTCTACTTCAGGAAACCAAACTATGTGAGATAGAAAGGGTCAGCTTTTGTAAGAAGATGTGTGGGTGGAATGGTATTGGGGTGATTACTGATGGCTCCTCTAGTGGGATATTGACTCTGTAGCACCCGCAAAGTGTGTGTCTAGAGGAGCTTTTCTCTACCAGATATTGGATGGCATGTAAGGTAAGAAGCCTAGCCTTCAACTTAAATTTCATTTTGATCAATGTTTATGGTCCAATTTTGTGTATTCAAAAGAGGGAATTATGGAGTGATCTGAGCAACTTTTTCAAATATTTTACTTTAGAAACCGTCATTTTGGGTGGTGATTTCAATGCCATTTTGAGATCGGATGATAAAAAAGGTGGAATTGGGAGAAAGTTATAGTCCCAAATTGATTTTGAAAATTTTGTAGATGTCAATTATCTATTTGAGGTCAGCACAAGCAATGGTGTGTTCACCTAGACTAATAGAAGGGTAGGCTTCTCTAATTTTGCTGAAAAACTGGACAAATTCTTTTTTAAGGGTGATATCCGTTCTTTCCCTTTCACTTTTTGAAGGAAGAATTCTTTTTGCGTCTGGATCAGATCACTTCTTGTTGTTGTTAGATATTGTTGGGGAACACTCTCTTGTGCGTTGTCCCTTCAAGTTTGAGAACGTGTGGTTTTGTGATCTCCATTTTTTTTGAGTTGGTTCAGTTATGGTGGTCTAGTCACAATCCTGAGGGATCGAAGATGTACAAATTTGTGGAAAATTGAAATTTTTCAAACAACAACTAAAAATTTGGAACAAAGAATGTTTTGAAAATATTTTTGAAGAGAAGTGAGACACAAAGGCAACCTTACATGCTTTAAATGAAGAGGTAATTAGGCAGGGGATGGATTTAGACAGATTTCATAAAGAGAAAGAATTGCTTGGAAAGTTAAAGGAGCTACTTTCCAAAGAAGAAACCTTTTGGAGGAAAAAATCAAGGGAAGTCTGGTTATGTGGTGGAGATAAGAATACCAAATTCTTTCACAATTCCACAAAAACCAAAAGGGAAATAAACAAGATCTCTTGCATAAAGAATAGCGAAGGCAAGTTGTTGGAAAAGATTGAAGACATCAGGGAGGCCACGGTGAACTTCTTTCAAGCTCTTCTCAATGAACTAGTTGGTTCCAGTTAATAGGACATGCAAGCTCTTATAAGCGGAATTCCACGAATCATCACGGCTGAACAAAACATGTAGTTACAAAGAAAATTCTCAGAAAAATAAATTAAGGAGGCCCTCTTCCAACTGAGCCCAGAAAAGGCTCTAGAACCTGATGGATTCCCAGCCGGTTTCTTTCAAAAGTGTTGGGATATCCTTGGCAACGATCTGGTTGATGCAATTGAAGATTCTAGGAGCTCAGGGAAAGTCTTGAAAGAAATCAATAATACCTTTATTGCTTTGATCCCGAAAAAAGACAAACCAGATTCTTTGGATGATTTTCGGACCATATTCCCTCAGCAACACAGTCTACAAAGTCATTTCCAAAACAATTTCCAACAGGGTTAAATGCATCTTACCCCAGATTATCTTCGAGGAGCAAAAGGGTTTCGTGCCAGGAAGATCTATTTTTTATGGAGTTATAATTGCTCAAGAGGTGATTCACTCAATTCAAGCAATGAAGAGAAATGCAATGTTGATTAAGTTAGACATCAAAAAGGCCTACGATAAAGTAAACCGGCGCTTTCTTTTCAAGGTCATGGAAGCCTTCGAGTTTGACAAGTGTTGGCTAAATTAGATTTTTGAATGGATCTCGCGTACGATATTTTTAGTTCTGCTTAATAGCTTGCTAGAAGGTTTCTTCGGCGTATCCAGGGGGCTAAGGCAAGCAAACCCCTTATCGCCCTTCCTCTTCATAATAATGGTCGAAGCTCTGGGGCACGCCTTCATGAAGGCAAGATTGGAGGGGCATCTGGAGGGCATTCAGATCACGAGTGGAGTTCATGAGGTCACTCACCAGCAGTTTGCTAACGATAATATGATGTTGGGAATGTCTTCGGTGAAGGAAGCATCAAGAAAATTCTAGATCAATATGCCAGGTATCTGGTCAGGAGGTGAGTCAAACTAAATCTGAGATTTTTTTCTTTAATACTGACATTGGCAATGAAGTACATATCCTGCGTACTTTGGGTTTTCGCAAAGGCAAGCTACCATGTAAATACTTGGGCCTTACATTGGAAAAAGGGGTGCAACCTAGGAAAATATGGGATCTTGTGGTCGAGAAGATTTGCGCCAGGATCGCGTCTTGGAAAACCAAGTGGTTACCTTGGGCTGACAGATTGACAATGCTAAAAGCAGTAATTGTGGCAATCCCTATTTTCATGCTTTCCTATTTACCACTCTCAAGTGGAGCAAGCAAAGACATTAATCAAAAGATGAGGAATTTCTTTTGGCAAGGGAACTCTGACCAGCGCAAGTTCCCATTGATAAAATGGAAGAAGGTTTTTGAAAGTAAGGAAGTAGATGGGGCAGGTTTGAAGAACTTGATGCTACAGAACCAAGCCCTAGGTGCAAAATTAATGTGGGAAATCCACTCCAAACCATAGTTGAAATGGGTAAATATTGTGAAAGCAAAATACCTAGATGAAGAAGAAAATAGAATTTTCACAGTGACAAGTCCCCCAAAAGGCTCGAGAATATGAAATTTTCTCTGTAGCAGCCGCCACCTGATTCTAAGCCAGTTGACTTGGGAGATAAGAGGGGGATGCGAAGCTCTTTTTTGGGAAGACTTTTGGGATGGGTTTGGGAAGTTGGAGGCAGTAGCAGAACTAGCCCAGGTCTGAGAGGTAGCCAAACATGTTTGGGGTAGCAAGGTGTGCAATTACTGGGAGGTCACTCAAGTTGACGGTTTCCCCAGTTACAGCTAGAAAAAGCTAAAGGATTTGGGTTTGGACCCTAGACAGGTGTCAATTTTTGAAGGTATAATGGTAGGAAAGATTGTGTGTCCAAGACATGGCAGAGATGTCCTAAGGTGGAATGCTTCTCCAAATGGGATATATAATGCAAAGGATGGGTATAGGGTGTTGGTGGGCATGGAGAGGCTCATCCCTCGACTCTGAATTTCACTTTTTTGGATCACGGAGTGCCTCCCTAAAGCAGGTATTTTTTCTTGGGTAGTTGCACAAGGAAGAGTCCTCACGGCTGAAAGGTATTCTCAGCTTGGTTTTCAATGCCCCTCAAGGTGTGTTATGTGTAAAATGGTAGTAGAAACATGCAATCACTTTTTCATCAGTTGTCCCTGGGCCAAACATTGCTAGACCTAGCTATGTGCTAAGCTACAATGGACGACTATGTTGCCAAATAATCGCAGGGACCTTCTGATGGGGTGGTTGATTTTCATAAAGAATGCAATGTTTGGGGGGCTCTGGATTATGAACCCATCTATGGTCATTTGGGAGCTTTGGAAAGAGAGGAATAGGTGTATATTTCAGGATAAGGTGATGCCTAGGGTCTCCGTATTGAAAAAAATAGAGACAAGCATTGTGGAGATGGTTAATGCTCGAATTTCAGAAAGAAAGGGAAATTATGGTTCGTGTACACCTTGGGATGGTTTGATGTAGAAGCTATGGCACGGACTTAATCTCCCGCCTCACATTGGGGAAGGGGAGGCAACAACAAAGATGAAAAGGTTGTCTATTGACTAGAGTCCTCCAGAGATTGGGTGGTTGAAATTGAATTTTGATGGGATCGCCCAAGGAAACTCGAGTGTTTCTGGAGCAGGATGTATTATTAGAGTTTGGAAATCCAAATGTGTGGGAAGGATAGAATCGCCTCTCCTAGTGGGTACCAATAATGCGGAAAAAATATATGTGGTGATCTTAGGTCTTCACCTCTATCGTGAATTGAAGATAAAAAAATTAGTTGTGGAAGGGGACTCCACTTTGATCATAAATGCGCTTAGAACTAGGCAATTAAATCATTGGAAACTGAATGCCAACTTGGAATTTGCATTGGCTCTTTTGGATGGATTTGAATTGGTGGTCATCAACCATATCCTTAGGGAAGGTAACACAAAGGTAGATACCTTTTTAAATCTTGGGGCGGACGACATTCACATTCGGGAATTGGCATATGTGATCTAACCTTTCTCTCTCAAGATGTGTGGGTGGAAGGGAAAGTGACTTGCCACGTTGGTGGTGGCAAGTCCGTCTTGGGGGGGTGAATCAGTGGCGGTGGTGTGTTGGTTGGGTGACTGCATGGCCACGTTGTCAGCTAGAAAGGGACACTTTGAACTTCAATGGAAAGGATGGTAATCATTACCTAGTATTTATGTTTGGGTAGTGTTGTGTGGTCTCACAACACACCCCATTTTGTACCTTGGAAAAATGTGGACCCCCTTTTTTTCCTTATGTTCCCTTTCGCCTTTGTTTGCTTTGGCGTCGTTATGCGGTTTGGTTGGTTGTTGGTCTCATTTTCAATTTGGCTTGGCCTTTGTTTTATCATTTTCTTTCCCAGGTTCAGTGTTTCGGTCTATTCATAAAAGATTAATATATTACCGGAAACCAGAATCCCAGAGTCTTGCATTTGCATCAAAGCAAATTGTATCTTCACTTGGTCCTAGCTCTGCCCGGTAATTCATCAATCAGAGTTGTCAATCCTGGTAATATCTTTTTTATCAAAATCTGGTACTTTAATTTTTATTTCCTTTTATTTTCCTTACATGAAAATTGGAAACCGGAGAGTCTATTTTGAAATTTGTTAATCTCTCTTGAACCCGGTTCCCAGTCTTTTCTTTCATTCCAATTTTCTCTTTCTAAACCTTGGAGGTAAATTCTCGAATCCTGGTGTTTCTTCTTCAAGTCAATATTGGAAAGTCTTAATCCCGATGATCACAAATTGGTCACGTATATTTAATGACCTATACCTCATAGAGAATCAATGTGACACCTAATTTCCACGTATGATTATTGTGTTGTCTTTCTCCTCTAGTAGCAAGCTCGTGCAAAAATCTAGGTGTTTGTAATTTGAACCCTAATATGTAATGATTGCACCTTTATTCGAGGAATTAATGTGAAATAATAGGTAATTAATGAAGGTGGTGAACTACCTATGTAATTGGCACCAACTCTAGCATGCAGTTGCTTTTGTAACACTCCACTTCGTGTCATGCTACAAATTTGCAAAGGACATTGAAAGACGAAATAATATTGGCACGCAAGGAGAGGTAAATTTTGAGAAATTGAGAACACAAATACCAAGGGTTTTGAAGTTACATTCTAAAAGATTATCATCATCAACCAGAACTAGGTATGTTTCGGATAACTAATATTCTGTTAGTGATTTTCAAGCATGAAAAATCTCAAAAAATGGTATTTCCTTTTAGAAATAGAAATGTTGATTATTCTTTGGTTTTGAATTTAACCGAAAGATGAACTGAAAGTTCTATAAATTGTAAAATTTGGTTAAAGTTAACCCTAACTCGCACACAAGACACACATTTTGAAAACTGCAGAACACACCAAAGAAAATGAGTACTTCTGACACAAGGGCAGAAGATGAATTCAAATATTACAATTTGCAAGCCATACCAATCAATGTCGTAGTTACAGACACTCATATGGGATGGTCTTCTGATATTGAAATTCGTTCACGGGCACTACAAGAAAATGCCTCTCAATGTACCAAAAATGTTGCAGAAAATGGGTTACTTTTAGCAAGAGGGTTTCCCCCAGCAATGGAGGCCCATGAATTGGTTATGCAATGTATGAATTACTACAACCCAGCCAAAAGAGTCGTTGAGAAAGAAGGGAGGATTTATGTAGACCTCTCATAGAAAGGAATTATATACACATTTGGTCTCCCTATCTACACACAAATGTATAATGTTGATATGAAAGCAAAGGGAAAAATGTATCAGAATGTTGAAGCCTGCAACAGAGAAACTATGAGTACCCAATGGTGCCAAGAACCAATTACACCACAGACCAAAGCAATTCAAAATTCTATGTTCAACCAAGAAATTCAAGATATTATAACTTTGTTGAGCAAGATAGCTGGTTTAAGGGATGCAAGTAAATTTGAACCCTAGATGTTTGTAATAATATCTAGCCTAATGGAAAGTCTCATGAAAATGCATTGGGAAAAGTTTATAAGTGACAGATTATATGAACAGATAACGACATTTCCCAAAATCATGTGCTTGTATATGTCTTCATATGTGATTTACTCATGTTCCATGAGAGACAGTAAGCAAGGGTTGAAATAGATTGGTACTCTGGGCACGAAGGTAGGAAATAGTTTGATATATGCTCATTTACCCCAAATCACCGTCCATGGATATAAAGAGAATTAGAGGAGATTCAATTATCTGTTCTCCATGAAACTAGTCAGAATGATGGAAGGTGATTAATCCAAAAGATTGTCCCTAGAGGCACAAAGTTTCATTCAACCAATGGGAGGCTGGTACATTTAGTTTCCCACTTACTCCTACAATAGGATGGAAGGATTTGATGGACATCCACTCATGTTGCCCAAGTACCCAACAGACAAAAAAAAATTATTAGAATTGGTGAGACAGTTGAAGCCGTCTTAGGCTCTTTATAGTCATGCTCACAAGAAGGCCTCTTTCAAATTCCCTATTGTGATAGGTAATTATAAGTGTAATGCAATCAGAGTGGCTGACTTGTGTGAAGAAGAATTAAGAACATATAATTTTGAGGATTTCCCACTTCAAAGAATATATTATGACATTGAGGGAAATATTGCCAAGAATATAGTTGGTTATCATGCTCATGTCCAGCACTTAGAGGATTATTGGCTTAATTGTGAAGATGAGCACAGAGTAAGAATGAGAAAATATGATAGATTGTCTCTAAAATCTGCCCGGATTCTTAAAATTCATGACTGGCAACGGAGCAATGCCTAGGATATCATTGCACAACAGCTAAAGGGAATCAACTCATGTAGTTCAAATCTTGCACATTGTTGTTCAAAAGATGAGGAAAACTTTATAAAAGGATGATGAACCATCAAGCACACACATAGATTTAGGGGTAGCCACTGTTGATTTACATTTAAGATTCTAGCTCAACCTTGGTTGTTAAAACTGAGAGAACTAGAGGTATCTCCATCGGGGCTATAGACGCCTGACTGGCAGCGGAGCAATGCCTAGGATATCATTGCACAATAGCTAAAGGGAATCAACTCATGTAGTTCAAATCTTTCACATTGTTGTTCAAAAGATGAGGAAAACTTTATAAAAGGATGATGCACCATCAAGCACACACATAGATTCAGGGGTAGCCACTGTTGATTTACATTTGAGATTCTAGCTCAACCTTGGTTGTTAAAACTGACCCAACTGGAGTTGTGATGTTCATAAACCTAGAATTTTGGGTAGCTGAATCCTTCAGTTTCTTGAAAATGGTTAAACCATTTTCCCAGCCAATTCACCATTTTTTATGCCTTGCATAACTACCCTATTTTATTTTGGAATAAAATGGGTCCCCCCTTTTCTTTTTTCTTCATCACCTTTGGTTGCTTGGTTGGGTCTTGGGAGTTCTTTTGTTTTCCTCCTAAGTTTGTCTTTTGTTCTGTCAGAGCCAGGTCTGGAGCTAAATCTGGAAGTGGAAAATCTTTTAGGGTTTCTAGTTCGGATCTTGTCCCGACTCCGACTCTGCCCTCTTTGGTTGTTTCTTTGTTCCGTTGGTTGTTTTCGACTAAAATTTGGGACCCTCTTTTATGTTTTGTTTTCCTTTCATTTTGTGTTTTGTGCCTTAGGAGTTTCCTTTCTTCCTTTGGCCTTTTGTTTTCCAGCTTAGGCATTTTTCATTTTGTTCTAGTGGACACGGGACGCGGAACGAAACTGAACTCTGGAACTTTTCTGAAGTTCTAGGTTCCCGTTTTGTTCCAGTCCCAGTTCCACCGAGCTTGTTTGTTTGTTTTCCTTTGTTCTTTGTTCTCTGGTCGTGGGGTGTTTTCTCCCCTTCTTTTTCTTCCTTTTTCGTCCCTTTTTGTCGTTTCTTTGTATGTTGTTGAAGGCGGGGTCGGGATGAAATCCGAACTTGAAACTTGGAAAAGTTTCAGTGTCGTATTTTGTTCCATTCCCGCCCCTATTGTGGTTCGCCTAGGATCGGTTTTTTCTCTGATCCCACTTGTGTTTGTTCTTGGGTTTCTTTTCCTTTTGCAGACGCGAAGCTGGAGTGTGGGTTGAACTTGGGGATGATGGTTATTTCCATGTTCGGTTCCCGTTCTGACTCTGGTCCCAGTTCTGGTTTCATCTTGGCTCCGCCCCTGCTGGTATTAAAGGTAAGTGTTGTTTCTGGTTCGGATTTGGTCCCGCCTTCGCCAGAGTTAGGTTTATTTTTGCTATGTATAATTAAAACAAAGATATACGACAGGTGGGATAAATAATGTATTTTCTATGCTTTTGAGGACTAATGGATGCATTGTTTTACAGGATTAAATCATACCTCTGATACTTTTCTCAAAGGAGGTATGTTGGAAAGCATGCCTCAATCAGATTTGGCACAAAACTCCTCATAGAAGAAAGTCACTAAGACCAGCTGGATGTCTTGCCGACTGGCTGTTGTGTTATATTCATTTGGAATACACTAGTCGCCTAGACATTTCACTCACCATGAGTTCTTATATCTCTCTATGAGTTTAGTGTAATGTCTCGCCGACGGGGTGAGGTCTCACTGAAATGGAATGGTCTTGGTGTAGTGTCTTGCCGACTGGAGGAAGCCCCGCCGAAGAAGGATGTCATCGGGGAAAAGTTTGGCTGACTCGCTGAAGTCTTGCCGACAGGGTGGAGTCTCCCCGAAATGGTCTGAGCTCGCTGAAAGGAGGTGTCATTGGTATAACTCCTGGACGAGGGGTTTGAGTTCGGCATGAATTCTTGCAGACCGATGGAGGTCTCGCCGAAATGGAATGGTGCCTTCAAAGAATGTTTTGTGCTCGGTGTAATGTCTCACCAACAGGGTGAGGTCTCACCGAAAGAATAGTGGCTTGGGAAGAAGTTTGGCCGATTTTTGGATCTCTCGCCGACATGAAATGGTCTCGGTGTGATGTCTCGCCGACCGAAGGTGGTTTCGCCGACAATGGTGCACAAGAATATATGATTTCGGTAAGACTCCTGGCCGAATGCTTTGAGTTCGGCATGAGGTCTTGCAGACTAAAGAGTCTCATCGATGGTTTTAAATCTTCGGTGTGACTAATGGGAACCCGCTATGACCTCCTTCTGATTGAATGATGTCTTGCCGAATACAGGTGTCTTACCAATGGAGGAGCACATCGATATGATTCTTAAGGGTTCGCTATGATGTCTGGCCGATAGCGATAGTTTGGGCGACAATTTTGGATATCGATATAACTCTGGCCGCTCGCTATGAACTCTTGCCAACAGTTGTATGCTATGTTGACTGTTGTTGTGAAGTATAATTGCATCGGGGAGACACGGCTAGTGTCTCACCGACATGCGATTCTGTTTGAACGAATTTTGACTGCCTAGAAAGCTTATGTGGTGTCTGTTCAACCAATCGGAGGAAGCTAAAGGCGAACCATTGGCAGTTTGATTGATTGACTATTCTTGTGAGGAAGATCAACATAGCATAAACGACATGGATTTACTCTGAGATCATAAGCGATGGATCGGCTCGGTGAACAATGGTGTGGGGATCTAACATGAAAGTCGGATGTTGTCTCTCAAGGGGGTCAACTTACAAAAAGATCTGGAGCAAGAAGAAATCAAAAAGGAAGAAGAGGTCGCGAGTCTCAAGGACAGTTGTGTTGTCTACTGGAAAAGGTAGATTGACATTAATGATAATGCTTCAGAACATTCAAAGCAGCTTTGCAAGGAAGTTCAAGGGTGGACACAGAGGCCAGAAGTTAATTCGATGGTTGCAAAAGATCTGAGGTCCACTCCTAAAGGCGATCCTTCACCAACATGAACAGGGTATCCACATTTAGTGCATTATTAACTTTATTCCAAAAGATCTGAGGGCCAACCCTTCTATAACTGACTTTTTGAACCCTAAAGTAGGGGCCAACATTCTTTTTCGCACGTTTTGTATATATGGCACTTTTGCCTCTTTGTAAAAGAGGATAGAGGGAGTGTAGACACGCAAAATATGCATACATGTCAATCCAATAGTTTAATCAAATAACCTTCATTTAATCAAATAATAACATTTCATCTCTCATAAATCATTCAACCTTTATCTTGCATCATCCATTTAATTAAATAAACCAGGACTTTATTTAATTAAGTCTCAAAAATCATATTTCTCCTTTTCTGATTTAAATAAATCCCTAAATCAAGTCAAATTGGTCAAAACATCCTAGTCATCATCCTAGCTAATTAATCCTGATTAAATCTAATCTAATGCATGTCACATCCTAACCACTTGCATTCTCTAGATTATGCCACTTGCACCAATAAATCAATTTATTGATTTATTAAATCAACATTTTCACTCAACATGGCATATTCCCTCAAATGTGAATTCAAAGGAAAGTGGGCATGTACATCCAACAAGTCATTTATGAGCTCTTACATGGCTCTTACATGTCCCTTGGCAAAGTCAAACTCAGCATTTATTTCACAATTTGAATTTGAAATCTCCCTCTCTTGGGCACATTTCCCAAATCTTGCACAACCTTCAGCCTATCACAACTTGACAAGTGGCCTTCTTTCATTGGTCTACATTTAGTCCCACATCCTCCATGTTTGGCACTCTTAGCATTTGAAAATCTTTAAATAGAGGCATCATTCTTTAGCAAATCCTCCACAATCACTAATGCAAAGTCACTCTCTTCATTTGAGAACTGATTTTGCTCATCATCACTCCACCATCTTCATAGCATCATATCATTTAGCTTAGGCAAGGATTGGGAAAGGGATATTTTCTACAATAGCACCAATCCACTATGGGATAGGATTAATTTCATGTTTTGATATGCTTTTATTTGGTTTCCATTGTTTCATCTTATTGCATGATTAACATGATTTATTATTCCATAGAGATGATGTTATTTGTTTTGTTTTAAACTAACATGCTAATGTGTGTTGTTTGTTTTGAGCAAAAATGCATATTTCACCATCTACATTTGGCGCTAGAAGGAGGGCTTGACATCATTATTTTTAACTTTTCCTTGAAATTTCAGCATTTTCTTGACACACAGGAAATTCCAACGCGGGCTCGTCAGCATCGTTGTTTTAGCACCGCGAGCTCATTAGTGTCGATGTTTTAGCACCGCGGGCTCGCCAGCGTCGCTGTTTTAGCACCACTGGACTCATCCCACCAAAAATTTCAAATTCTTAACTCCGCCGCTAGACTCGCCGATCTGCATAAGTTTCAAAAAATTCTAAACAGCGACACTTTCGAAAAGTGCGACGCTGGGAGAAAAGTGTGACGCAATCGTGCTCTCTGTCCCGACACAGAGCACCGTTGACTGGTAAGCGGCGCTGTAAGAGCACCGCTGAGAGGAAAAAATAGCGACGCCTTCACGAGTTGTGACGCTGGGAAACAGCAAAAAGGGAGAATTTAATTTTTTAGCACGTGTTTTTAATTTATGATTGCTTCTTCCTCTGTTTTCTGCTTTTTAATTTTTGTTTTTTTCCAGAATTTAATTGTTTTTCTTCTTTGTAGGTTGGAAAACGAAAGCAAAGGAAGGAGGAGTATGGTGATGATACTTTGTCTAATCAAAGTTTTTTTAAACACTTAAGTGTTTGTTTAACACTTCCTTAGGAATTTTTCATCTTCTTCTTTTCTTAGAACACTAGCTTTCATTTGGGTTTAAAAAGAGTTCTTTTTGTTTATTTCTTACAAAAGCATTAAAAAGAATCTTAGGACCAACAACTTACTAGATTTTGTTTATGGGATTAACAAATTGAACAAATTTTTATCACTTATTTTTTTGGTGCTCTAAAAATGAACTCACATATTGCTTTGAGGGTTTAAAAAGAACAAGTGTAGTGTTTTTCATGAGGGCTTACTTAGACTAAATCCATTGGAAAAGGACGTATGCGCTTCTCTCGTGCTTTATAGCGATCTTGAGAATCAAAAGGCCTTTTCCATGACTTTGGGTTAAGACAAAGCAATCACCTCCACACTTCGATTTGGGCTTAAAATTGAACAAAATCTTGTGCGAGTGTGAGTGGGGGCTTTGTTGCATATATTCTCTCTCCTTGTTGCCAACAAGGATTGATCGAGTTATGAATATTGTGCCTCATTCGCTATTGTTTATCCTAGAGGGCTTGCCTTGGGGAAAAAATACTCACCCAAGGGAACGACTCAACCGGTAACACTCTAAAGCCAAGAGTATTTCCAGTCGGGATATAAATGTGGATATTGGAAGAAATGCCAATATCACGCGGTTGATTCCGACAAGATGGATCCGAAAGGGGACTCTTGCCATATGGGTCAATCTCCATGAGCGGAAAGTCCTTACTAGAACCCATGTGCTAGAATTTTCCAAAATCCTTAATCTATTTGTTGGTGCAAGAACGGTCATTCTGAAGCCCCACACTTTTACAGTCTTTAGTAGAAATGGAAAACATGCCATGGGAGTTTCATGGGTGTTGATGCTTGGCTGCCCCGTATAAGTGAGTGTCATGGAGGGGAGCCAGTGGGGTCAAGCATCTAACCATTCACTAAAGATAAGCATAGCTAGACTTGTCCAAGTGGGGATTCAACAAATATTGCCTTACACATCCATAGGGTTTGTACTTGTTCTTGGTTTGAAAACACAGTGCTTTATTCGAAAACATTTGCAAACAAACATTCAACATGATCATCAAAATTGCAAACCCTTTAGGAGAGGCAAATATCCTTGAACAAATTCACATGTTATTGCTTTCCCTTGGGATTCATGTCCTTAGAGGCTTCTAAGCATTTGGATTTCATCTCAATTTGCTTCTACTAAAGTCAACTTTAGGTAACCTTTGCCTTGATTTTCCTCGATTTCCGCATAATGCACTTTGTGGGATGAAAGAGAATTAGGACATTGGACATTCAGTTGAAAACCTAATCAAGAGTGTGTTTGTGGTAAAAAGAATCCATTAAGCAAAGATTCAATCAATCGGACCCCACATATGTGCTTGGCATCTTTTGGTCGTATGGTTTTCATGCAAACATTGGTCTTTTGATTTTGAATCTCTTAGAGAAAGGCATGTTCTTCACTATCTTGGCCTAGTAAACAAGTCCTTCCTAGGTTCATTTAGGATCAAATCAAACACTTCATCCATCCCAAACATTTATCACCTTCATCTCCTTCCCACCAAGCAACTTTAGATCTTTGGAAACATCATTCTAGACTTGGGTACATCCTTAAATCATCAAAATCAAAATCACCTTGTTTAGTTAGGTGTATGGGAATGCATCCTTTCTCATACATTTAATTGAATTAGCAATCCTTTGAACAAGTTCATCCTAAGATAACATCTAACATCTTATGGTTTACAAGTTCATTATCCAAATCCAATCAAACCAATCAAAATCAAACCCTAAGTCTAGCATTGATCCAAAGTCCCTAAACGTTCAACAGTCATATCATTTACACCTTCCATCTGTCATCTCGTCATTAGTCCTAAGAACCTTAGAGGTCACTTTTTCAACAAGGTCAAAACACAAGAGGAACATGGAGTATAAACTTGATCCGTACATCATGAGTAATCCAAATCAATTGAACTTTCAAAGTCGTACAATGCCGATTGATTATCAGAACTCACACTTATACAATCCATACATGGGATCATTACCTTCTACAAACATCAATGGAAAAACAAGTGTGAGTATGCCCAAATCAGAGTTTGGAACACCTTTTCCAATGGTAGATCTAAATCCAAACCTACAAGTCTGTCAACTGAACAATCAAAGCATGAGCCTTCAAACTAACAACATCATCCCATCAAATCCCTACAAGCCAAATGAGAAGGTACCAAGCATAATTTTTCGAAACATGAATCCAGCAAACTTTGGGATAGATACATTTGAAAATCATACGAATATTCCAAACATGAACAATGGTCAATTTCAACCTATCATGCAAAATTTGAGTGTCATCCCAAATCAAAACATTGTCCCAAATCAATTTTTTCATGATCCCTTGCAAAAACCACAAGTACACACTCCAAATCTGCTTAAACACAAGCCAAACCAACTATATCAAGGGAGTCAAGATCAAAATCAAGAACAAATTTGGCTAGATCAAATTGCTTCACTTACCAAAATAGTTGAGTCATTACACCAAGAGACATCACCACCATTACCCATATCAACATCATTCCTTGGTTTAGGACTTCCCCCTTTACCTAGCACCAATCACTCCATCCAAATCAATCCCCCCAACACCAATCAAGCCATCACATCAAATCTTTTGAATATTCCATTGACATCGCACCAAAAAATGGTATGTAATCCAATGACAACATCAATCATGACAAATCAAGATATGGTCTCCCAAGGGCCTATCACCTTGGTCATTCCAACCATCCCTATCACTTCAATCACTCCAAACACCACTATCATACCCATCACATCTCAACCCCTCACTACCATGATTGCTCCAAGTGTATCTCAACCACCTGTCACCGCATCCAACACGATTCCAAATACACCACCACTACCACCGAAACCAAGTGCAATAAGTCAATATCGTAACATCACACTAAAAGCACATCAAGCCTACCAACAAGCGCTTCAACAATATCAGGTGGCTCCACAAGCCGCTCAAGCTACCCACACCGCTCAAGCTACCCAAGCTGGCCTAGCCTCTCAAGCTACCCAACAAACACAAGCACAAGCACGAAAAATGATAACCATTGGCGACAATTATCAAAATCTATCAATCAATGAGCACCTTGAAGCTATGTCTACTTCATCTAATGATCAAATCAACATAGGTCAAGAGTCAATTTTCAATCATGATGAAAATCCACCAACCAATAATGATCCAATTCAAGAAAGATCAACATCATTTATCCCTATGGTTGAAGACATTGGAAATCCCTCCATCACAATTGTTGAAAACAATGATCAAGATTTCTCCATCGATGAGCACATTGAAGATGTTTCCACCTCATTTGATGACCAACTCACCATACATCAGGAGCCACTTTTTAGTGATCTCTTTCAAGGAGTGTTAGGATTATTTGATCCTATTAACATAATGCATGATCCATTGACCTATGATCATATTGAAAATGTCTCTACATCGTCTTATGAGTTAGAAGACATATCTCAAAAATTTATTCCAAAGCAAGATCAACATCTTCCACTAAGGTCTAGCAATGGTCCTTTCCAAGACATGTTGACCCCCTTCGACCTCATGGTTACAAATACTGAAGGAACCCTGAACTCGACACTTGAGGATATTGAACCACTTACCATGTCTAATAAGGACATCCAAGAACCCTTTGTAAGCGATCCATCCTTTGAAACTAATCCATGTCAAGAACTCTATCCAAAGCATGTCGAAAGCAACTCTGAAATCATTCAAGATCAAGAATTTGTATCTTCAAGATACTACAATAATATAATGGACATTCTCCTATCTATGCAAGATGATCATATCCATGTAGCTCATACTCCTCCATCTACCCATGGGATGCTTTCTATGGATGGACACGTAGATGATCTTCATCTAGAACAAGATTTTGTTACACAAAAAGAGCAGATTATTAACTCCTACAGTCAAACGGAGTTATCAACATCAGGATCGGATATATCCTAAACTCAGATTGAGGAAATCATGAATAAAGATATCCAACATTATCCACTCAAGGAAGAAAATCAGATAGAACAGTATAATCCAAAGTTAGCAGAGCGGCAAATTGAAACAATGCCATCTATAGTGGTCATTTGTCAGAGCATGTTTATTGAACAAGACATCTCAGAACAGGCAGAATCAAAGCATAAAGGTAATACCACCACCATACTGGGGGCAACTTCATCTCAAGCAAGCATCAACATAGGGAGCACAAAGAATCCTTGTGATGAGATCGATGCCAATACTACAACCAGCCATGTCATGGATCCGCATCCACCCATCACCCCATCCACGAATTGGGACCAACGTCAAAATAAAGATTTGAATCAAAGCATGAAGAACGTTATCAAAGGAAAAGAAGTTGAGAATCATGAAGTACAAATCAAATACGAATGGATACCAAAGAATACAAAGAAAGATCATCCCTATCAAACTCCATCAGTCAAAGAAACTATGGGGCAAAATAAAAAAGGGAAAAGTATCCATCAAAGATGTCCACAAAAGCAAAAGCGGGCTTTTCAAGTGACGTATAAAGTGTATCAAGCATTTGGTCCTAATTCCACACACACTTCCGTATCCACCCATCATTGCTCATCTTCCCAAGTTTGGAGAGTCAAAGATTCCAAGTTGTCAACCAATCCATCTCCTATCTCTAAACACACTCTGTCCACGCCTCCACGCATGATATCCAGTTCTCACATTGACCATGTATTGGCAACAACCCTTCATCATAGGGATTCAGAGGGTACTCTATCGCAATGTACGCACCAAGACAAAGTCAACTCCAGTATCGACGAAGCAAATCAAGAATCTCAAAAGTTGCATTCAAGTGCACATATCTTAGCAAAACAACTTCTTCAGGCAGGATACCAATGGAACATTATGACAAGGGCATCTACATCGACACCTTGTGGTTCAGCATGAGATTTAAAATCTTTCAAAAAAACCAAAAAAATCAAAAAAAATATGAAAATCCAAAAAAATCAGAAAAAGGATTGAAAAAAGTAAAGAAAAAAATTGTCCTCTAGTGAAAACCACTACGGTGGCGCTTTGGGCAAGACCATGATGAAAACCTGGAAAACAGGCGTCATGTGTAGAATCGAGCATCTATGTGCACCAGTTCAGGAGGAAGCATCTCATCCAATCTGTAATAAATCCATCATTCCATCCATCTCAGCCATAATAAATCCATTCATCCATAAAATCCAATCCATTTTTATCCATCTACGTCCATCATCCAAGTTATCTTGATCTCGACGAAATTTTGGGGAACACTTTACACTTTCTTATGGTAAACATCTTGACATGGGTCATTTTTATTGATCCTATCCTACTCAGCATTATTTGAAGCCATAAAGCATTATCCAAATGAGCATTCTTTATCCAAACACCCTATCTTATCACAAGATAATCCATATCCATCCATCCATACACTTATCCAAGCATCCATACATCGTATTCCATACATTGCTAGACATTGGGGGCAGATATTTAGATCTTGCTTCAGGAATAAATCTTGGTCTATATCCTCCAACTTATGTGGTGGTCCGAACATTGGCAAACATGAAATCAAATTGGTCCACCACTTGTGAGAAAGAAAACCAAATCACTAGCCCATGGCATATTTTGACGAGAAGACATTCCTTATCAGTCTTCATCTTTCATCGAACATCAATCCAAACAATCAATATCAATCGCATCTAACGCACCCTTCAAATGTCACATCAAATCATTCAAACAACTTTTGTTCCAAAATCAAGCTTCATCAATTTTGATCAGTCAAATCCAATCAATCCATCATCTTGGGATATCCATCCTAATCATTGTGTTGCTTAACACTATCCTTGCATTGTTGTGCATCCTCAACAATGTTATCGTCATCAATCCTGATCAATCAAATCCTTGCATTGTTGTGTACCCTCAACAATGTTATCATCATCATCAATCCATCGATTCGATCAATCAACCTTAGCTTGGTCTTCAAAAAAATCCCAAACAGAGCATTGGTATCGTCACACATGTCCATATCCTAATCGTCAAAATCATGCGAAAATCCAAAAACATCAGAAAATCAGAAAATCCAAAAACATCCAAAACATCGAAAAATCCAAAAACACTCAAAAAAATAAAAAATATCAAAAACATTGGAATCCGAACTACGTCGCCTCCGAAGCTTAAATGTAGGCAAGGCTAATCTTTGATCAGCCCCCAGACATCAAAATCCAAAAACATTCAAAAACATCAAAATCCAAAAACATTCAAATCTCACAAAATCCAAAAACATCGCAAAATTCAAAAATCAAAACATTTGAAAATCTCGAAAAATACCAAAAACAGCCTCAAAACATTTCAAAACGTCAAAAACATCCAAATATTTGAAAAAATCCATCCATCCCATTTTTCTTTCACCCGCAATAATCAATCATCCATAATAAACTGATCGTCACCTTCATCCTTTGGCAAAACAAACAGAAACAATCACAACAATCAGCAAAATCAATCTTCAATCGTAAAATCAAAATCAAACTCTTGATCATTTTCAAACATGTCAGTCAACCTTATATCAACAGCCTGTCAATCAACTTATCAAACCATCATCATCCTGTACAATGCATGTCCTAGGATATATTGTTCCGACAATGGGCATCATTTTGGATATCACTTTGGATTCTTATCCTATCAAAACAAATCCCTTTGGCTGAAGGTATGAAGAACATTGGCCTGTTTGTACTTGATCTTTTCTTTTGCTTTATCTTATTGCGCTCATTCCAAGGACCTCTCGATGATATCTGAATGAGGGATTTAGAGAGATAGGAATGGGGCAACGATCATTATCTTTTGTCTGTTGTGCTTGTTGGACGTTCTTGTGAAATAACTTGGCAAATACTTGCTTTGTTAGGTACGTCCTAGCAAGGTTTCCATATGTCAAGTGTGAACAAGAATACTCCTATCTGTTTGTCGAGTCAAATTCCATCGCACTAGGTACAACACCATCCTGGTTCTTTATACCTTGATGCATCATATATATGTGTGTTATCAAACATAAGGTAAGTCCCTTTTAAAATCCCAATCCTTGATAAGCAAATCATCATCCATCTATCATCATCTATCATCATCATCATCTCTAATAAAGTCTTGTCAAATCATGGACTTGTTGGATCCTCTTGTCATCATCTCATTTCTTCTTTCTCTGCGCTAACATGCATCCATCCTGCATCCATCCTGCATCCACAAACCGTCAACATACCACATATCAATCATATCATAAATAATAGGAAACATCGATCATTTCACATGCATTGCATTTGCATCATCATCATAATATAGATCTGTTAGTCTAAGCATCTCATAAAATCATCCATTGCATAATCATAGCATATCACATCATCAATCTCATCCATCTCACATCATATCATCATTTAAGTTGTTTAGGATAATATAGATTTGTTATTCTAAGCATCTTAAAATCATCTCATTTGCATCATCACCCATAACCATCCATTTTGAACCTCTTTATCGCGAAATCGACCCTCAAATTGAATCTTTTCGCTCGATCTCTCGAGGGGGTAATGTACCAGTGTACTTCTTTCCGCTGGGGCATCCGAAAAATTAGAAATTTTTTGAATTTTGATCACGGCAAGTTTATTCTTTGAACCAACGCAACAAGTGCATTGCTTCAAAGAGGGAAAAATGTAGACACGCAAAATATGCATACATGTCAATCCAATAGTTTAATCAAATAACCTTCATTTAATCAAATAATAACATTTCATCTCTCATAAATCATTCAACCTTTATCTTGCATCATCCATTTAATTAAATAAACCAGGACTTTATTTAATTAAGTCTCAAAAATTATATTTCTCCTTTTCTGATTTAAATAAATTCCTAAATCAAGTCAAATTGGTCAAAACATCCTAATCATCATCCTAGCTAATTAATCCTGAATAAATCTAATCTAATGCATGTCACATCCTAACCACTTGCATTCTCTAGATTATGCGACTTGCACCAATAAATCAATTTATTGATTTATTAAATCAACATTTTCACTCAACATGGCATCTTCCCTCAAATGTGAATTCAAAGGCAAGTGGGCATGTACATCCAACAAGTCATTTATGAGCTCTTACATGGCTCTTACATGTCCCTTGGCAAAGTCAAACTCAGCATTTATTTCACAATTTGAATTTGAAATCTCCCTCTCTTGGGCACATTTCCCAAATCTTGCACAACCTTCAGCCTATCACAACTTGACAAGTGGCCTTCTTTCATTGGTCTACATTTAGTCCCACATCCTCCATGTTTGGCACTCTTAGCATTTGAAAATATTTAAATAGAGGCATCATTCTTTAGCAAATCCTACACAATCACTAATGCAAAGTCACTCTCTTAATTTGAGAATTGATTTTGCTCATCATCACTCCACCATCTTCATAGCATCATATCATTTAGCTTAGGCAAGGATTGGGAAAGGGCTATTTTCTACAATAGCACCAATCCACTATGGGATAGGATTCATTTCATGTTTTGATATGCTTTTATTTGGTTTCCATTGTTTCATCTTATTGCATGATTAACATGATTTATTATTCCATAGAGATGATGTTATTTGTTTTGTTTTAAATTAACATGCTAATGTGTGTTGTTTGTTTTGAGCAAAAATGCATATTTCACCATCTACAGGGAGATACATGGAAGATATACATAAATTTTAGAGACACACATAGAGAGAGTTTTTTCTTTTTGTTAAGAATTAGCAAGTTAGGATTAGAAGGTAGAGAAACTCGAGAGTAGAAGGCAGTGATGTATCTTTCCAATTTTCTTAATGTAGATGGAGATGATTTGAAGACATGGATTTTTTGTACACTGGTGATTGTGCCAAATTTGTAAATGTTGCTTATCTATTTCACCAATAGTAGAAGCAACCAGATTTAAATCTACTTCATATTGTGTTCCAGAATGGTATTTATCTTGGGTTAATCATTTGATTTGAAAGGCTTTCAAGGAATGAAATTTTATTTTATGTTTTGTTTAAATGGTGATTTACAATCTGTTGTTGAAGTTAGCATTGTGAATGAATGAAAGTGTGTGTTAATCACAAGTTAATTTTGTTCTCTAGTTTAAGTTAGGAATTCCTTGAAAGGTAACAAGTCTGGTTAAGTTGGATGAATTATCATTCTCTTCAGTTTCAAAGCTTTGATCTATCTTTTTTTGTTTCTTTAAAAACCCCAGTTAAAGTAGGTTTAAATTTATGTTTGATCTTAGAACAATCCAGAAGCTCAACACCAGCATGCCCCTTGAACATTATAGTTCACATCAACCATTGATTGAAATCAGCACAGTCGAGAACTGATTACCAAGACCTTGGGAGTTAGATATCCATGTGTTATTATTTCTCTTTCAGGAGAGCAGAATAGTAATACTCTGCTTACTATTGTTGTGCTCATCCAAACCATCAAAAATTCTAGATCAATTAGAAGAGGATGATGGACAAGTGTTGAATAAAGTCTATAACAAAGATAGGGTATATGATGAACCCATCCCATACCCAAATTATGAAGATGAAGAAATGGCATCGATTGATGAGTTCTCTAGACCAATTTTTTTATACACTCAACATTGGATTGATGATTTTTGTAAAGCTTTGAGAGAAAGAAAAATTGAGCCCACATTCTCAGAGGACAAAAGAATAAAACAAAGAGATGAAACAACATTTGAGAGTGGAGATCCTACTATGAAGAGAAGGAAAACTAGTAAGGCGGCTCCTGGTATAACAATTGAAGAAAGAACCCCTGAAATTTCAAAATAAGAAATTTCGATAAAGCCATCTAATAAGTAGAAAGATGCAGAAACAAGTAAAGATAAATCAAAAGTAAGACCCAAAGGTAAAAATTCCTCTACAGTGAAACCAAGAACTAAACTGGTTATTGATGAAGAAGCAGGAGTAACAAAAAATGTCAGCACACAAACCAGGTCAGCATCTGAAAGGGATGCAACACTATTTACTTCTCCTATTAACATGGCTACTATGAAACAAGCACTAGGAGGAACTCCTGTGGTTTTGGAGGAGATTTCTGAGGAGGATGAAACCAGAATCAAAGAACAAATGGATAGACAGGGTGTCATGTGGGAGAAAGTAAAAGAAAAGAATTCTAAAGATAAACCTATGGTACAACCAGTGATAGAAGAGATTCATAATACAGGGTCTAATCCTATAAATGTTGAAGAAGAAGAATTTATATGAGGAACACTCACCTCAGAAGTCAGGAACCCTAATATCCTTGAGATGGAAAGAGGGGAGACTGCAGAACAGAGCCCTATTGATGAAATAATTGTTGAAGATAATTTTGATCCCCAGCCTTCGCTCGAGAATGTTCCAAATGTTAATGAACAGTCGTAGGTCTTTGAAGAATTAGAGAAAGACCGTGTTTAAGCTGAAATTGAAATTGAAAAGGAAGAAGCTACACAGTTTTTCAGGTGATGGAATTCAAAATGAGGAAAACCCTAATTTAGAAAATAATAAAGAAAGTAACATCCAGAGAGATGATTTTGAACATCTAGGTAGACAGGAAAATCTAAGTCTTCAAACAGAGGATACAGAGTGAAACCCTAGTAATCCTGAATCTATGCTAGAAATTACTAAGGAAATTCCCATTTCAGAGGACGTGACAGATAAAAGAGAAGTTCTTGAATCAAGTGGAAACCAAGAACAAAGAAATGTTACAAAGGTAGAGCAAGGTGATGATGCACCTGATTGGTTGATCAGGGAGTTGGCTTCCCCAATGGAAGTAGAAGTATTGCATCTGAATCTTAATAGTTTTATACATGAAGTAGATACTCCTAAGCCTAGGCGCAAAGCAAAAGCAAAACATGTCATACAAAGAAATGCAAATGGTGACAGAGCCATTCATATAGCTACTCCAACAGCTAACAAAGACATAGATGAAATAACACCTAAGGAGTATAAGATAATGAGTATTAATCTTGGACACTCATCTTGGAGGCAAGAGTTAGAAGAAATAAAAGTGAATTTGGATGCTACTATTGCCAGAGTGCTGAAATATAAAAAGAAGAAAAGAGAATTGAAAGAATGGGTTGCTACCTTGGAGCATTTTATAAATTCACTAACCCTATCTAGTCAAGCACAAGTTGAATTGCCCCAACATCCAGTATTGATGTCACAAGAACAGGTGGATGCGATCACAACGGTTCGCCACAAAATGAATATGTTTGAAGAACGGATTGAGCACTGGATGAACTAGGGAGAAGAATTCATTATAGACGCAATAGGGAAGTACTAGGAAGCATACCGTTGATCAGAGAAATCTAAAAGATTTGAAAGTGAATGCAGATTTTATCAGGAACAAGTTATTGAAGAAAGGCGAAATATTGAAATTCTCATGCAAGTAGATATCCAAGAATTAATACAGAGAAATGTAATCTCAAAACAAGAACTTCCAATGCCAGAAAAATGGAAGAAACAATTGAAATGGGAAGGTGACATGCTAACACAATGCATTGAAGGATTTGAAAAGGTCACCATGGAATGTAGAAAATTGATTGATGAAGATCAAGAGTTTATTGAGATGCTAGAACGTCAAGGTTGTGATCCCCAGAAATTAGAATAGGAGGGTAAAGAAGCTAAATCCTTCAAGGAATGGATTGAAATAATAAACTGAGATCATGTTCAGCTATTAACTCAGGAGGTTATTGATGAAATTGTACAGTGCAAGAACACGATAGCTAAATATGAAGATGATAAAGTGCAAAGGAATGATATTATACTCTAGGTATCTAAAGAATACATTAGGCTCAAACTCACTTGGAGGGCTATTTCGAAAGAACATATGCATCAAGTATTGAAAGCTTTCCGAGAGTACTATTTGAAGAAAGGTGAAGAAAATATCCCAGAGCCCAAGCCTTGAGTGAGGAGATGAAGAACCAAATACCAGACACCGGAGGTGTGGCGAAGATTTTTGTTTTGTTTGCAATTTTGAGTTTGCAAGTTGATCCCATTCTCGATAGATATTCCCATTCCGGTATTTTGGAAGAAGATGATACCCTCGATATATGTGAAGTATTGCATGTTGGAGTATGAAGTGAAAGTGTTGTTGTTGATGAAGTCAAAGCTTTGACTTGATCTAGAATATTCGGATGGCAGTTGGTGTATGCCACGTGTTGCATTTTAATTTGTTATTTTTGATTCTTTGGATAGACTTTAAGTTGAATTCATAGGGCCTTGTTCCTATAAAAGGTCGTTTCCTGCTTTATTTTTATTTTAAGTTCAGAATTTTTGGATGTCGGAAGAGCATAAAACTTTTTTCAAGTTTTTGTTATTTTTTCGTGTTTTCTGAATCATTCTTACATAAAAATTTGTATGCATGTAGACGTTGATTAATATCAGAGCCAATCAGATAGCTACCTATCTCATGAATCTTTTGTAGTTGGTTTTGTTAGTTCAGCCGAACAAGATGGTATGTTAGGCCGTTTAAGGGTGCATACAAAACCTACTTGGTGTCCAGACTAAAACCCCCTCTCTTTAAAAGCTTGCACTGTTTTATATGTAGTTGTGAAGCAATCTAGTGAAGTATAAAGCGGTTTGCTCTATTTTAGTTGATTCTTTGGGACATGCATGGAGAATAACCGGGAGAAATTTTTAATTTTCAGTATTTTTATGCTTTATTTTAGAGTAAATGTTTAAATTCTTGAAAATGTTCCAAAAAATTAAATGAATGGATGGAATTTTATTGAAAATATTTCATTTTTTTCTATGAAATTGTTGAATACTTAATGCTAAATCTACTTAAGTGATAGAAAATAATTGTTGATATTCATGAGATATTGTTTCAAATCTTTCAATTTCATGATGTTATTTTATGAATGAAGTGGAAATTTTGTGTGAAATGCTTATGATTATTAACAAAACTAGAAATAACTGTAGTCCCTTTGAGATTAATAGCAATATCACATCATACCCGAGAGCGACCCTAGTGCAATCATGACCTAGTTATTGGACACTTGGGATTGAACTAAAGCCAATCTTTTCCTATTAAAGCATTATCCCATTTCAGATTGTCTTTGCTCCATATATTTCAAGAAGGATAGGCTCTTTGTGGTTTGTCTGTGAAGGATTTATTTTCCCTATTTGTTGTGAGTAAAATTGTCATCAACAAGAACTGGCGCTAGATGGAGGGCCTATTGTTGTCATTTTTGGCTTTGTTAAGTTTTAAACTGGATTTCCATGGAGTCACTAGATCTCGATCTGGTGATCCTTATGTGACTTTAGTCGAGCTTAGTGGTCGAACGTCATCTAGACCTCAAAAGTATAGAAGTTTAAGTGCAAGTTTGAAGAATCCGACTGTTGTCATACCACTACCCCCCATAGTGATGGCATTTTTAACGTGGATTCACCAATTCAATTTGTTGTGTACAATGATTTATCAAAAAATCCTAATAAGTTGTGTCCTAAATATTATTTCTATAAAGATGCGGAAGAACATATTAGTATCTTTAAGGATACATGCTTTAGAGCAAGGATTCAACATGAAGATGTTGTATGTAGGTTGTTCCCATACACCTTAAGCGATGAATTTTACCAATGGTATATCAACCTACCTTGTAATTCTATCAGATCATGGCAGGACATGGAAACTCAATTCTTAGCTAGATTTAGAACACCAACTGACCCTGCTTTGTTATATCATCAATTTTCTCAAATCAAGAGGTTCGAAGGAGTACCTATAACTATTTTTAATGACAGGTTTCAAAAAGCTTATTCTAGGTTGCAAGCACCTTACGTAGTAGATAATTTGTCTGCTATCGCAGTTTATTATACAACAGTAGATCCTTTAACTGTTATGTTTGTGAAGTGAAGGGAAAATCCTCCTACTACTTTACCAGAAGCCTATGTTGAAGCCATGAGTGTAAATTTAGAAATGAAACATCTCAGAAATGGATCGTCAGCAAATGGCGGAAACGGATTGAATATTTACCCTACCTTGAACGTAAATGGAGTCCCTCTAGGTCATCCTATAGCTCCTAATTTTTATCCTTCAGTGGTCCAAAATGGGACATTTCCTCATAATACTTTCTTGCAACCAGGAAATAGTCAAGCTTTAGTCCCTTACCCTAGTCTAGCTATTATAGAGCTCCATCCTAACAGAAAAAAAAAATCTCACAAACTCAAGAAAATCAAAATATCAAAATTTCAGAGGAAAAGGAAGCATGAAAGAAGTTACAACTCAACTCAAAAGATTAACCACAGAGGTTACACAATTAAGAAATCAAAAAATTTATGCTCAAAATAACAACCAAAATTTCCCAAAATCGGATGTATAATGCTCCTAGGCCACCTAGACCTTGGAATAAAAAACCTAATAATGGAGGAGTGTCAACAACTTTAGATAATAACGATCCTACTGATGAAAGGTCCACATCAAAAGTGAATTTAGCTGATCTTGCAATGAATAATTGGTGTAGAATTCATAATACAAATGCTCATGCTAAAATAGACTATTCACAGTTCAAAATTGCTTCAAACATTTTTCTAGCTGCTACACATTATAACGAACATTGTGACTCTGATCCTCCTAAGGGAAATGAGTTAGTCCCAGTAGGATATGACTCTGCTTTAGTCCTTGAAAGTTATGAATGTTTCAAACCACCTGCTATCATCACAAGTCATACTCATGAATATGAGGGAGATAATTCAACTATGACTCTAGAAAAATATACTTTTCCCTATCATGATGAAAATGAATCTCAGGAAGAAATTGATGAAATTCATGCCTTTCAACAATATCAGAAAGGACATAATTACAACATGAGGAACAACACCAATAGTGGAGGTAAATTAAATGGGCCATTAACGTCTATCCCACCTAATAACTTTAATACTCCACCTGATGATAAATCAAGCAATAACCAAGGGTTACCCAAGGTAACCTCTCATTACAATTCATCAAATACTTCAAAAGGTGAAAAGATAGATTTCGCTGACCAAAACAATTTGACTAATTATTTAGCAGAAGAAATAAAAAAGGTAAAGATTAGCCTCTCTCTATCAGAATTGCTCAAAACACCTATGATCAAGAAAGCTTTCTTAAATACTCTAGAATATTTTCCAAAAGAAGGCAAGTTTAAGGACACTCAGGTGAAAGATAGTCAGGCTAAAACAAAAGATAAGAACATTATTCCCATAGCAGATGTGCAAGTAGCCTTTTACAAAGGAAAATTGAAGTCTCCACCATTTTTACCCACTTTGAGAATATTCAGTAAAAATATTCATAATTGCTTGGTAGACTTTGGAGCATCTACTAATGTGATGTCTTTATCCATATGTCAAATGCTAGGGTTAACTCTAGAAAGTTCTTTAAAGAAGGTCACTCAACTCGATAAAACAGAAGTAAATTTAGCTAGAGAATTGATTGATATTCACATGCAATTGGCCTCATACCCTAGAATCCAATATTATATAGACATTCAAGTCGATGAGATACTTGATACTTATGGTATGCTTTTGAGCAGATATTGGTCTAAAACCTTGCATGGATATATGGCTACTGATTTCTCACATATGTGGTTACCATGGAAGGGAGTTCCTAACCAAATTAGAATCGAAAGAGGACCGCGCATGAAATACATGATCACTGATTATAATTAGAGAAATGAAGTTCTATACATTCATGTAGAACCAGGAGTTTACAAAATACGAAGTTCAAGAGTTAAAATAGAAGAAGTCTTCACGTGTGATGCTAAGAAACCTAATCAATTGACTCCTGGAACAGATGTTTTAATTGAATCAGATTGTGATTCTTTTGAAGAAGAGAATAGTCCTTATGATCAATTTTAGAAGAATATTATTGAAAAAGCCCGAGAGAGTGATAAAACCAAATTTTCACTAAAAATTTTGTTGTTGCAGGATTGGTGCAAGTTACATAATGTTGCACACTCGAAAAACAATTGTATGATGTGTCTGGAGATAATTCGCAAAATCAAGAACCAGTATTGTCTAGAACGCAATAAGGTCAAAAGATTTGAATCAAGAATGCATAAAGACAGAGCTCAAATCATACAAACTGAAAAGATTAATTCAACAATACCGAAGAATGGTAAAGTACAAGCTACAGATGATCAAGATTGGATTCTTAAATTTGATGGATCCAAATCAAAACAAGGGATTGGAATCAGATTTGAACTTATCAATCTGCAAGGTAAATCTTTTCTTGTTGCATATCGATTGCAATTAAATCAATGTACTAACAACATGGCAGAATATGAATCCCTTATACATGGTTTGATCCTTGCAATTAAGAAGAAAGTCAAAATCCTTAAAGTGTTCGATGATTCAAAATTAGTGGTTAGACAAGTTCGAAAGCAGTATATCTGCCACTACAAGTGATTGTCCAATTATCAACACAAAGTATGGGATTTAATAGAAGATTTTGACGCATTCAACATTACTCATATCCCTAGAAGATTTAATCAAAGAGCCGATGCTTTGGCTACTGCTTCCATTACTCTAGAACCTCTAGATGCCTCTGATTTGAAGAGATTTATAGTCGAGTTGGTGCAGCTACCTTCAGTTCTCGATAATGTTACTAATTTGCAGGTATTCAAAGATGACCAGCATATATTGGAATTCATCACTAATTCCAGAATTTTTGAAGCACAAGTAATCAAAGAGATAGATCGCCCTGATGGCGAAATTCAAGATGAAGAATTAGCTCAAGCTAGAGATAATAGCATTCTGAAAGGAATAATTGAGTTAGAACGATTATTTGACATTGGTTAGATAGTCAGACAAAGATTTTCCTCAAAGTGACTAAGGGAAATCTGAATTATACAATTTTCATACGAAAGAAGATCCTAAGAATGTTCTCATAGGAAAGGTTTGTACTGAATAAGAGAAAAGAAATATTGCTCAGGAACTAAAAGATTATTGGAAGGTTATAGCTTGGACATATGAAGATTTGAAGACTTATGATACTTCCATCATTACTCATACGATACCATTAAATCTTGATGAAAAGCCTTTCTGACAGAAATAGCGGCCAGTAAATGCACTCTTAGAACCTTTAATTCAAAAGGAAGTTCAAAAACTTTTATCAACCAAAATAATTTTTCCTATCAGACATTCTACTTGGGTGGAAAACTTGGTCCCCATCAGAAATAAAAATGGAGATATACGACTGTGTGTAGGTTTTCAGAATCTCAACAAGGCGTCTGAGAAAGACAATTATCCACTACCCTCACTCGAAGAAGTGCTACAAATAGTCAATGGTTCACAAATGAAGTCCTTTTTGGATGAATTCTCTAGATATAACCAAGTAATGGTAGCAAGGGAAGATCGGATGAAAACAGCTTTCACCACGAAGTGGGGAACTTTTGCTTACAGAAGGATGTCGTTTGGATTGATAAATGTCGGAGCTACATTCCAGAGAGCCATGGACTGTGCTTTTCATGAGTCGATAGGAAAATGCATTATTATCTACATGGACGACCTTACAATATTTTTGAAAAACAGAAGAGATCATGTTTGAGATCTCAGAGCAATATTACAAAAGTGTGAAATTTACGAAGTTTCATTAAATCCTAAAAAGTGTATTTTTAGGGTAACTGAAGGTAAGTTTTTGGGACACATCATTTCTGAACAAGGTATTTCAATAGATCCAAACAGAGTGAGTGCATAGCTCAAGCTATAGCCCCCGGGAAGCAGAAAAGAATTGAAGTTATATTTCGATAAGATTAATTTTGTTCGAAAATTTATTACTAGATTCACCAAAATAGTGAAACCACTCAATGATATGTTAAAGAAAGATGCCAAAATAGAGTGGAAAAATGAAGCTAAGATCACCTTTGAGACTATAAAGACTGCAATCACAGAAGCGTTGGTATTGGTAAGTCTAGATTATGTTAAACCTTTCTCTACTTACTCTTTTGCTTTTGGTCACACTTGTGCAACAGTATTAACACAAAAGGGAAAAAATAAAGAAGAGAAACCAATTGCTTTTATGAGTGCTCCATTCAAAGAAGTGGAGTTGAGATATACATATATTGAAAAACAAGCCTTTGCTTTGGTCAAAGCGGTACATAAGTTTAGACATTACATCCTCAGGAGTATAGTCAGTTATTATCCCAGATTCTGTAGTCAAAATGTTGTTAACACAGAGTGAGCTTGGAGAAAAAAGAGCCAAATGGGTCATAATCTTATAGGAATCTAATCTAGAAATCATACCCATGAGATTGGTTTGGAGACAAGCTTTAGTCAGATCTATTGCAGAAATAGATCCACAAATTTCAAGTCAACAATATACTGTGGATGTAGAAGACCAAGAAGACTGGTATTCAGATATATGGCATTATTTGGTTAGCCATACTTGCCCTGATCATATGCAAAGAAATCAAAGAAGATCCCTAAAGATAAAATCACAAAGTTACATGATCAAAGGAGGAGCTCTATTTAAAAGAAACCATGAAAGAATCTATTTAAGATGCTTAAATAGAACAGAAGCAAATAAAGTGTTACAGGAATTACATGATAAGTTTGGAACAGCTCATGGAGCACCTTTAGCTACTGCACACCTCATTTTGAGAGCCGATTACTACTGGCCAATGATTTTCAAAGATACATATGAACACGCGAAACACTGCTATACATGTCAAACTGCATCAGATAAAGGAAGATTCAATGCTCAACCACTACAACTAGTGATGGAGATACATCCCTTTTCACAATGGGGACTAGTCTTTATTGGAACCATTAATCCTCCATCATCTATGGGCCATAGATTTATATTAACTGCTACAAATTACTGCACCAGATGGACAGAGGCGTGTCTCAGCAAACAATGCACTACAAAAGTGGTAATCAAATTCTTGGAAGAGAATATCATCACCAAGTTTGGAGTACCATATGCATTGATATGTGATAATGGCCCTGCCTTTTCTTCATTGAAATTTTCTAACTGGGCATTTGAACATGGTATAACACTAAAATTCTCATCTAACTATTATCTGCAAGGGAATGGATTAGTTGAATCATCAAATAAAAATATGTTGGATATAATTAAAAAAATGATTGAAAAGAAACCTAGGGAATGGCATTCTTTGCTAAAATTTTCCCTTTAGGTAGATCGTACTAGGATGAAAGTTGCATTAGGGAATTCTCCTTATCATTTAGTCTATGGGGTAGATCCTATACTACCAATAAATTTAAAAATCCCTACTTGGCAATTTGCATAGGAATATATTGGATTAGATGACCAAACAGAAGCCTGATTGTTCCAACTAATGAATTTTGATGAAAAACGTACTCAAGTTATAGATCATTTTGCTAGGCATCAATCTATGGTAAAAAGATGGTTTGATAAAAGAGCTAGATTAAAGACTTTTAGAATAGCTAACTTGGTCATGTATTGGAATAAAACTCATGAACGAAAAGGTGAGCATGGTAAATATGACAAGTTATGGATAGGCCCATATCAAATTTCTGAAATCTTAGGTGACAACGCTTATAGGTTGAAGTCTTTCACTGGTGAAGATATCCCATTATCTATCAATGGGCAATTCCTAAAGCATTATTTCCAGTCATAAGTAAATAGTTTGTTTTATTTTTATTTTTTGTAAATAGTGTTGTTGTTTTGTAAATAGTTTTTTGTTGCTTTCGTTTTACTTTTTGGGTGTTGCATCTTTTGAATTTACAATGATTAGCAACTTTTGAAGGTGAACAGGTTAATAGAATGTCGACTCTAGAAATTTGATCTATGTCCTAACTGGAAATAGTCCTTTATTTATAAATTTTCCAAGAATTATTCAATTCTTTATACTCTGGTTAGCATGAATCATTTAGTTGATGTTGAGCTACAAACAAATACATTTAAATCATTCTACTAAAATTTGGGATAGCAGTTGTTTGCATTAATTGAAAAATCAAAAGACTACCTTGGCTACCACTGTAATTCCCAACCTAATACTGGGCTTCATTGTTTACAAGTTGATAAAAGAGCTATCATTACTTTATCTAATAAAAAAATCAACTCTTTAGCCTATCAAAATAACTCTACCTGAGCTATAGACGTCTAGCTGGCAGTAGAGCTATGTTTGTGGGGAATTAAGGAGATAACCTTGCCATGGCTATGGACGCTTGACTGGCAGCAAGGGTCTATCCCTGGTTGGCTTAAAAGGAATTGTCATATTATGTAGGTTAATACAAATAGTTGTTATTTATGAGTTTACTGTGGCGGAAATAATCAATTGCACACACGTGAGCTCAATAATAGTTAATCTTGCATGCTAACCGAAGTGAAATTTGAATGTCAGAATAAGGATCCAATGATTTATAATTAGAAGACTAAAGAAAGTTGGTGAATTGATGTTAAATCTAGAATTGACTTTCTATTATTTTGTTTAGTTTGTTGGTTGCTAGTTGTTGTGTGGTCTCAAAACATGCCCCATTTTTCTCCTTGGAAAAATGTGGACCCCCTTTTTTTCCTTATGTTCCCTTTCACTTTTGTTTTGCTTTGGCGTCATTCTACGGTTTGGTTAGTTGTTGGTCTCATTTTTCAGTTTCTCTTGGCCTTTGTTTTATCCTTTTCTTTCCCAGATTCAGTGTTTTGATCTTTTCATAAAATTTTAATATATTACTGAAAACCAGAATCCCGGAGTCCTGCATTTGCATCAAAGCAAATTGTATCTTCACTTGGTCCTAGCTCCACCCAGTAATTCATCGACCAGAGTTGTCAATCCCGGTAATATCTTTTTTATCATAGTCTAGTACTTTAATTTTTATTTCCTTTTCTTTTCCTTATTCGAAAATAAAAAACCGGAGAGTTTGTTTTGAAATTTGTTAATCTCTCTTGAACTCGGTTCTCGATCTCTTCTTTCGTTTCGTTTTTCTCTTTCTGAAGCTTGGAGGTAAATTCTCAGATCTTGGTGTTTCTTCTTAAACTCAATACTGGAAATTCTTAATCCCAATGATCACAAATTGACCACATATATTTAATGACCTATACCTCACAGAGAATCAGCATGACACCTAATTGCCACATATGATTATCGTGTCGTCTTTCTCCTCTAGTAGTGAGCCCACACAGAAATCTAGGTGTTCATATTTTGAACCCTAATCCGTAATGATTACACCTTTATTCGAAGAATTAATGTGAAATAATAGGTAATTAATGAAGGTGGCGAACTACCTATGTACTTGGCACCACCTCAAGCATGCAGTTACTTTTGTAACACTCCACTTCGCATCACGCTACAAATTTGCAAAGGACATTGAAAGAACGAAATAATACTAGCACGCAAGGAGAGGTAAATTTTGAGAAACTGAGAACACAGCTACCAAGGGTTTTGAAGTTGCATTCTGAAATATTATCATCATTGACCCAAAACTAGGTATGTTTCGAATAATTGATATTCTGTTAGTGATTTTCAAGCATGAAAAATCTCAAAAAATGGCATTTCCCTTTAGAAATAGAAATGTTGATTATTCTTTGATTTTGAATTTAACCAAAAGATGAACTGAAAGTTCTATAAATTGTAAAATTTGGTTAAATTTAACCCTAACTCGCACACAAGACACACATTTTGAAAAATAAAAAACACACCAGAGAAAATTAGTACTTTTGACGCGAGGGCAGAAGATGAATTCAAATACTGCAATTTGCAAGCCATACCAATCAATGTGGTAGTTACAGACACTCATATGGGATGGTCTTCTGATATTGAAATTTTCTCACGAGCACTATAAGAAAATGCCTCTCAATGTACCAAAATTGTTACCGAAAATGGGTTACTTTTAGCACAAGGGTTTCCGCCAACAATGGAGGCCCCTGAATTGGTTATGCAATGTATGAATTACTACAACCCAGCCAAAAGAGTTGTTGAGAAAGAAGGAAGAATTTATGTAGACCTCTCATAGAAAGGAATTATATACACATTTGGTCTCCCTATCTACACACAAATGTATAATGTTGATATGAAAGCAAAGGGAAAAACATATCAGAATGTTGAATCCTGCAACAAAGAAACTATCAGTACCCAATGGTGCCAAGAACCGATTACACCACAGACCAAAGTAATTCAGAGGTCTATGTTCAACCAAGAAATTCAAGATATTATAACTCGGTTGAGCTAGATAAATGGTTTAAGGGATGCAAGTAAATTTGAACCCTAGATGTTTGTAATAATATCCAGCCTGATGGAAAGTCCCGTGCAAATGCATTGGGGAAATTTTATAAGTGACAGACTATATGAACAAATAACGACATTTCCCAAAACCAAGTGATTTTATATGTCTTCTTATGTGATTTACTCTTGTGCCATGAGAGCCAATAAGCAAGGGTTCAAAACAGATTGGTACTCTGGGCACGAAGGTAGGAAACGGTTTGATATATGCTCATTTACCCCAGATCACCATCCATGGATATAAAGAGAATTACAGGAGAGTCAATGATTTTTTCTCCATGAAACTGGTCAGAATGATGGAAGGTGATAAAGCCAAAGGATTGTCCCTAGAGGCACAAAGTGTCATTCAACCAATGGGAGGCTGGTACATTCAGTTCCCCACTTACTCCTACATTAGGATGGAAGGATTTGATGGACATTCATTCATGCTACCCAGGTACCCAACAGATGAAATTATTTTATTAGAATTGGTGAGACAGTTGAAGTCATCTCAGGCTCTTTATAGTCATGCTCGCAAGAATGCCTCCTTCAAATTCTCCATTGTGATAGGAAATTATAAGTGTAATGTAATCAGAGTGGCTGACTTGTGTGAAGAAGAATTAAGAACATATAATTTTAAGGATTTCCCACTTCAAAGAATATATTATGACATTGAGGGAAATATTGCAAGAATACAACTAGTTATCGTGCTCATGTCCAACACTTAGAAGATTATTGGCTTAATTGTGAAGATGAGCACACAGTAAGAATAAGAAAATATGAACGATTGTCTCTAAAATCTGCCCAGATTCTTAAACTTCATGACATTCCAGATCAATTAGAAAAGGATGATGGACAAGTGTTGAATAAAGTCTATAACAAAGACAGGGTATATGATGAACCCATCCTAGACCCAGATTATGAAGACGAAGAAATGGCATCGATTGATGAGTTCTCTAGACCAGTTTTGTTATACACTCAACATTGGATTAATGATTTTTGTAAAGATTTGAGAGAAAGAGGAATCGATCCCACATTCTCAGAGGACAAAAGAAGAAAACAAAGAGATGAAACAACATTTGAGAGTCGAGAGCCTACTAAGAAGAGAAGGAAAAATAGTAAGGCGGCTCCTGGTATAAGAATTGAAGAAAGAACCCCTGAAATTTCAAAACAAGAAATTCCGATAAAGCCATCTGATAAGCAGAAAGATGCAGAAACATGTAAAGATAAATAAAAAGTAAGACCCAAAGGTGCATCTTCCTCTACAGCAAAATTAAGAACTAAATTGGTTATTGATGAAGAAGCAGGAGTAACAGAAAATGTTGGCACACAAACCAAGTCTGCATCTCAAAGGGTTGCAACACTATTTACTTCTCCTCCTTCTGTTAACATGGCTAGTATGAAACAAGCACTAGGAGGAACTCTTGTGGTTTTGGAGGAGATTTCTAAGGAGGATGAATCCAGAATCAAAGAACAAATGGATAGATGGGGTGCCATGCAGGGGGTTAAGCCACAATAGTGGTTTACAAATTTTTTGAGGAAGGAAATTTGATTTTTTTGTGTTTCCACAATGACAAGGGGTTCGGTCAAACTCTATGGTTCGGCCGAACCAGTTTAAGTGTTTGACCGTACCTATTGGTTCGGTCAAACAATAGGTTCGACCGAACCCATAAACATATGAATAAAAAAATAATATTTTATAGGGTTTGCTCAAATGGATGTTCAAGTGAACCCCTTGAAATAGGGCATAAAAAATAAAAACAAACTGTCACTGTTGCGCATTCTACGTATTCTCTGTGCGAGCTCTATATGTGGCAAAAGCGAACCAAACATGAATGTAGTGAACCGGACATGGGAAAAACGTGCATCAACCCGACCTCCATAGCTCACAGGTTGGTTAAATTTGAATTTCATAGATTTCAAAACGCATTTGTTTGAGAAATTTTTAAACCCTAAATGCGAAATGTTTCAAATTTGTAGATTTCAAACTGCATTTCTTTGTTTGAAATTGAATTTGCTTGAAATTTTCTAAATCCTTTTCAACAAACACTACTTCTATCATGCTTTGATGAATGTTCATACCTTATTCCAAAGCTCCAATTTTGGCACGGGCAGAGAGTGTTGAAAAAATGGTGTTGCATTGCTTGAAAGATTTTAGAAACTCATTTCAAAACTCTCTCAAAAAATTAACATTCCTTGTCTATGCTTCCACGTTTTGCATACATTTCTACCAGGGCACCTCCAATTGCATTTGCTTTAATGTTTCTAAAGCCTTACTTGAACATAAAACAGATTTATTTGAGGCATTATACCAAACAGTTCATGGTAAAAAAAATTGGTTATATTTGTTATTAAAATTATTGTTGATAACCATATATCTTTATAATTTTGTATCGGATGGTTTATTTTGTTCAACCCACAATAATGAATTATTGGTAAATAAAAATGTGAACCATAATAGTGAGTATTTCCCTCATTGAGGTTGATAAGTTATGGTAATGATTGTGGTATGAAAGTATAAATAAGAATATGATCCCTCATTGGTAAGATTTATTACTGCACAACCTCTCTAATGAGTATAATTTTTTGAGGGATTTGAAACAATTAATCTAGAACCATTGATTAGAACTAAACATATTACATTACACTCTAACAAAACTTCAATTGGAACTTAGGTAATCTAGACTATTTATAAAAATGGGGAATTATAGTTATTCGCCTACAAGTTTTTATATTGGTAAACTATGAAATTATAAATTGGTAAAAGGTATAAAGTGGTAATCAATTAGAATTAAAATGCAAACATTGGTGAAGGTTTATCTAATTATCTTTTATATATAGGACCTTTAGAAAAATGGGCCTCATTCATGGTGGATATGACTCCAACAAAGAAAGCTAGGGAGCATGGTGATAATGATGTGAAAATGTCATACCTAGAGCTATGAAGTAGAATTAATATATTTTATATCTTAAAATCTTAATATAATTAGGTGCTTCTTACTATTTTGTATCACCTTAGATAGTTTAGAAATTCAACTTAAAATCTAAATCCTTGTTAAAAGAGGTAGTGTTGAGTTGTGTACATGTCCCAACTTAGATAGTTTATAAATGATACCATTCTAAAATTATAACTTAGGGTGCATACAATGGAAACTTGGATAAAATTCTTCATATTTTGCCTTTGAGTCTTATGACATTACTCCAAAAATGGTTGGTTCTAAATGTATGAATCAAAGAATAAATTTAGAGGAAAGAAACTAGATTGTTTGAATGAAATGTATAATAAAATAGTTCTATTAGGATTAGAAGGAATGAAGGTATTATTAAATTTTCTATTTTACAACTCAAAAGAGAATAAAGAAAAGGGTGTGCCTTGTTTGTTGTTAATTTTTATTTAGTAAAAGTGAATGAGAACCATTCAAATGAAAATAGACCTCCATTACAAAAGTCTTAGGATGTCTTTCCTAGAATGAACTCCTCATGTTTCCTCCTAAATGGGTGTTTTATTTTTTAATAGATTTCATGCATGAATTAGCCCCTATATCTAGAGATCCCTATCGAACAAACACTTCATATTTGCATGAATTAAAGGATTTATATGTTCTAGTGTCTTGTCATGGGATGCTCCAACTATTTTTATGAAAAAGAAAGATAAGACACTTTTCCAAGTTTTCTTGATTATGTACATGTTCAATAAATAAAAAATTAACATTAATATCCACCACCTAAAATATATGACTTATTTTACTGATTGAGAGGGGTGGCCATATTTTAAAAAATAGGTCTAATATTCAATTACAATTAGCAAAGGAGAAAGGAGGAATACATTCATAAAACTACATTTAGAATTAGGTAGAGGACGTCAAAATTATATGTTTGAGGCAATGCATATAAGACACCCATATACAAAATAGTACAAAAGAAAGAGAAAAAATGTAAAGAATGCACTTGTAACCTATACTTGCTCGAGCATTAAAATTTTGAAATTAAACATGAAGAATAATAGGATTTATAAATTAAATACATGAGGCTATTATATAATATCAAAAAAGACTATTTTAAAGTTTAAATTTATATTTTAATTTTAGGGTAAATACTTTTGGTTGAATTTATGAATTAGAAATAGAAATTTTGAAAAGGCCCCACCCTTTTACAAAGACAAATAAAGAGACAAAAAATGATCAATCATATTGGCATGGAACAACAACAAGAAAAATATAGTTGTAAGTTAGAAAAATAACATCCAATTAGAAATACTCCACCAATAGTGGCAATGTATCTAATAAAGAGGGTCGTTTTCCCAAGAAAAATAGTAGATCTATCATTGAACACAACTTGAATCCAAAATTCTTCAAGGAACTATATCTTATTGTCAACCTTATCCTTTTCCATGAATGAACCTAGTTCCTTTGTAATGGATTTTCCATCTTTAGTTTCCAAACTTGAGACCAAAGGGTTCCTATAATCTTCTAAACTTGAACCTTCTTCATATTTTTAAATTATTAGAAAGAATACCAAGAGGTGAATGTTGCAATTCAAGAGAATGGTAGAGGCAATGAACTCCAACTAATCCATCTATAACATGATTCTTGTCTCTACCAATCTCCTCTAAATTTCTCTTGACAAGACCCTAAATTAGTCATGTCTACAAGAGGACCAACCACCCCTTGATTATGCTCAAAGGGAGCCTCAACCAAATCCTAAGGTAAACAAGGCTCCATCTCATCCTTATGCATTTTGTTCAACCTTGCCTTCCTCTAAAATTCCTACACCTATAAACTACATAGCTATGATCTACACATGACAACATGGTGAAAACACAAGAAAATCCTATAGCATGACATGTTGAACCCAAATAACCAAATTCAAAAATAATTTAATCTATAAGTATAAATAGTTTGATGGTAGAAACTTTATACATATAAAAATATGATAAATGTGTGATTATTTTTATTTCCAATCTATAAATTTTTGATGTGCTTGGCTATATAATTGAGATGATTCACTCATAATGTAACATGATAAAAATTTAGTATGTATGAAAGAAATATTTTTGAGACATCAAGCTACCATTCTACATAACTCCCATGGAAATAAGAATATTATTTTATTTTAATTAAAGAAATTGTGAGTACTCTATCTTGAAAATTATGAATTAATTTTGAAAATTTATATACTTATAATTTAAAATAAGAGCATCCTTTGTAACATGGAATAGATAGGTTAATTAATGAAATAAAATATGTTTTTACATTAAGAAAAATTTACAAATATATGGAACTCATACATTGAGAAATTCACTAAGACAACTCTGTATGAGAATTAAGACATGCTCGAATAATAATTTATATACCTTCTTTCAATAATTAACATTAGAAATTAATACTTGGCTCATATTGTATAATCACACTAGAAACCAACAATGGAAGATTGAGAGTCTCAAGTAAGAATTCCACCTTATAGATAACATTCATACTAGAAGCCAACAACTAAAGACCAAATTTCATAAATAAAGTTCATGTGTTATATATCATTCCTTTGAGGGGTCCACAAGTACATGAGCCTTTTGAAATCCTTCTCCATCTAAATGCATCCATTCCAAGACCATTGGGAGGTGGGTATCCCAAGTTCCTTAATTTCTTGTAGGAATTTAATCAAGAGTAGGACATTGTGACTTTGGCATGTAAATTTAAATCTAAATGCGCATCCAAAAAATACAAATTCAATAACTAAATTTAATTCAAAAAGTGGCCCTACCATCTATGGCCTTCTATAAACTTCTCGAAGATGTCATTCCCATAAATGATAAATTAAAAGTTAAGTTATGACTTCACCAAAATGACATGAAATTATCTTTCTAAGATGTCATATTTGCATAAATCCCTCAAAGAAATTTTTAACTAATTTTAAACACTCAAACAAATACATATATATGAATATATACTTCATTTATAAATTCTTGGAATATATCAATCCATCACAATTAAATTCTTAGACATCATGCATAATATTTTTGATGTATTCACAAAGCCACCTAGGGTCTCATAAAACTTGAGTAGGTGAATACCAATATGCATATCTAATGGTGGGGTAAATGGAGGGGGATTAGGAGTAAGTTCATATATATCTATTACTTATTTTGCAATCCAATATATTGGTTGGAGAGGTTGCATTTGAATAGAAGGAGTGAAGATAAGGTCTATTAAAATATGACTCACCATCTTCTCTATTCTTAGGATTTTGGAGTTTATCAAAATATCCTTTGTCGATCTCAACCAATCTTTGCTTCAACTTTCAAATCATCCACGCAATCCTCCCTGAAATATTCAATATGTGAAACATAATTATGAGGAAGATACAAATAATCCTTGACATAGCTTTTTGTATCAAAGGATAATATGGTTCTATAATTTTAAAGTATTTCCAATTTTGAAATCTAAATACAATCAATAATCTATTTAATCGAGCAATAATCATAATTTTAAGGCAAACATAAATTACTTGAATCTTTTTAAGGTCTAGATCATTAGATTCTACTTACTCTAACTTAAATTTAAAAAACAACATTAAAATCCACAAAACAAATTTCAAAGACATAATAAATTATTACAATATTATTTAAAAATCTAATTGTAATGAACATGTTATAGTAATAAATATTCAAATTTTAAATCTATGAAAATATATAACCAAATGATCCTTAGTTTTCATATATCATTTGTGATGAGAATGTTGAATATTATAATTTTTTAGGCCAATCTTTAGGCACTAATTCACCATTGTTAAAATGATCCTTAGTTTATTCATTGTTTTTTTCATGATTATAATTTTTTTCAATTTCTATTAAACCAAACTCAAAATAATGGTATAGATTAAGATTCTTGTCTTTATCCTACATTTGGGTCATGTTTGATTCTAGATTTATTATCATAATTAGAAGTTGTATAAATTGTTAAATTATATATTTTTTAACATATATAAAATGTATGGTTGGATTAGTGAGATATTTATAACAAGTACATGCAATATGAAGTCAAACTTTATTAGATTTGATTCTTAATAAATTAGTTTTAACAATTCAATTTATAGCTTTATGCAATCTATAAGTTTAAATAGTTTGATGGTATCTAAACTTTATACATATAAAAATATGATAAATGTGTGATTATTTTGCTTTCCAATCTATAATTTTTTGATGTTGTTGGCTATATAATTGAGATGATTCACTCATAATGTAATGATAAAATTCAACCTCATATGGAGGATTTTATATTATCTTCCATTAAATTCATTCTCTTTATGAGATTCTTATGGAATATTGATATTCTAGTGTGAATTCTTAATTTTAGACACATCTTCCATTAAATTTTAGAACTATTTTAGATTATGTTTTAAATTTAAATTTTAGAACTGTTTTAGATTATGTTTTGTGTGCAATCTAGTAATTTGAATGTTTTGAAATTATTAAAAACTATGATAGATGTTGAATTTTTTTTTGTTAATGGTATGAAAATATTATTGATGAGTAGATGAATTATTACAACTGTTTTAGATTTGTATTCCCTTTATCTAGATATATTATTTACCAAGGTCTCATTGCTCTTTTAGGTGTACTATATATATATATATATAACATGGAAAATGCAGATCATGTTCCACCTGAGCCAGATTCTTTGTTTGCAAATACCACTAATGAGATTAAAAAATTGAGAGACTCATTAGCACAGGGTGTTGCAAACCCAGGGATATATTCTGAACCATGTATGTCAATATTACATAGTTTAGAAAAACTAAGAGATGAGCTTGAGAGGACTAGTGCATATTCCCCAGATAGAGTAGTTGCTATTCTTTCCCACATGTGGGAAGAAGTACACGGGGATGTTCCCCTTAAACAAATACATGATAGTGTGACCAAAGAAATGATAAAAAGCACTTGTTTTCCTTTTTATCAAAATGTACGTAAGGTTAGGGGATACCAGGTCACTAGATGTGTCGATCGTGCTATGGCTAAATTGATCTACCCATGATTTCTCATAGCACATGGTCAATACCCAAACAATGACCAAATTACATTATATTTTGTTCAGCAGTTGTATGTTGAGGTCCATTTGGGCCTCAAAGTTAACTACCTGGACATTCCACCATATGCTAGTCAGGGGCATGGCAGGATTGCCAATAGGCCCACCTATTGTCGAGTAGATAGACCAGCCCCAGTGTTTAGGGAATTGGTTGGCGAGAGGTCTCCTGCTCTCACCCCAGCTCTAGCCCCCATAGCAGATGAGGTTGTCGTTGCTTCCCAAAAGGAAGCAATTGACACTGTAGGTGACATTGTGGCTACCACCACTAGGATATTTGATGATCATGTAGGTCAGTATTTGATGTCCAGACATTCCTGATCCATGCCATTTTTAGCACAGTGGACCACCATGGATCCTTTTACAGCGGTCGGCATCCCTACTCCTACATAGCTTGATGCACTTACAGGAGATATGGCATGCAGGACTGCATTGTTTGGCTGAGGACCTGTTGGAGGCATATTCCCACATTGCATTAGACAATGGGATCGGTATAGAGCATTTCAAAGATCGTTTGGCACACGAATTTCATTCAGCTCCAGGATCCCATCACTCTCATTCAAGCACTAGTGTGCATCAGGATCCACCTACAGTTCATTCGGCAGCTACACAGACTATGGGTTTTACTTATATGTTGATTGGTTTTGGGTCATCATCGTCGATGCCATCTCACCTTCATAGTCCTCTACATTCATCATTTCTGGCACGACATGGGATAGATCGAATGGATGCAGATGTTGATTCGTCGCTTGACCGTTTGGTGGATATGGTGGAGGCGACCATTTCATAGGACTTAGGTCATCCGATATCAGATGATGTGCATGTATGTGTGCACGTGCATGTTTCAATTCTTTTTTAATTATTTTGAAATTTTTGTTTTAACTAGATATTCATGTAAGTTGATACATATGTATATATATTGTTACAGGTGGACATACCTCATGTCACTCCTAGCCTTGGTCCAGATCATGTGCATGATCGACATGACTCAGATGTGGATGAATCTACTGCCAGTGGACATGTGAGTTTTAAATATTTATATATACACGTCTATATATCTACATGCAATATTTATGTATGCATAGATCTAGATAGATATTTAAAAATACAAGTTCATTTTAAAATAACTTTCATAAAATTTATTTAATATAAATTATATGTATTTAACACATTCTATACACAATTTTATTTGCAGGGCTCAGCACATCTATCAGAGCAGGACCGTTCTCATTCAGATGGTCATTCAACCAGGAGTCGACATTCATATTAGGCCCTGCACACTAGATTTATGATCTTTACTACATGTATTTTCTTATATGATGATCTTTAGTATTCGAGATTTGATGATCTCTTGCATTTGCTTATATGATATATACATACATTTGCTTATTTGTTGATCTTTAGTATTTGACATTTGATGATCTCTAATTTACATTAATTTTCTTATATGATATGTACATACATTTTCTTATATGATATATACATACATTTATCTCTTTGCTTATAACATGTGTTATGTTTATACATTGAATCTCTTTACATGTATGTACATGTGTTTGCTTATGGTTACATGTTTACACATGATATATGTATGCATTTTCTTTAAATATTCAATATACATACATGTTTGTTTATTTGATGATCTCTTACAACTTACATTTCCTTATATTCAATATACATTTGATCTCTAGTAGAATTTTAGGAAATCAATGCCACTTTATAATTAAGTTCATTCCTGTTGATCACAATAAATATTTTTTTTTAAATGACTTAAGTAACATGAACCATTGAGTTGAGAACAAAATATAATATTTTTGACAAGTAACTTGAAATTTAATTCAAATATAATTAAGAAAATTCAATTCAAATTATACCTCTATTATACATTTTTGACAACTTGAAATTCAATTCAAATATAATTAAGAAAATTCAAAACAAATTATACCTCTATTATTCATTTTTGACACTTTAACAAAATTCTAAAATTACTAGATATGTTGTGCATACCTATGCATTAAATAAGAACAAACTCCACAATGAAATAACTTGTTTGTTTACTACTTGATTCATTTAAACTAGGATCTAGTTATTCCATGTATACTAGAATAATTTTTTTCCCATCCCATATGCATATAAATAGAAGCTTATTTTTCATTATTCTAGATATCAAATTGCAAGATTAATTCTCATTTATATCACTTGGAGCACAGATTTTGGAGAAGAGGTTTTGCACATTTATAAGGAGGCAAATATTGGAGAGACAACTTTTCATTTTTATCAATCAAGGAAAAATTTGGAGGAGAATTTAACTAAGTTGGTAGAGGACTTGTTTTGAGTCATCTTTAAGTTGAAGAAGAAAATGGGACAACAAAGAAAAAGAAAAAATGTGTCTCAACAAAAATTGTCAAAAGAAGAACAAAAGAGGCGTGAACAAAACTTGGAAAATTATCATAGAAAGAAACAAGGTGCATGCTTGTTTCTTCTCTCTCTCTCTCAAGTGTGTGTTTAGGACTTTTATTAACACCTCAATTTGTTTTGCTTATAAATATATTTCCAATAGTCATCTTGCATAGACATTCCCTAAATTCTTTGTCATCTACTTCTAATTGCTTTTGTTCCATAGAATTCTTAAGTTCAAGAATCTTTGATTTTATTTGTTTCAACTCCACTTAGATAACTCATAGTCTCTCACTTCTTTTCTTGCATGTAAATTCAAACAACAAGCAGGAATTTTTCAAGCTAGAGTCGAGCCAAATCTAGATATTGGATCAAACAAATCCGCTGAAGAACACATGGACCTTGAAGTTAGGGAGGAGACCCAAGTTCAAACAATGCTTTTTGGAGAGGGGTCAAGATCACTTCCTTCTACTGGTATGGATGAGCATATAAAACTAGTAGAAACTTCTCTCACTTATAGCATCATGTCTTATCACTTTGTTTTCTTGCATACATAAACTTCACTTATATAACATCATCTCTCACTTTTGTTTGCAAAATATTTTGTGACATGTAGGAAGGGCTCAACAAGAAGGAAGTTCTCATGCTCAAGTCGAGGCAAATATAGACATTGGATCAAACGAATCTACTCAAGAACACATGGTCCTTGAAGATATGGAGGAGGCACAAGTTCAAACAATGCATGTTGGAGAGGGGTCGGGATCACTTCCTCCTACTAGTATGGATGAGCATATAAAACTAGCTGAAAAGGTGAGGAAACAAATTTCTCATAGAAATTTAGATCATTTACTTGAAATGGATATGGAGAAACTGAAATGTTATGCCAACCAGCCTTATAATAAGAGAAAGAGGTCAATGACTAAATCTGTAAATGGAATAATCAATCACCATTTCAATCATCTTGATACACTTGAAAAAACCCAATTGTTATCACATTTACTTCTTCATGATGAGCTCAAAGAGTCATTACAATTGTTGGGTGTACATTTGGCATCAAATAAGAAGAAACACAGGGGATTACAAAATGATATTGTTCAAAATGTTAAAAAGGATTTAGATTCCATTGGGAAAGGATCTTGATTAGTGGATAAGGCCACTACAAGAAGGATGATGTTGACATCTATTGTACATCAAGATATAGCAAGAAAAAGAAAAATGTCTGCACTTTCAACTGAAATTGGTTATAGTAGAACCACATTAATAAAATATGAGAAAAAGAGAAAGTTTTTGGATGAGAGTTTAGAAGGCAATTGGGCAATTATGTGTAGAGCTCCCCGTTCTGACAGGATTGAAGATGTTGTTAGGAACTTGGTCTCAGGTTTTTGGCATGATCAGACTCATCCATCATCAAATACTAGAGATGTTATGAGACACAAGATTGGTCCTAGTATTTATGAAAATCATATCAAACATTGGCTAGAAATAACATAATTTGAGATGTATATGAACTTTTGTAATGCATATCCTCATATAAAGATTGGGAAAACAATGTTTCAAAGGTTAAAGCCATATTATGTGAAGATAAACAAGTTTTTTGATACTTGTTTTTGCCGTTATCATATTGAATTTGATCTCTACTATCAGGTGTTTCGAAAGATGAGGGAAGAAAGATGTGGGTTTCAAAATGCACCTCCTAAATAGACAAGTTTGTTCATAAAGTCTATATTATGTGATCATGAAAATGGACCTCAAATAAACTGCATAAAAGGAATTTGTGAGACATGTGGAAATTTGGCTAAATTTCCTTCAAGAATTGAGGATACTGACCTAACAAAGACAGTAAATTGCAAGAGGTAAGTACTATTTTTAGAGAGTTTATTTGTTTCAATTTGATTAGATTGTTATTTGGATTCTCTATAATGTAATGTTTCATTGATTGTGCAGTTTATTACTTATTCACATATTTTACTCACACATGTACAAGTATGTAAAGTTGCAAACAAATTTTGGGAAAGAATCCATAAGGTTGAACTATGTAGAAGAGGAGATTCCCATTGGAAAATTTATGGAAGATTTTTGAAAATTGATACGACCATACATACAGCATTCCTTTTTTGCTAAGTGGCAAGCACAACAATTCCAAACATTGAGAGATACTTTCCCACGTGGAACAGTTCTATCAGTAGTTGACTTTGCAGAAAATTACTCCTTTGTACATCAAAAGGAGATTCAATCAAAGTATTACTTTTCAAAGCAGATCACTATTATGGTTCATGTGTGTTATCGACATGCACAATCAGAATTGGATGGTGTTGAGAGTACAGATGAAGTACGAGCCATTAAGAAAGAATATCACTTTTATATTTGTGATGATAAAGAGCATGACACACTTTTTGTCCAACATTGCTTTACAATATTTTTTGAGAATTTGAGAAGCAGGGGTGTAAAATTTGAAAATCATTTTTTATGGTCAAATGGATGCGTGGCACAATTTAAATCTTCACGGCCATTCTATGCACTTTGTAGATATCATAAAATCTACAAAATACCACATGTTTGGTGTTTTTTTAGAGTGGGCATGGAAAGGGTGAGCATGATGGAGCAGGAGCTTGCATCAAATGAGATTTAAGAAAGCATCAAATGAGTTATCCAAAAGATCATCTAGACAATGCACATGATGTTGTTGAATGGTGCAAGAAACACTTTGCATCAAATGTGGTCGGCACATCTTCAAGAACAAACCGACACATTCCACATAGAGTGTTTTGGGAGATATCGGGTATATATAAATTACATTAAATCAAACATTTGGATTTATTTAAATTTAAAAAATTTATATATATACATATTTTTTCACATAAGTTTTTTGTTGTGCATGTATCTAAGTGTGGATAGAAGATCGATGCATGGATACAAGAGGGTAGAAAAAACAAGATCTTTGCATTGTGTTAGGAGTTCAGATAGTCGCCATGGATGGACATTAGACACAAGGGATTACTCTTGTTTTTGCACTAAGTGCATTGAGGGAAACTCTGATTATACATGCAACAATCAAGAACTTGGATATGTTGGTAAATGGGATACGATGCCACTAGTTGTTTCAGAAACATATGATGAAAACGAGGAAGAAAGATTTGAAGACATTCCTTTGTTTTCAATTGATTATGACCATATTTCAGGATTGGTTAGAAAAGGTACATGTGTAAGTTTTCAATAATTTAAATATTATATATATCTAGTTAATGATCTTTAGAGACATTTCTAAACTTTTTAGAATTTTTTTGTGTAAATTTGGTGTACAGGAGATGTTTTTTCAGTCATAGCAGAGCTTGGAAACATCGAAGGTGTTAGCTATTATTTTGTGTTGCACAAAAGAGAGGAATAAGCTAACACAACCTGAAACAAGTGATGGAATGTCATATCCCACAAGTGAGTTAGAATTTAAAATTTTATATACATTGTATCCACATGTGCACATTACATTATAAACATTAAATATATATTGTACAAACCTTGAGCATGAAAATGTTGCACACGTTCATATGTCTTACCTTAGGTTCATGTTTCATCTTGAGGGTTATATTGTGAATTACAAGGGACATTTCTAAACAAGTCAAAGTTGTTGACATGGGATTCATTTTGTTGACTATCAACTAGCAACAAGATATATCAATATAGTCATGTAATTGCTGACACTCTACATCTCCATGCAGTTCCACATGCACATGGCCGAAGAAAATGGAGACTAGATGGTGATGATCATCAAAAAATTCTAAATGTTATTGAAGAGCGGGCTGAACCAGAATCTTTGACTTAGATTATATCCATGGTTTTCAAGTTCACTTGTAACCCTATACATGTTCAAATGAGAACTTATAGTAACTTGTACATAGTTGTAAATCATTTTGTGTAAATTACAATTATATGTCCATATTTGTTGCATGGAAAATTCTTAAGTTCAAGAATCTTTGATAGCTTCATCTCTCACTTTTTTGGTTGCATGTAAACCCATATATATGCTTTCAATCCTTATTTGAAACCTAGTGAAGTTTTTAAAAATCATTTTTCCTAAATTACAATTATATACAACTTATATTTGTTTC